>VDFB02276872.1:0-389053 GCA_007258455.2 Sequoia sempervirens
TTGTAAATTACACATCAAATTTTACAAGCACCTGACGAACATCGAATTTTACATATTTTGTCAGACAGTTTCGTCGTATTTTGTAGTCAAATGTATTAGTGTAGTATAGCACTTTTTTTTGGATTTCAGAGGATTCAGGCTTGTCACTGTGAAATTGTAGTCTCTTCCGAGAAACCCTAAACTGGGACTAAATCACCCAACCTAGTGTATGAATCCCAATGGACAATATGCATTAAAAGTCAAATTTTTAGAATTCCAGACCTTGTTCTGAGCATCTTCACTTCTCCAGGTGTCCCTCTGTCCTTTCTCAGTTCATTATTCTAATTTTCAACTTCATATATTAGGTTGCATAGTTAGGTTTGCATATCATTTACATTTCTTGTCTTTCTAAGCCCTTTCTTGGTGGTGAACCCCCCTTTTTGACTTTAATCACACCCTAGGACACCCCTTTAGCATATCTCTTTCCCTCATTCCATCCTTGGATTGAGATCTCTAGCCTGGTTTCCTTGAATGAAATTAGAGGAAATTGGTGGAGGAACCCTAATTTTTCCTTTAGTTTCATCTCCCAAAAGATAGGAACACAATTTTCTTCATTTCATATACAAGGTATATAAAGTATAACACATTAGGAAGAACTCACACATGTCAAAGAGACTCAATACTTATACTCCTACGCAAGAACATTCACAAACACAAACAAGTTTAAAGATAGCTTACTATTTCCCAACTATTATATAGACTTGACCAAGCTAGAAGTGTGTGTGTGAAAGCTTAGTTTAGGTCATTTATCAAAGGTTACTAGACCAAGTTCTCCTTAAGTGATACTTCCTCTCTCTTCAAGAGGCTTGACTTGTTCTTGCATTCAACTTAGTGCAACACCAAGGTAGTTAGATGTTCACAATACAATCATTTGCATCATCAAAACATTTTCATCTACAAATAATTAGAATATTCATAGTGTAGTACATATATTTTCATCATATTTAATCAACACAAACATATTCATTCATTTCATAGTAATAACATCTTAATTCATATCTACATATTTCATTCATCTAGTAAACATATTAAAGTCATAATTTTCATTTATCAATGCTTTCACCTATGAAATTAAAAATAACTTGGTAACCAATAAATGGGGTGTAACATACTACCCCCCTTGTGAATAATCATCCCCGATGATTTTAAGCCTCAAACAAATATATAAACTAAAATATAGGTTTTACCTTTAATAAGTATATTTTCAACTATTCTTCCCTTGAGGAACTATACTTCATAATCATATTAACTCCCTTGTACTTCACAAGTACAATAGTGACCATATCATATATGACATCTATACCTTAGTGACTAGAAAACACATTCTCATTGGCTAGTGAATTTATCCTTAGTGTAACCCAAATAGATAAGGAATGTTGGTGTATTTTACACTACATGTGGGTCCCATCCTTTATTTGGTGTTTACGCCATCTGACAACTTAGAAGCCAAGACATTCCATCAATGACACAACCATCTACCTTAGGCATATTTATACATTTTTATAACTTTAAGCTTGTATCAACAAGTTTTCCTTGATCCTTTTGATCTACTAATCCATTTGACAATGTTTCTTGTATAAGGTTAATCCAATTTCTTAGCTTATCTCAGCTTTATAGAGATTCAATCCTTCTTCCCATATAATAGACCCCTCAATGATAAAATTTTATTGTAATATAAGTATTCTACAAATCCACCAAGATTTTGTTTATCCCTTTTGCCTATCTAGCTAACATAAATTAATAAATTGAACATTCATTCAATTGAATTTTTCATAAAATTATCATGGTTTTCACAAAACCTTATCATTACCTGATCATCCTCATTTGAGATAACCTTATTAGGAGCATTAAGAAACTGCTTCACATAATTTGTTGTTTCAGACTTAATATATACTGAAAATCAAATTTTCCAATCTATATTGGTTATCTTGGTGAGTCTATCCACCATAGCATTATGTTAGTTCCATCAACACAGAAAGATTAAATTGTTCTAATGATCTACCATTTCCTCACTTGAATTTTATCAAAGTATATAAGTCTTGTCGATGACAATATCCTATCTTCATCCTCTAGCATATTGGATAACATCTAGCTACATTCCTTGCAGCATCTTACTCTATCCCTTTCCATATTTAGTCGTTTCCTATTCGTCAAACAATTTTTTCCATAACTATGTGTCCTAAGTATGACATAAATTCACCTCCTTCATTCCTTAATCTTCCAAATTTTGGGTACATAGGTTCCTTTTCTATTTCATAATAGTCCATCTTGACTAGTGAGACCTCTTTCATGGACTTATACTACATTCGATTCTCGGAATATAATGATAAAATATTTTTGCGAAGATAAAACTCCTTCCTAGGTCATCCATACCCTGGATTTATTTCATCTTTTGATCTTGCATCATTGATGGATTGATTGTGGGATATGCATAAAAAGCATTCATGAAAATGCTTTAGAAACCGTAGATATAAACACGAGGTGTGCAAGCATAGACATGGTAGAGAATTGTTTGACTGAATGCCTCAAAGGGAGAAGGCTTTGTCTCATGAGAACGATGATGGAAGAATCCACCTGAAATAAGATCATTACAAGGAACACCAGTTGTCTGATAGAACGAATCAAAGATTTTTTATCTAATGCATGGATATGGAAGGAATCATAGGCCATAGCCTGTTTGACAGGAAGCCTCTAAAAAAAAACCTCATCTCATGGAATGCAATAGAATGTTACAAGATATGCATGCAATGGATATCTGAAAGGGATTTTAGAAATCTTCCAGGTGCCTAGATCCTTGAATAGAATGTAGCAAAGAATGAGGTCAAAGAAACGCCAACTCATGCAGGTCAATATTTGCAGGACTCACACAATAAATTGGCTAACATGTCGCAAGAAAGGTACAAGGACAAATGGTAAACAAATTGAACTCAAGAAAGATCAAGTTGGATCCTGTGAGACACTTTGTTGTAGATATATATTGCTTGAGAAAACCGATAGATGTGTGTTTCATAGTTGTGACAGAAAAGTATTTAACATATCTTAGTGAAGATAAAGAATCTATGGAAGGAATAGTGAAATTTTCCTGTATTGAAATAGGTGTAAAAGGAGGATTGCACTGGCCCCTTGGAAGCTTGGTGGGAAATAGGTTTAAGGTCAAAGGAGCAATGAATCTCAATGTTACTACCATCGTTGGGAAAACATGGAACGTGAAATTCCAACATGCAAATAGAGTTGAATTTAAAGCTTCTTCTGGTAGAGTGTCCAATGAAGTAAATATAAAGATCAAAAGTATAGCCAAATCAGAAGTTATAATTGTGAACTAAAGTCAGCTGAAACCAAACTAGAGAGTGGGGTCTCAAATTGAAATTAACTAAGGGAAAAACATAAGCTAAAACTGAAAGTTGTCTTGGTGAAGAATTGTATGCACAAAAAACTACAACTTTTTGATGTTTTAGTTCTGGAGAGGAAATTATGGAATTTTGAGCTACAAGTTGTCAAATCAAGCTCATTGTAAATGGTTGGTTAGACACTTAGGGAAAATAGACTTAGAAGTTTTACAGCTTAGCTAATTAAAAGTTTTACAGTAGGATAGGTGATGGAGTTTTCTGCAATTTCTTAGTTTAGATGGAGGTAATTTGAAGATATGGGTTTTTGTACATTGGTGATCTTGCCAAATTTGTAAATGTTGCTTATCTATTTTCATTGACAGTAGAAGTAGCCAAACTTAAACCTACTTTAGGTTATGCTTTGGAATGATGTTTGTTTTATTAATCATTTGATTTAGAAAGCTTTCAAAGAATGTAATTCTATCTTTTTCTTTTGTTTGAATGATGATTTGCAATCTACCATTAATATTTGCACTGTGGATGAATAGTTGTGTATTGATTACAGGTTGATTTGTTTTGCAGTTCTGGTTTAGGAATTCCTTGGAAAGTAACAAGCCTGGTTAATTAGATGAATCAACATTCTTCTTTCTCTTGCGTCCCTGATTTATCCTTTTTTTTTTTTTTTCTTTATACCCCCCTATTAGAGTAGGTTTAAATAAGAATTCAATCTTACAACAATCAAGAAGCTCAATAACCAGTAGGACCCTTGAACATTACAATTACATTGACCATTGAGCAATATCAGCATAGTTGAGAACCAACTACCAAGACTTTGGGAGTTAGATTACTATATGTTGTCTTTCTTTTTCAAGAGAAATAGAATATAGATATTTTGTTTAAATGTTGCTATGCTATTTTGACCATCAACAGGAAGGTGGTGAGTTTTTTCTAGATTCAAGGAAGGTATATGTGGGTTATGAATCTCCTAAATAGTAGCATTCACATAGGGGGATTTCTTGAAGAACAATTATGGAGCTCAATGAATATGACATGCCCTTCTATTCTCATCTTTCATGAATTTTATTTCAAAGATTATTTGGGTTCTTATTGACCCCAACAAGAAATCCATTGTGTGGAATGTTCGAAAAACATTTTTCAATCTCGATGTTTCCTATTTACAACTATTAAAAATTTCAAGTTTCATACTAGTTGCTATTTATCACATCATCTAGCCAAAAAGTCACTTTTTGCTAAATGATCATTGGCAAGGTCATGGAGGACTTGCCACTTTCATTTCTAACACAAAGTGCCTCATAAATGTGACCCCATAAACTATGCCTTGTGAGTACTCTTTGTATATATGTCATTCCATGAAATGTTTTGGGCTTCAATATTTATTTGAATTAATAAGCTAAACATTAACCAAAAACTAAGATAGAAATGGGTAGATTGATTGATTTTTGTTTTTAGTTTGTGGGAGGATTTTATATCATTCTTAAGATCATTTTAGTTATTCGATTGGAATATAAGTCATAGGTGATTTTTTTGGATAAAAGCTAAAGATCAAAGGGGTATCCATTCCATCAAATTTATTCACGATATGATCTCAACCTCACCCTTTATGATGTTTGGTATCCATTCCACCAAATTTGTCTATGAAATGATCTCAACCTCATCCTTTTGATATTTGGGTCTTGCACTTAGTAGGACTTAATCTTTGGTGGGTTCATTAAAAATCATTCAACTTCACTAGGAGACCAAGGGCCTATTGAAATTTTCAATTCTTATGTATTCCCTAAACAAAATTGGTATGTGCCTATCAGCTATTTCGTTGCTCATTGAATATTGTGCAACTGCTAGTTTTATTTTTTTACCTATTCATGTATGAATTTTTTCATAATTTGTATTGAATAGGCAAAGGTTAGTCTCATGACTTGTACGAGACAATGTATACTTATATATTTAATAAAGATTACTTTTTTTGAAAGATCAAAATCTTTCTTCTGTTACATGCATGTGTATGAATGCATTGATCTGTAATTATAATCTTTTCTAGATTTTTCATTTATACATTTGAATGTAATGAAAGAAAGTTAATAAAATGTACCACATTTTCTCAGTTTAAAAATTAACAAGCTCAGCCTGATTTGAGCCTATGGGTGAAAATCTGGTAACAATACACACATAATCCACTAGCTTAAAATCAGTACGAAATTCATTTGAGATAACACAAATAGAACATTAAAATATAGAATTGTCAATGACAAAATTGTTACAATTCATGATATTTCAAAATAGTAATACAAAGTTTCCATTTTTTTAAAATGGTTACACTTGTTTGATATGAATGAAATATATCATATGTGCAAAGTTTAATACCATCAGATACTAACACAGCAAGAGGGCTCATGTTAAACAAGCCTCGGGAGACTACTTAAAGGGGAAGATTTGTGAATCTCTTACAATGATGTTGGATAGTGTCGACCCCAAAATATGGTGCCAGCTTAATGGGAGTGGCGAAACTCCACACGTAACTGAAGGGGTCCTTCACCTTTCTATACACTTTATCTGATATTTCCTCCATCACTGTTGCTGTTGCCTCCACTGCTCTTTCCTCATCCGTCTCCATGTGCAATATTGTGGGTTTAGCAGCGACTTCACCCTGCAACAACATCATATGTGGTATGCGTAAGATTTGTAATCATCCATTTCACAAATTAACCAATAAGAAGACACAAATCTATATTGTCTTTACGGTTGTGCCCCGGTGCATCTCCGAGGCTGGATAGCCGCTGCCGCTGGATAGCCAGTGCCGCCGCTTTTCCCGCTTTTGTGCTCTAATGACCTGATCCATTAAAAAATAAGCTTGTTTAATATAAAATGTCAAACAAAATATAGAATTTGAATCACATTTATTACAAGCTCACCTTTTGGCCTTCCACATCTTCGTAAATGGAGATGTGATCTCCAGCTTCCAGGCCATGTAAGTTAACGAACTTCTCTGAAATAAACCATTCAATTTTACAGTGTGGATTGAAATCAACTGTCCCAAATCTTCAATTGTCAGTGTTTGTAAAGATGAACAAGAATAGTGGACTAGAGATGCAGAAAGAAAACTTTTGTACTTACTTGTATTTTCTAGTACATACATTCTGCTCTTGTTATTGTTCCAAAATCTGCATCAATAGAACAATGTTAGTGAGTAATGTTCATGATCCATTTGCGTTGGTTCAGAGGCACAAGAAGTATTGTTTTGGAAGAATTCAATACTTGAATCGTAGATGCCAAATGTCGGGCGTTTCAAAATCCTCCATTTTAATTGTTATGCACTCGTCATTTGAAAGCAGGTTTGCAAGGTTGTCTTCTGCTGCTTTCTGAAAATAAAAAATACTAATAGTTTAATTTGAAACCATGTTGAAAGGATGGAGAGTAAGCTCAAGAATACAAAGGATGGATTCGAGATTATAATAAAAGTGGGCAGCACAAAAAGAAACTGAACTGAGATGTGTATTGATTAAGAATTGGGTACCTTGGGAAGCACCATCCTTCCAAGCTTGCCCACGTCACTCTCTTGCAGTTCTTTCTGTAAGAGGACTCTTAAACTCCTGTTTAAGTTATCGACCTGCTTCAAGGAAATATGTTATCAAACAAGAAACCTTTCAAGATCGGAAAACTGTAAAAAGGAGAAGAGAAAAGCATACCTTGTTGAGGTTTGTGGAATGCTGAATCTTCTCTCCTCTCCTCTTCTTCTTGCTTTGATTGATGAGATCAGAGATGAAGTCTTTGGAGCTGAGTTCCTTGTAGCCTACATGCAAAGTCCCTTCAACAGGATTTATCCCCGCTTCAGGTGGATGCTCACTCTTTACCTTTGGGAGGTCATGGGGTAATTCCTCCATGTCCGGGTACGCGGGCTTATCATTTAACAAGCCTTCCCAGCCATTTGGGAGGTCATGGAGTAATTCCTCCATGTCGCCGTTTGGGAGGTCATGGAGTAATTCCTCCATGTCCGCGTACGGCTTATCATTTAACAAGGCTTCCCAGCTGTCCACCTCAGGAATAATATCGGCAGAATTAACGCTGTCAGAATCAAAATCGGCAAAATAAACGCTGCCTGAATCAATATTAGCATCAGATGCGCCTGCAAAAAATGATGCCTCCACAATATTTGACATTGTGATAAATGCCTTGGCTTTATACAAGACACTTTGGTTATCGAAGTTTCTAAAAAGCCTTACACCAAATCCTCCGCTGATGGTGCAAAAGTTTCTGCTTGGCTCTGTCCTGCGCCTTAACTTCTCTTATCCCTTAAATAAAATCACCGTTTGAATGTACAATCTAACCCACCGCCTAAACGTACAATCAACGGTGGATATACGATCTAACTTTACACCGAACGCAAGATCAAAATAGAGATATATTTTCGGACAATCAGTCTTAAAATTTCTTTGTAAATATCTAAATAGCCACCGCGTCAGTAAACCGATAGTGATCTTCTGTTCCTACACTCCATATACATTTCTCGAGTACGCCAGTGGAAGTTGACAGCCATATATGTCAAGTTAAAATTGGAAGTTGCATGCCGAACAAATCCGACCCATCCCTTAAAATTTTCTACGCAGATTAACTGAGGAATATAAGCCAGAGTTCCCTCACACCAGTTTGATGTACTTGAACTAGAAGAAATCTTCTTGTTGGGCTTCCACAAATGATATCAATAATAGTTTGCAAATTTTTGGATTGTTTTTTTTATCACGTTCTATAATTCATCGTGAGAAAACTGTAGTTGTAATTTAAAATGCTAATAAAGAAAAAAATCCGACTATTAAAAAAGTAACGTTAAAAATTAATGTTTTTATTTTTATTTTTAAATCCATTCAGTTTGATGGTTTCATCTGCCCGATCAATTTAAAATTGAAAAGTATGTCAAAACAATGTTGGCCTGATCAACAACCTGTTCAGCTTTAGGCCTTTTTCACTTGAATTTCATCAGGATTTATGTGTTCTAGATATGGTGTATCTTGAACTGTGGGCAGATAACACACATTCATTTTTCCGCCAACTAAAGGTAGGATTATACAGTTGTCCAACCTCTTCCCATAGTATGATGATTATTTCACTACTTTTTATCTCACACACAAACTCATAGTTATTTGTTTTTACTCTTAGTGAGGGTGATAGCTATTTTTGAGGATTAAATATTTTTAAAAATGTGTTTATCAAAAGGTTAATTAGCTAACATTTTTCTATAATTAAATAAATTAAAATTATAGGCATTGAAATTAATAAAATAAAAAATAAAAGACTAAAAAATATAAAAGAAAAAAAAAATCACTTCTTTAGGTAAATAAGGGTTAGGAGGGGGACTTGGAGGGGTCCTATAGCTGTTAATGTAGCGAAAAAAATTTGGTTGCCTTAACAAATTTCTATTAATTAGAAAAACCTAACAATGTTTTTTTTTTTTTTTAATCGATGGTAAAAATTAAAAAAAATATTTTAAAATCCTCCAAAATGAATGTGCATGGTTATAAAAGAAATCTCAAGAGCATAACAATAGACTTGCTTGATGATTGATTGATTGATTTTGAATGATGATAAATTTTGATAGAGTTGATTTGTATTAGATGTGAGATCTGAAGAAATGATCTTATTTATAGATTTTTCAAGATGAGGATGAGGATAAAGACTTGAAATAACTGAAAAGTCAATAGAGTCAACTCAACTACAAAACATAAATTTTCTATTTTGATTCATGAAGAGATAATATTGAATTTTTTGATTTAATAATTGGATAAATGTGCATTTGAAGTTTATGATTGCATTCATGGAAACCTTTCTAATTACTTATCTTATGATAATCTACTTTATTCAATATACAAATAATAATTATATGACTTATAAATAAATTAGAGTTAAGGCTTCTCAAATGTTTATGGGTTTAAAGCAACTACAAAAATATAATAATACTATGTTGTTATTCAAATATTCTCCTTCATAGATAGTGTAGACTTTAAATCTCAAAAAATATAATTTATTAATATAATATAAAATAATTTATTAATTAAAAAAATATATTATATAACTATCTATTTAAAATAATTATTTATAAAAAAATTAAAAATTAAATGTGCAAATAAATCACAATAAAATTGAACTAATATCATGATAAAAATCACATGACAACAAGATTAGAGATAGATTAATTATATATTATAAAAGTGATTCACAACATTTAAAAAATAAAATCAAATTTGAGAATTTGCATTTCATACCATATACAAGATTTCAATTATTTATTTATAAAATTATTCGAGGATGCCTCTCCTTATGTCTTGGAGTCCTGATTTACCTATTCCCTACTCTCATTTGTTGTGGGGGGCTACTCGAATTTCCTAAGTTAAGAGGCTATTAGTAACTCTTTTCAAGTGCTCTATTTAGTAGTGTTGGTTTCTCATCCTTTAAGGTTTGATCTATCCCTTCCCATTTTCTTGTTAAGCCAAGTTGTTTGTATTGGATGGGTGGGTCTTCTATTCATTTTCTCCTTGTTTTGTGTAGTAGTTGTTTGTTTGGTTGAAGAGCTATTTTTATTTTCTTATCTCTTTTGTTGTGGCAAGACATCTGATCTCTCCTTTGTGCATAATAATTTAAAATAAACATTAACAAAATGAAATTTGTTTCTATTTTTTGTGTCATATTTGCATACAAACTCCTCTATCTACTCTCCTCCACTTCTTTTGCCTCCACCTACCCTCCTCACAACTATAGTTTGCTTGCTACAGTACTATATTCTCTCCTGCAATTGTAATGAAACTAAATTAAGAACCATTCATTTTACACCGAAAATTTTGAAGGTGAGAGGAGAATGAGGAAATCTGAAGCTTACCTAGCTATATTTCCAAAACCAAAATTATTGTGAATAAACAGAACGATGCAAACAATGATCATTTCAAAATCCCTGATAAAATGCTCTTCCTTTCCGTGTGAATAGATTGAAGATAGATTTAGGTGCACACTTTTAATGGATTGAGCAGGAAAAAAAATTAAATTTGAACAATACAACAAGGTCCCAACATGAATGGTAGTTGGGGGTCTCATCATCTTACTAGTGAAAATTGTTGTAAGAATTCCTGAAAGCCTGAATGCCATCCATGACGTACTGGCACAATATTTTCTTCATCCATTGACAAACCATTATTGGCTATATGGTAGGCATACGACCATCAGATGCACATGGTGCAACCTGATGGCTAGATAGCTAGTGCCTAGAATGTGAGGATGTCCATGCAGCCAATGATAATGGAAATGACGATACTATCACTACTCTAGTTAAATTATTCATTGATGACCTTAGATTAACTCTCAGATGCACATGGTGCTGATAGATAGCTAAGAATGTGAATGTCCATGAGCCAATGATAATGGAAATGACGATACTTCACTACTCTAGTTAAATTATTCATTGATGAGATAACTCTAACAACTTAATGAAAGAATGTGATGGTATTTTCAAGGAGATACATGTTGACCAGTGATAATGGAAATGATGATACTGCCACTACTCTAGTTCAATTATTCATAAACACATAGATAACTCTAATAGCGTAACGAAAGAATGTGATGATAGTTTCAAGGGGATACATGTTGACCATGTTAACCCTGATGGTATCCCATTGGACTCATTGAATGAGTTTCCTAGTAGCAGCCCCATTTAAATTACAAAATGGAATTCAAAATGAGTGAAGCAAAAATGTTTCACAAGAATTTGGTGACATTTACAAGGATATTTTTGTCGACATTTATTTGTGTGGAAGTATAAATGAATTTTATACTAACTATTAGAGTATAAATAGTGTTGATTTTGATAATTGTCTCAACTTGCTCCTTCATAAGCCTCAACTTGGAAAAAAGAATTTACATTTCCTTGTAAAAATGATCTATGCACTTTCACTCACTTGAAATCAATTTTTCTTGTTGTGTGGAATTTATTTGAAAATAAATAATGTTGATGTAATCAATGAGAGTTCATTATGCTACAAACTTCTTCTAATGTGAAACCCCTAGATTCAATTAAATGTATTTGATAACATTGAAGATACACTAACTATTAATGTCATGTTAATGATATGCTATGAAGATAATACAATGTGTAACATAGTTCTCTTTTGATTTATAGATGGTAGATAGTGTCTAGGTGATTCACTAATGAATTAGAGTGTGCTTTATATAAAACCCTAGCACACAAATTAGCATATTTAATAAATCCCAAATATATGTGCCCCATTTTCTTGCTTGGTTTTCAGTTTTGGTATTGATATTTTACACTTTCTTATGATGTTTTATATTGCCATCAAAGTATATAAACTATGTATTTTTGATACAAATGTTTTAACTTCATTGTTTTCACCATTAGATGTTATTATGCCAACATTGGCATGTTGTGATGGTTTAAAGGTAACGTTGTTCTTGCCACCAAGGTTGAAACCTCATTGGGGTGGTATTGTTGAGTGGTTGTATTAGGGATGAGGTCTCCCATTTGTGACCTCACTGGTTCATAGCTCCAAATAAAAAATAAATAAAAACTATTGGATGTTATCATGTTTATTATTGAGTTAAAGAAAAAGAATATTTATATTTGAATCATGCTAATAGTAGATGCTTTTTTATTAAATGTAGATATTAATATTATTTTTTGGATTATATCTCATTATTCATTATCTTTTGTTGTGTAGGTACATTTTTATTTTAATATATTTCCCTAACAATGATTAATTGGAGATAATTGGATTGGGTTAAAACACATTATTCTATTTCTCATTTCAAGGTAAAAATTTAAAAGTGTGTCCCTTTTAGCTAAAGGCTTTTGAGTAAAACAATTTTAGTTGAAATTATTATGTCTTGTGTGATACGGCTATGGCCCCATGTTTTTTGGGTGAAAGGGTTTCACCTAAACTACTAATATATAAAAATGAAATAAAAGTATCTCTTATATAACAGCCCTGGTTTTAGTTGAAACACTTTTCAGTGAAATAATTTCACTTGAAACTATTTAGGTAGAACCTTATGAGACAACTTAGACCCCTTTTTCTTACAAATTTAATAAAACCTTATCTTCTAGTATAGGTTTCTTAAACAAGGAATATTTTCAACAAATCTAAAAATTCTCTTTGCTAAAGCTCAAAGAATAAAATCTAATTGTTTTTAATATTTTAATTATTTTTCATATAATTTTTTAGACTACAACCAAGTTGTTATAATAAAAGATAAGGGATTGGTTCATTATCACACTCTAGTCTGGATAGAAAATTAGCCACTACATTCTCACATCCTAGCTTTTGGTGCCGAGCAAAGTGATGAGAAAGATAAACTCACGGAAGCAACAAAAATATGAATAATCCAAGCACCAAATATCAAACTTTATTTACACTATGAATTTCCTCATCACTTGTCGTATTTAGGCTACAACATAGGCTCATTTTTATATTGAAAAATAAGCTAAACTAAACTCAAACTATTCCAAACAAATCCCTATAACCCTCTAACTTATTATCCTTTAGTTAAAACAAATTTGATTTGGAGGTTTGTGAGAAACTCACATTCTCACATTATTTCATCCATCAACAAACATAAGCTAAAATAAAAATGCGCCAGCATCAGACTCCCAAGGAACAAAAGATTTGTTCATGGACTCTTGTCCATGAGGTCTTCAATACTTGTACCATGCTTGGATAGTTCAAAAGTTGTCATCAATGTGGCATCTTCAAGTGGGTGTCCCTTCCATTTAACTAAGTACTGAAAATATTCCTTGCCTCTAGTTTTCTTGACCACTTTCTTGTCCAAAATTTCCTCAGTTTGCTTTCGTGTTTCTTTGGGTAATTGCTGCTTCCACTCAACAATCTGCTCTTCAAATTTTTCAGGTACTTCAATTGTTTGTTCTTCACCTTTGAAAGGGTATAAATCTGCAACATTAAAGATAGGCAAGATTCCAATTCCTGTTGGAAGTTCTATTTCATATGCATTGCTAGAAAATTTCCTTAGAATCTTACAAGGACCAATTTTCTTAGCCTTCAACTTATTATACTCACCCTTTGGAAATATTTCCTTTCTAAGATGAACTAAAACAAGATCACCAACATTAAAATTGACTTCTTTCCTCTTCTGATCAGCTTTCTTTTTGTACTTGATGACCACTCTCTTCAAGTTTCTTTTTCACTTGTTCATGTAAATCTTGCATTGCACTTGCAAAGTCTTCGCCGTTAGCACTTCTTGTTTCCATTTTACCCAAACTTCTTAGCTCATATACTCCTCTAGGATGCATGCTATACATAATTTGAAAAGGACTCATACATGTGCTCCTATTAGGTGAGTCATTATATGCGAACTTTGCTTGTGCAAGTACTAAGTCCCATTGTTTGGGATGCATACCAACCAAACTTCTCAATATGTTTCCAAGCCTTTTGTTGACTACTTCTGTTTGACCATCCGTTTGAGGATGGTAAGTTGAGTTGAAGCTTAAATTGGTGCCCAAATTTTTCCATAGAGTCCTCCAAAAGTGTCCTACAAATTTAGTGTCTCGATTAGAGACAATGCTCTTAGGAAGTCCATGTAGCCTAACTATCTCCTTGAAGAACAAATTGGCAATATTAGTAGCATCACTTGTTTTTGTACATGGAATAAAATGCGCCATTTTGGAAAATCTATCAACCACTACAAATATTGAATCATGTCCCTTTTGAGTTCTTGGTAAACCAAGTACAAAGTCCATACTTACTAAATCCCATGGCCTGTTGGGAATTGGCAATGGCTGATATAAACGTGCATTTTGACTACTTCCTTTGGAGTGTTGAAACACTTTGCACCTTTCTACAAACTTCTTAACATCATTACTCATACCTGGCCAATAATAGTGTGCACTCAACTGAGCTAATGTCTTGTTTTGCCCGAAATGCCCTGCTAAACTGCCATTGTGTTTCTCTTTCAATAAGTTCTCTCTCATGGAACTTCTTGGAATGCAAAGTTGACTTCCTTTGAATAGTAGACCCTCCTATATCATGAAATCCATCCAAGGAATTCTATCCCTACTAATAGGATTTACACATGCTTCATATTCCTCCTTGAAATCTATATCTTCCTTGTACATTTCTCTTAGGTCATCAAAACCCATTATACTCACTTCAGATCCCTACATGATCAAGCTTCTTCTGCTCAAAGCATCTGTAACTTTGTTAGTTTGGCCACTTTTATGCTTGATAACAAAGGTAAAAATTTGTATAAATTCAACCCATTTTACATGCCTTTGATTTAATTTGGTTTGGTTACTGATAAACTTTAAAGCATGGTTATCAGTATACAACACAAATTCTTTAGGCATTAAATAATGCCTCCACTTTTTCAAAGCTTGAACAAGAGCATGAAATTCTTTATCATATGCAGAATACTTCTTTCTTGCATCATTTAGTTTATCACTATAGTAAGCAATTGGCTTACCCTCCTGACTTAGAACAACACCTACAACCATTCCACTAGCATCACATTCAACTTGGAAAAGTTTACCAAAATCAGGTAAGGCTAAAACAGGTTGCTCTATAATCTTTTTCTCAAGCAACTGAAAACTTGCTTCAGCTTCTTTAGTCCATTGAAATGGCTTTTTATTTCCCTTGATTGTATCAACAATTGAAGCAAAAATTCTGCTGAAATTTCTTATGAACTTCCTATAAAAACTAGCAAGTCCATGAAAACTTCTTACCTCAAAGATATTCCTTGGAGTAGGCCACTCTATTATGGCTTTAATCTTTTCAAGATCCATTTTTATACCATCTTTAGATATTACAAAACCCAAATAGATTAACTCTGGTTTCATAAATGTACACTTCTTAAGATTGATTAAAATTTTTTCTTGCTTCAACTTACTTAAAACCAATCTTAAGTGTCTGAGGTGTTCTTCCTTTGTTTGACTATAGATTAAAATATCATCAAGATAGACTATCACAAATTTTCCTATGAGTTCCTTAAGTACTTCATTCATTAATCTCATGAAACTACTTGGAGCATTTGTTAAACCAAATGGCATTACTAACCATTCATAAAGCCCATCATTTGTTTTAAATATTGTTTTTCATTCATTACCTTCTCTTATTCTAATCTGATGATACCCATTTTTTAAATCTATTTTGGAAAAACACTTAGCACCACTTAGACAATCCATTAAATCATCCATACGAGGCAAAGGAAATCTATACCTGATGGTGATTTTATTTATGGCTCTGGAATCTATGCACATTCTCCATCCTCCATCTTTTTTTGGGCTCAATACTATAGGAATAATACAGGGACTTGGACTTTCTCTGACCAATCCTTTGTCAACTAGATCTTGTACTTGGGATTTGATCTCTTCATTCTCCCTTGGAGTCATCCTGTAAGTTGCTTTGTTTGGAAATTTAGCTCCGGGAATGAGATCTATGTGATGGCTGATACTTCTTATTGGTGGCAACTCATTAGGAAAATCATCCACAACAATATCAATAAATTCATCTAACATTTTTTAAATTTCTACAAGTAAATCAACCAATTTTGTACTTGTAAGAATTACTTTTGGTTTTCCAATTAGAGAAAAATTTACCTCTTCATTCTTCATTTGATGCAAGAATTATTTCCCACTTACCATCAATACCTTAGGACTAACCTCCTCAACTGCATTTTCATCCTTAAGGGGTATTAGTGTGTGCTTATGTCCATCTTTTTCAAAAGTATATGTGTTGCATCTTCCATCATGGATTACCTTTCTATCAAACTGCCAAGGTCTACCTAAGAGAATATGACATACATCCATTGGCATAACATCACATATTACTTGTGCATAGCTCTATTTACGCACTTTCAATCATGCAGATATTCATGAAAACCGTAACTGGAAAGACCATCACTTTGGAAGTGGAGAGCTCCGACTCCATTGACAATGTGAAGGAAAAAATCCAAGACAAGGCGGGCATTCCCCCCATTCAACAATGCATCATCTTCATCGAGTTGCAGCTCGATGATAGGCGAACCCTAGCCGATTACAACATATAGAATCTATATACACTTCACCTCGTCCTACACCTGTGTGGAGGGATTGGCTCCTAGAATGTTGGCGATGGAGCTTTTACAGTGATAGACTCTGGTTCGGGGCCTGGCAGTGGTCGTTGCAGGGGTGGCGACCATAAGGTTGTGGCCAGATCTTCTATGCGGCTCCGGAATGGGAGGGCTATGACTGGAGGGTTTGTCCCAGTCTCCAATGTTGTTTCAGTGGATATGAAAGCAGAGACAAAAGAGGAAATAGCGGAGAATGTTTCTGAGCTCTCTGAGACGAGTGATTTGCCGATTCAAGGGCTTTTGGCCCAATCTCCCTCAACTACATTCTTGGATTTCCAAGGAATGGCAGCCTCTAATCTCTGGTAAAAAAAATATTTTCCCCATGGCTAAAGGGTTTTCTGTGGCTAAGTTTGACAATGCCCAGGACAGAAACATTATTCTTTGTGACAATTTTTTTAGCTAGTAGAATAAATTTATGTTGATGATTAAGCCTTGGCATGCTGACTTCAACCCTGCTTCTAAAACTTTTAGCAAGATCCCGATTTGGGTACAACTTCCTTACCTTCCCCTCCACTTATGGTTTGACCCCCTTTTGGAGGAAGTGGGTGATGCCCTAGGTGATTTATTGTTAGTAGATGCTGCTACTTATGACATACTTCACTCTACCTTTGCCCAAATTTTGGTTGAAATGGATGTTTCAAAAGGGCTGCTTGTTGAAATTTTAATTAAAACTTTAAAGGGTTCTTGGTTACAATCCTTGGACTATGAAGGGATTCCATTCCATTGTAGAAGATGTTTTAGAATAGGTCATGCTGCTGCACAATGTGGTTTCGAGAAAAATGCTTCAACTTCTTGGTGGAAAGGTGCCTCTCAAAAGCATTATATAGTTGAGAAGAATGTTGATCAACAAAGGAGCTTTTCTGAGGTGGTTGCCTCAGAATCACAAGTTCGCGAGGAATCCCCTTTGGATGTCACTTCTGGTGGGGTTGCTGATACTGAACATCTTGTGAAATCCCCTATTGTTCATGAGGTGGCTGCTTTTGAATCATTGGGTCCTGGGACGTGCCCTCCGGTCGTCTCAAATGGTAGGGTCGCTAAGGCAATCCCTGTTGAGTCAACAATTGTCATTTTAGGGGAATGTGCTTCGGCTTTCCTTTTTGGTGGCTCTTCAGAAAAATATTTATATGTGCTAAGGAATCAAAATGTAAATCCTAATACTTTGGCTGTTGGATTTCATCTTCATGAGAGTTGTGAGCTGGTGTGGCACGGTAAGGCGGAGCAAGTGGAAGATGGTTGGATCATAGTTAAGGGAAAAAAAGATAAATCCTCTCGGTCATCTTTTGACATGACTCTTCGCTCCCACAAGAAAAATGTTAAATGTAAACCTTAATTGGTCTTGTTTTGGAGTTGGTCTTTTTCCCTGGCTGCTTGTTGTCTTTTCTGCAGCCTTGCTCTTTTTTGTTAAAGGGTTCTGGATCCCTTCAAAATCTATTTTTCCCTATATCAAAAACATCACATATTACTTTATCTTTGTAACTCCCTATTTGAAAGTCTACTTGACACTGTTCATTTACCAATACTTGATGTCCTTTTTGTAGCCAAGACACCTTATATGGAGTTGGATGTGTTGTCTTTTTCAAGCCTATTTTATCAACCATTTCGATAGATACAAGATTGTCAGTACTCCCGTTATCAATTATAACTTTACAACATTTACCTTTAGCCTTGCAGGTAGTTATGAACAATGCTTTCCTTTGTGCAGGCTCGTGGATTTCTTTGTTTGACTTAAGTAGGACTCTTTTCATGAGCAATGAATCTCCAACCTCGGGTACATTTGTATGAACAGGTGATTCTACACTCTCCTCCTCAGCTTGAGCAATATGTGCACTTCTTTGAATTGTGGTGGAATTTTCTAGACACTCATAAGATCTAGTCCATATTGATTACATTTAAAACATTTTCCAACAAATCCTCTACCTCTACCTCTTGAATAAGGTTTTCTTCCTCTAAAATAATCATTACCTCGGGAAGATTGTTCCTAGTGATGTGAGCTACTGGATTCTTCTTTATGAGCTTGCCATTGTCCTCTACCGCAAGTGGTGCTCCTCTTCCTCTGAAACTTCTACTTTTCCCTCTTGAGCTTTGTGCTTGTTTTCTGGAAAGTTTATCCTCTACTTTGAGAGCATACTGATATTCTTCTTCCACTATTCTTGGACACAAAAGGTTAATTTCATCTTGAATATTGTATCTCAGTCCATTGAGATACCGAGCCATCTTCTCTGTATCATCCTCAATATGACCAGCTCTAATGGTCAACCTATAAAATTCTTCTGTATAATCTTTAACTGACATTTCTTTTTACTTAAGATTTTGTAATTTCTTGAAAAGATTAAGCTAGTAATCTTTAGGCAATAATTTACCTTTTAGTTTGGCTATTATCCTTTCCCAGTTCTTGATCTTTGGCTTGTCTTTTTGTCTCCTTTCATCTTGGACTCCATCCCACTAGAGGGATGCATGACCCTTCAATTGGGTTACAACAAATTTCACTTTCTTGTCATCAACAACATTTTCATACTCAAAATATTTCTCCATTGCACTAATCCAGTCGATTAGTTTCTCAACATCTAGGCTATCTTCATACATAGGCACCTCCAACTTGGGTTTGGAACTTGCTCCCAAAATTGCTTTGACGAGTCTTGTTTCAAATCCTTCTTCCTCAAGTTTTATTTCTTCTTCTTGAGGTTCTTCCTCTCCGTCACTGACATCATTCATGGCAATGCCTCCTCTTTGTGCAAGTTCCATAGCCTGCACTCGTGCTTGCATTTGTCTCATCTCTTCTATAATTTATGCATTCGTAGCCTGTCTTCCTTGACCTCGTCCTCTTCCTTGAACTCTTAATGCCATTTCTTGGCACAAAAGGTCTTCTCTTGTACTGACAGGAGCTTCTTCACGTTCAGATACCAATAATGGTATAGGAGTGAAAAACAATCTTCTCATACAACTCTTGACTGTGACATTTTTTTTTCACAAGTTTTACAATATTGACTATTTACAATGACTCAGTTTTTATTTTTTTCGACTCTACAACTATTTACAATGAACTTTTGGTGAGACGATGGGAGTGACTCAAGACATTATTTTGACATGAATAAAATGAAGCACCTGAATATTAAAGACTTTTTTTATAACATAAATAAAATATTTAATAACTGAAACTTAATAGACTCAAAATAAAACGACGACAATGAATCTTTATGACAAGCACAAGACTCAATACAATTTGATTTGATGGACTGACGGCTGGTTTAGAAGGCACTATTGATAAAATTTATATGATGCTGAGAGGACATGACACAAATTAAGACAAAACCACGAATTAAACCTCAAAGCCGCCTGCAAAACATGAAAACCGCCAATATTCAAGCATATGACATACATTAGATGTTTTTGTTGATAACTTGAGACCCAGAGCTCCGTTTTTCAAACCGTTTGATGCGTCGGAAAGCCTGTTTTGAGAGCTTCGTAGTGGTACCAAATTTAGAAGACATGGTTAAACCATCTAAAATCTGTTCATGCCTGAGTTTTGACGTGTTGGTATGGAAATACAAATTAAAAAAAAAAAAAAATAGCAACAAAAGCTTTAAAACTCCGAGAGATGCGCTCAGATCTGCAAACACTCTGTATTATGGCACAAAATGAGCAGCAAATGATATGATTCTCTTTGGAAGCGGCACAGGCGTTGGAGCAAACGTTGGATTGGCTATCCCGTGATAGACTGGTTCTCTAATTTCTTGTCTACCCATACAATGAGAAGTTGCATCTATACTAGCAAATTTAAATAAATTTAGACAGCCATCGTGTGGCTTTGATACCAAATTGGTGCCGAGCAAAATGATGACAAAGATAAACTCACGAAAGCAACAGAAATATGAATACTCCAAGCAACAAATATCAAACCTTATTTACACTATGCAATTCCTCATCACTTGTCGTATTTAGGCTTCAACATAGGCTCATTTTTATACTAAAAAATAGGCTAAACTAAACTCAAACTAATCCAAACAAATCCCTATAAACCCTCTAACCTATTATCTTTTAGTTAAAACAAATTTGATTCGGAAGTTTGTGAGAAACTCACAACCTCACATTATTTCATCCATCAACAAACATAAGCTAAAATAAAAATGCACCTGCATTAGTTTTCCAAGAATTGTAATGTGAAATTCTGCAAGAGAAGCAATCACTGAATCACTCATCCTATAACAGCAGGCTTACTCATCAAAAATCTATAGAAGAATGATCTGTATGTATAAAAACTTTATACCTTGTTATGTAATGGTGAAATTTTTTTACCGCATAAACTACAACCAAAAATTCTTTCTCAGTTATAGTATAATTTATTATTGCACCAGTAAAATTATTATTGATATAATAAATGGAGTAAAAGAGAGAATCTTCCTTTTTTCCAAGTATTGCCCCCATAGAATTTTTAGAAGCATTAGTATGGATGTGGAATAATAGTGTTCCAAATCGGGTCCTTGCAGCACTGGTGTAGTTATAAGCTTTCCTTTGATATGTTTGAAGGCTTGTTAGCACTATGGTCTCCATGAAAAATCAACATCTTTATCTAGAAAAAGAAAAGGAGGTGAGGCAATTTTCCTGAAGTTTTTGACAATACGTCTATAATATCCAGCATGACCCAAAATGCTACGTACATCCTTTTGAGAAGTAGGCACAGGAAAGTCTTGAATTATTTTTATCTTTTTGAGATCTACCTCAATTCCTTTTGCAGAAATATAATGTCCCAAGACAATACCTTCAGTCATTAAGATGTGACATTTTTCATGGCTCAAAGAAAGATTAGTATCAATGCATTGTTTAAGAACTTTTTCTAGATTTTCCTTTGCTTCCTCATACGTGTCATCATAAATAGTAAAATAACCCATGTATACTTCCACACAATCATGAATTAAATTTGCAAAAATACTTAGGATAGCCTACTGGAAGGTAGTAGGTGCATTACACAACCCGAAAGGTAAGACATTATAGCAAACATACCCCATGGGAAAGTAAAGGTAGTATTGTCTTGATCTTCTGGGGCTATACAGATTTGATTATAACCACTAAATCTATCAAGGAAAAAAACTTCTTTCCAGCAAGGTTGTCTAAGACCCGATCAATAAAGGGGAGTGGGAAATGGTCTTTCTTGGTAGCCTTATTAAGGGCTCTATAGTATACACATATTCACCACTTCCTATTCTTTTTAGGAACTACCACAAGGGGTGACACCCATTGGCTATCAGAGATAGGATAGATGAATCTTACATTAAGTAACTTTTGAAGTTCATCCTTAACAATTTCTCATAAGAAAGGGTGCAATCTTCTCTGGGGTTGTCTCACAAGCCTACTTTCATCCTCTATGTAGATATGATGTGTGCGAGTGGTAAGGTGTATTCCTCTCATATCTAATATCTCCTTTGTGCATAATAAATTAAAAGAAACGTTAACAAAATAAAATTTGTTTATATATGTTGTGTCATATTTTCGTACAAACTCCTGTGTCTACTCCTCTCCACTTCTTTTGCCTCCACCTACCCTCCTTACAACTGTAGTTTGTTTGCTACAACATTGTATTCTCTCCTATAATCACAACAAAACTAAATTAAGAACCATTCATTTTGTACCAAATTTTTTGAAGGTGACAGGAGAATGAGGAAATTTGAAGCTTAGCTGGCTATATTCCAAAACAAAAATTATTGTGAATAAACTAAAGGTGCAAGTGATGATCATTTCAGATTCCCTGATAAAATTCTCTTCATTTTTGGGTGAGAAGATTGAAGATAGATTTAGGTACACACTTTTAATGGATTGAGCAGGAACAAAATTTAAATTTGAACAAACAACAATGTCCAAATGTGAATTGTAGTTGGGGGTCTCATTAGCTTATTAGTGAACATCGCAACCAAAATTCCTGAAAGCTTGAATTTCACCCACAATGTATTGGTATGATAGTCTATCTATACACTGAAAAATTGTTATTGGCTACATGGTAGGCATACAACCATCAGATGCACATGGTGCATATTGATTGCTAAATAGCTAGTGTCAATAGTCAGTGCCTAGAATGTGAGGATGCACATGCAACCAATGATAATGGAAATGATGATATTGCCACTACTCTAGTTGAACTATTCATAGACACATAGATAACTCCAACAACATAACAAAAGAATGTGATGATAGTTTCAAGGGGATACATGTTGACCATGTTAACCCTAATGGTATCCCATTGGACTCATTGAACGAGTTTCCTAGTAGCAGCCCCATTTAAATTACAAAAGGGCATTCAAAATGAGTGAAGCAAAAATGTTTCACAAGAATTTGGTGACATTTACAAGGATATTTTTACTGGCTTTTATTTGTGTGGAAGTACAAATGTATATTAAAAAAGAATATGGTGAAATTTACAAGGATACTTGTATTGGCATTTATTTGTGTGGAAGTATAAATGAATATTATACATAACTATGAGAGTATAAAGAGAGTTGATTTTGATAATCATCTCAGCTCACCCCTTCCTAAGCCTCAACTTGGCAAAAAGGATTTACTTTTTCTTGCAAAAATGATCTATGCACTTTCACTCGCTTGAAATCAATTTGTCTTGTTGTGTGGAATTTATTTGAAAATAAATAATTTTGATGTAATCAATTTGAGAGTTAATTATGCTACAAACTTTCTCTTATGTGAAACCCCTAGATTCAATTAAATGTATTTGATAGCATTGAAGATATACTAACTATTGATATCATGTTAATGATATGCTATGAAGATAATACAATGTGTAACATAGTTCACTTTTGATTTATAGATGATAGATAGTATCTAGGTGATTCAATAATGAGTTAGAGTGTGCTTTATATAAAACCCTAGCACACAAATTAACATATTTTATAAATCCCAAATACATGTGCCCCGTTTTCTTGCTTGGTTTTTAGTTTTGGTATTGATATTTTACACTTTCTTATGATGTTTTATATTGCCATCAAAATATATAAACTATGTATTTTGCATACAAATGTTTTAGCTTTATTTTTTCACTATTAGATGTTATTATGTCAATATTGGCATGGTGTGATGGTTATAAAGTGGCATTGTTGTTCTTGCCACCAATTTTGAAAACCCATTGGGGTGGTATTGTTGAGTGGTTGTATTAGGGATGAGGTCCCCCATTTGTGAACTCACTAGTTCATAGCTCCAGATCAAAAATAAATAAAAACTATTGGATGATATCATGTTCATTATCAAGTTAAACAAAATGAATGTTTATATTTGAATCATGCTAATAGTAGATGATTTTTTATTAAATATAGATACTGATATTTTATTTTGGATTATATCTCATTATTGACTATCTTTTGTTGTGTAGATACATTTGCTATTTTAATTAAGTGTAGGCACATATTTCCCTAACAATGATTAATTGGAGATAAATGACTTGAGTTAAAACACATTATTCTATTTCTCGTTTCAAGGTAAAAATTTAAAAGTGTTTCCCTTAGCTAAAGGCTTTTGAGTAAAACAATTTTAGTTGAAGTAATTATGGCTTGTGTGATACCTATGTGGCCCCATGTGTTTTGGGTGAAAGGGTTTCACCTAAACTACTAATATATAAACAAGAAAGAAAAGTCTGTCTTGTATGACAAGGTTTTAGTTGAAACATTTTTTAGTGAAATAAAATTTCACTTGAAACTATTTAGGTAACACCTTATGAGACAGCTTAGTTCCCTTTTTCTTACAAATTTAATAAAACCTTATCTTCTAGTCTAGATTTCTTAAACAAGGTATATTTTCAACAAATTCTAAAAATTCCATTTGCTAAAGCTCAAAGACTAAAATCTAATTGTTTCTAATATTTTAATTATTTTTCAAACAATTTTTTAGACTACAACCAAGTTTTTGATAAAGGAGAAAACTAGTTTTACAGGGACCCGAAACCACAAAGTTTACAATAGAAAAGGAAGAACAAAAAAGTCTAGCAGATAGAACCGGCTGCACAAAAGGAAAAAACCAGAACAAGTAGCAGCCACCCGCAAAAGACCAGGAAGGTCCGTCAAAAAAAGCTAGTAGAAAAGCCAACAAAAGACCACCCGCGATCAACCCAGAGTCTTCAGGACAGACTCTGTCTCCGCCTCCAGGTTTTGCATATCTTGGACACCCTTCTTAAAGATTTGAATCATTTGTGGAGTGGTAGGATCCTTCCTCTTCAAATTGGCCCTGGTTCTCTTAGAAATGCCAACATCCTCCTCCTGGTTTCTTTCATTGATTTCCTCCAGATCAACCACTAAAGACCCCTGTTGAGCTTTGTCCAATTTCTTTGTCATGGCATTGATGATGATGGCGTTGTGTCTAGCCATACGATTGTTTTGCTCGGCAATAATTTTGATAGTATTCTTCATTTTCTCCAACTCAATTTCAACATTTTTGTACTTGCCAGCTTGGTACTGGATATATGGTTGATTAATTTTTTTTAAATATATTAAAAATTACTTTTAAAATTTAAGAAAAATATGGTGCATTGGAAGAGAGAATACTCTTCAAAAGGTATATTTTATTTTTATTCATGATAAATAGTTTAGAGATAAAGAAAAGGCTTGTTGAAACTATTATATTTTCAATAAATTTGACTTTAAAATTTTATTAAAATTTAAATATTTCTAAAAAATATCACTCCATGCACTAAATATATTTAAGCTAGTTATGTAGGAAAGAAATTAAGGAAAAAATATAAATTTACTATAGTAAAAGTGGAGGTTTGTTGATCTCATTTTCTAAATGTGTTTTAGGAAGTAAATTTTCTTCTTAAATTTAAAATACGCACACACACACATACACATAATTAAATAAAATAAAAAACTACAAACATGAACTACACTAAAATTTGTCTATTTCATTAGTTTATAAGGTTGTAGACTCTCTAAAATCGACTAATTATTCTTTCAATATTAATTTTATTATTTAATTATTCTAATATTATCTTCTATAGTTAAATAATATTTTAGTATTTAATTAGTATCAAATATCCCCTTCCACTATTAATTAAACAATATCGTATTATTTAATTAATTTATATTATTTATTCATTTATAGTAATTAAATAATTAATGTTATTTAATTAATTTACTAATTATTCTTCTATTTTCAATATTAATTAAATAATTAATTAATTAATTAATTAACTTCTTAAATTAAGTATTTTTTGTAACTATTTAATTTAGTTCCTCAACATAATCTTCTTCTAAAAATAAATAAAATTATTTTTATTTATTAATGTAGATACCCAAAATTGTCCTAGCCTTTTAACACTAATTATCATCATTTCTTAGTGATTAAATAATATTTCAATTATTTAATCATTATCACTAATGCATATTCTACTATTAATTAAACGACTTTATGTTATTTAATTAATTAAATAAATACTATTTTATTTAATTATGTCTTTAACTCACAAATTATAATACTCTTCATAATGGGAGATGGAGAAAAATTTTGTAGAGTGAGTTTCTATAGAGCTCAAATCTACAAAACTGAGCGAACGAGGTGGAAATGTTGTGTTTGGTGGCAAGGCAAAGGTCATCTATTGCAACTCCTTTCATGATTCTTTTATGTCAATAGATTTGTCGAAGGAGGCCAGGGAGGATGTAGAGATGTTGGAATACCTAGCGATTATTTGTCGCGTGATTGGTCCAAGGTATGACAATAGGGAAATTAAGGTTTAGATTGAGGATAACTGGAAGGCTATGGAGATTGTGAAGTTTCTAACCAAAGGGTTCTTTGTTTCCATCTTTTTATCGATTAAGGAGCAGGAGTTGATTTAAATGGGAAAATCATGGAAAATGAAAGGTTTTTTGATCTATATGTAGAAATGGCAACCTAACTTTGATCTAGTGAAGATGGACCCATATGATAAACCTATTTGGATCCAAATTTATAATCTTTCTTTGGAATATTGGGCATAGGAAAGTATTGAGAGGATCAATAGATCTCTTAGCACTTTGGTGGATGTGGATGCATATATTTTTTAGGGTGACTCTTACATATATGCTTCACTATAGGTCGCGATAATCAAAAAAAAATTGAAGGAGATCCTTCTTTGTACTATAGTGCAGCACCAGATTCAACATGTTGAAATAGAGGAAGAAAAGATGTTCTATATGAGATGTAGAAAAAGGGATAATAGGGAGCAGTTCTGCAAGAAGAAGCATAAAAAAAAATTGGTATGGAGGCCTTGAGAGTTGAGTGCTAATATGTTTCCAAGCTCTAAATCTAGGGATATTGTGTGGCTAGGTGGGAGTGATGCTTCAGTTAAGGAAAATGTTCCTTTCCTTGCTAGGTGAGATCTGGTAGATTTTGGCTCCCCAAAGGAGTGCAAGGTTGGGATCCATGGTGCTATGTCCATTCCGAAGGTAGATTCAACTGATAGGGAGCCTATTTTATCCGTCGATGGGGGTCAATTCCCTGAATCACAAAATGGTCTAGAATTGGAATTAATTGATGGGTTTAATGGTATAAAGACGGCTATTTATTTGATACCGATGAGGTTGATAATGAGTCAGTTGATGGGTTCAAAAAGGTAGATGAATTGGAGATAACTAAGCCTTGCAACTAGGGTTTTGGAAAAAAAGAAGGGTAAGGGTAGGAAATCACTTAAGCAAAAGTGTGAAGAAGAGGCTTGTGAAAAGGGTTTGGTGAGTGAAATAAATTTTGAAATCCAAGGGAGTCAAGGTCTCCCTTGGAGAAAAATGAGGATCATTACATGGAATGTCAGGGGCCTATCAGCCCCTAACAAATGGTGCTTAGTTAAGCATCATTTGGATAGGGTATCTAATGATATTGTTTTGCTACAGGAAGCAAAAAATATTTTGGAAAGTGGTGAAAAGTTTTTGAATTACTACAAGAAATGTGTTGGTCAGTTCCATAGTGCCATTAGATCCATGGGTGGCTTGGGTGTCCTTTGGTCTTCTAATAGTTTTGATGTTAAACTAATTGATGCTAAGAACAATTGGATGTAGTGTGTGGTTAAAAATAGATTAATTGGTTTGGAATTTCCATTGTTTAATATTTATAGTCCTATTAGGACTAAGGAGAAACAAGTTGTTTGGTTGGGTCTCAATTCTACAATCCTTGGCCTCAACTCCAATAAAGTTTTCTTGGGTGGAAAATTCAATGTTATCTTGGATCTAAGTGAAAAGAGTGGCGACTTGAAGAAAGAAAACAAGGTTATATTAGATTTCAAGGAATTCATCTCTTTGGTATCTTTGTCAGATTGTGTGCCCAAAAATAGCATCTTCACATGGATGAATAGATGGATTGGTTTCACTAATATCTCTGAGCGTTTAGATCGGTTATTCATGGGTGAGGGGTGATTGGTGGAAGATCTAACCTTTAACTCTAGCATACTTCCTATTGTTGTTTCTAATCATTTTCCATTCTTATTGGATATGCAGTTGGGATAGAAGCTTGCGAAGGGGTATTTCAAATTTGAGTTGATTTGGTGGCGGGAGTCAGACTTACTCAAAAACTTAGAGGTCTAGTGGTTGAAATGTAGGAATTTCAAGGGGACTATAACCTTTTTCTTTGCTTATAGGTTGGCATATATAAAAAATAAACTAAGAAGTTGGAACATTGAATCTTTCAATAATATCTTCATGAAAAAGGAATAGGTGGAGGTGATTAGGTGGAATTGAATGATCATGTCATAAAATTTAGGATGACAGTGTTGCAGCATGAGAATTAAAAAGCTCTTATGGCAAGGCATGCTGAGGTTTTTTGGCTTGCGAGGAAATCTTCTGGAGGGACAAAGCTATGGAAACTTGGCTGCAAGATGGTGATGTTAATACTATTTTTTTTCATCTCTCTACCAAAATGAGATGGGCTCAAAATTGAGTGGAAAACATTAGGTTCCCAGATGGTTGAACAGTGTGTGACTGCTAGGGTATTGAGTCAGAAGTAATTCGGTATTTCAGTTCTTTATTAGGGGATCGGGGATATGTTCCTCTTAATGAAGTCAATTTTTTTATTTCTTGTATCCTAAAGTGTATTGGTGATGAAGAAAACCAAATTTTGTGAGGTCTTTTTTCATTCGAGGAGGCTCGTAAGGCTGTTTTCGATTTGTATCCAAATAAGTTGTCTAGCCTAGATGGGTTCACTACAAAAAACATTAAAATTGTTGGAAGTTTATGGAATGGATATTTGGAGGTTGGTTAAGGATTTTAAAAAGAAAATTTTAAACTTGTAATGGATTTAAACAACATAGTGATTGCTCTGATTCCCAAAAAGAATGAATGTGGTTCCTTTGCTGATTGCTTATCAATATCTATTTGTAACATGATCTATAAGATCTTATCTAAGGCTCTCACAAACCAATTAAATAAGGTGATAGGTCTTGTCATCTCAGAGGAACATAATGGATTTATGCCCAGACATGAGATCATTGACAATAACATAACTACCTCAAAAAATTTGCACACTATTATCTCAAGAGTGTTTGAAATGTATGCTTATTAAACTTGATGTCAATAAGGCCTATGATCGTGTTCACTAGGACTTTTTACTTCTCATTTTTGAAAGATTTGGATTTTAAAAATATTGGATAGATCTTATACAAACATGTATATCTACTCCATGATATTTGGTATTGGTCAATGGGTCCACTATCCATGTGTGGCTTCTTTGGTGCCTCAAATGGTTTGCGGCAGGGGGACCCCATCTCCTATTCCTCTTTATAATAATGGTTGAAGCTATGCGATGACACTTTTTACTCTAAGGGGTGTTGGGTCATGGAAAGATATCACATTAGTTGATGGAGTTTATCCTATTACCCTTGCTTAATTTACCGATGACAATGCTTTTTAGAGAGGCAACTTTGAAGGAAGATGGGATGATCAAGTGGGCCCTAGATCTCTATTCCTTGGTCTCTAGAAAATTTATAATTAAAGATAAGTCTGGAGCTTTCTTTTTTAATACAAAGAGTTCCATTTAGAAAAAAGATTGCATTGGTGCTTGGGTTTGTGATAGCTTCTCTTCTTTCAAAACTGTCACATTCCCCATAGACACTAGACTTTATTTTGTGTTAATCATTTGTCATCCCGATGTAATTTGGATGAAGGAGAAACTTTGAACTTGAAACTATGATTGTACCCTTATTTTGCATGACCCTAAGAACTTAAATATTAATATAATAGACTTAAACACTTTAAACGGTTATTTGGAACAATTACTAAATAATTGTTATTTATGAATGTAATGGTGTTATTTGATTTTTCCATGGATGTATCTATATTTTTATTAGGCTAACCAGGTACTAACAATTTTGTGAGAATGTGGATAAGTTTTGTAGGTGTTCGAGGTGCAACGAAAGGACCTGGAAACCTATTCTGGGAAGGAACCTCAAACTTAGTAGCCTAATTTGACTAATTGGAAGTTGATTCATTCCAGTTATTTCACCTCAAATTAAGAGTTTAATTGACACTGATAGTTAGGCTTGATTTATATAGGTTCTTAGCCTTGCCGACAGGATAATTAACCTCCTTACTCCATTGTGACCACCTTTGAATTGATCCATAAGGAAAACTAAAAGAATATAATAATAAATGATGCCTACCAATTTAAATCCCAAATCTTACCATTCAAAAATAAAAAATAAAAATTATAAGATAATACCTATGACATAAGAGAATTTAAAGAAAATATAAATTCAAAATAAGAGAGAAATAATAGCAAATAAAAGATTAAATCCAAAGCGATGAGCCAAGCATAAAAATAAACAAAATGAAACCAAGAGAAGAAAATTAAAATAAAAGGTTTAGCCGTGAGTGGAAGAATTCGTGATTTTTTTTGGAAGAAGGGAAAATTTAGCTCTCCACACCATAGTCTTCCGACAACACTCATTTATGAGGAAAGGGGTGCAAGTTTGAAGAAGGAATCCATGCCATTAACATAACATGGCAAACATGTTGTGGAAGGCTCCAGAGGTCAATGGGTGCAAAAATAATTCAAGGCAGTTTTTGCTATAAAAAACACTACGACCCCTTGTCTGCAAGGCATGAAAAAGAAGTGTGTGAAAGCAACAAGTGTATGAGGGCGTGGCAAGAGAATACTTTGGAGTGGAAAGTGTAGACACTTAAAAATGACCTAGGCCTGCAAGCTCTATTTTTACCACCTTCGTCCTAGCATAATTATGACCTCTTAATTATGTCCTTGGTCCACATTTGACTATTAATTAAATAATTCATAATTATTTAATTAATTCATGACCTTTTATTCTTCATGATTATGAAATAAATAAATTTTATTTATTTATTAAATACGTCATTAATTGTCTAAGTCTTCCTTTAATTATATAAATTTCTTAATTTATTTAATCACACTTCTTCAGTCATTTCTTCCTGATTATTAAATAAATAAGTTCTATTTATTTAATATGTCACTAATTGTCATAATTAAATGAATTGATTAATTTATTTAATTATTGATCATATCTGCTAAATTAAATAATTATCTTTAATTATTTAATTGTCAAAATTAATATCCTTCTCATTTTAAATAAATAAAATTATTTAAAATGTCATCACATTCTTAACTGATAGTCCATTTTGGTAAATAATTTGAAAATTGATTATTGATTATTTCACAAAATCCATATTCTGAATTAATTTAATTCAAAATGGTAACTAATCTTCTAAAAATCAAGTAATCGAGTAGATTCTTGATTTTTTGAATATGATCTTCAGTTCAACTCTTATCTTCTTGATTTTTTGAATCTCACAAATCAGGCAGTCTTTATCTTCTTGATTTTTGAAAATCTTTATTTTCTAATTAATTATCTCATTTATTCTCCACCACTGATTCGATCTTCTTAGATGACATCTCAACCGCTCACTTAATGATTTTTCCCTAACCCTAATTAGGGATTGTCAAATTTAATCTAAACCTATGATTTTAGGTCTTTGTCAAAAGTTGATCTCGTTCATCCATTCAAAATGGCATTTTCTATAAAATGTTATTTTTCTCTCATTTTTAGATTACGCACTGACATACTTAGATATTTCACAGAAATTGCTGCATTTATATTTCATTAAGTTTTGGGCATATTTAGACATAGGCATTTTTAGTCATTTAGGCATACACATAGACTTGGATCAAATCCTTTAAAGCTTGGTGTAGGACTTAGACATTTATTTCCAGATTGCCCGCACGTCGAATCTGAGGGCAACACATCAACCAGCAAGTTAGAAGCTGTTACAAAAGTGAATCATGGAGGTCTCGGCGATTAGCTGGTATAATTGTTTTGTTTATGTTTACTTCCATTGTGTTTTGTAATTTCTTTGGGTTTCTTGATTTGTATTGATTTGCTAACCTCAATCTAACCTAAAATTTAACCCTTAGTTACATCCATGATTCATCACACTCTGAGTTTGCGTGCGAGCTATGCCATAAAGTTGTCCAACAAGTTAGAGGACAAGTGGAGCAACCAAGCGCCCGACCTCCTCTACTTGCTACCCAGGTCAAAGAAGAAGACAAGGAGCCTGAATCAAGTGATGACTCGGTTGAAATTAGTCCTCAAGAAGGCATTAGGACAACAAAGGAAGAAGGACAACAAAACAGTCTCAAGTTTTCAAATGACGTAATGGAGTAGATAGGAATGTCGCCCAACAATCACCCAAGGTCCTTCCCCCATGTAGAACACTTTTACATTATGGATGATAGGATGTGTAGAAGACTTTCAGGGGTGGATCATTTAGCGTACATTAATCCCCTTGACGGACCAATGTATCTTCCTATTTTTCTCCCACTTGGAACCATGCCACAAGGGTATATTAGCACAACAAAAGAGCACATCTCAGAAGATGGTAGAAATGAAGACATACTCCTTGAGCCTTTGAAAAGTGATGCAATAGAGTTTACGGAGTGGGAGAGGGGTTCTTTCTCCATTTACAGCAACAACGACCAAGGTGAAGTGATCGAGCATCTTGATGAGACACATGCAATACAAAAGGAAGAAGATAAAGGTGGGGGTGTCCCAACGGCTTCCCACAGAGATGAAGCACCCAACCGACTACAAGATGCAACTAGGAGTCCTCTCACCAAGATCATTGTTGATCTTCCTTCATATTCAGATGGAAGCAATAGGACAGATTCGCGCATGTCATTGTCCCATGACACTGAACATCATGAAAATAAGGTCGACACCAGGGAAAGGAGATAGGACAACGTGCTGCCTTTTCAAGACAACAACCAAGCAGATACTAGGTTTGTTGAATATCAACAAGATGAAGTTTATCTCCTTGAGGAACAGCTGGTAGAGGTTGCCAATCCCACATGAAGATTCGAAGAGTTGTTCATTGCCCCGTTCTCTTGGCTTTATGCAGGCCTAAGATTAGAAGTGCTACACCATTCGATGCCTCCATCTGAAGCTGCCAATGCACCTATCAACGATGTAGTGCTCGCTCTTGACTGTCAAATTCTACCACCTCCATGTGACGACATCTAGGTTCTATCATCCCTTGCTTCTATTAATTGTCATAGTTGCACTTATCATTTTGATTATGGGAGTGAGGGAAGGAAAAATTGCTTATGGATCAACCATGGGTTTAATGAATCACCTCAATTGCTGATTTTTCCCGAATGTGTGATTAAATTTGAATGCTGCATTATTCAACTTATTTTTTCTGAATATAAAGATGAATTTGCATGGTTAAGAATGATAACGATCACCCGTTTTCTTGTGCATGCACTGCGAAATCCAATGGGCGTGAGTGCTGGTTGGCCTTTCCTGAATGTTGTTCTTTGTAAATATCATTGTACATAGCCTATTTTGAGTAGTGTAGGTTTCCTGTAAATACTTCTCTTTCCTGCTTTCCTTAGGTTAATTGGTTTCCTGTAGGTTAGCTGTTTTAGATTAGTTTTCTTGTTGTTTTCTTTCACTTTGCTACTTTGGTTAGTGTAGGTGTTTGCTTTTTGTTTGCTTCCATTTACTTTTCATTTGCTCTCACTTTTTTGTTGATTTTCCCGGGGTCCCTCTGCTTTTAGCTGGGCACATTTGTGCGCACAACAACCATACTTATCTCTTGGGTTTGTTCTATGTATTTCTTTGTTAAACTCTAATCAAGTTTTCAGAGTGGATGGTGAAGGTCTTCTATTAGTGTCAAGTGATCTGGGTGTTTGATTCAAAGAGGATAAGTTGTTGGTTTAGTCTGACTCTGATGTATTTTGAAATCTTATATCTCTTACACACTTTAAGAATCCTAAGGTCACTATAGGTCCTTTGTGAAGTCTAGTTAGGTGAAAATCTCAAATTCTGCTTCAGTGCCACTATGATTCTTAGCCTTGAGCTCGAGCTTCAATGCTTGCGGGTTGAAATGAAAAGAATTGAAACTTGAAAAAATCAAAAGAAAGAAAAGAAAGAAAGCATTAAAAATTAAAAGAAAGAGAAAATTCAACTTTTCAGGGGTATCCGAGCAACTCTACCGGGGCTATGGACACCTAGCTGGCAGTAGAGAAATGTTCGGGATAATCACAATGACAACCTCGTCGGGGCTATGGACGCCTGACTGGCAGTGCGGTAATGTCCTGGATGCTTTTGGAGTTAGAATGAACTACATAACTTAAATTGACAGAGCTTGGGTTCCTGTAGCAACTGAAGGATGGGAATTAATGCAACTTCACACACTTGGATTTTCAGCATACTAACAGTTGGATTAACTAGTGGTTTTGATCCTTTGGTTGAGCATCTGGTTTGTTTTCCCTAGCGTGAAGGTCAAAACTGGAGATTTTGGGTTTCTGATTCTAGTTTGTCATTAAAATCCCCTGGAGAATTTCCCCAGTGAGTCACCATTTATTGTGCATATTTTTCACACACTCCCCATTCAGAACAGGGACCCTCTCTTTCCTTCTACTTGCAAGGTCAATTTTGGCTTTGCCTCATTTTGCATGCCCCCGGTGTTGGTGTTCGAAATGGTCAACGAACCTCAAAAGAGTCATCTAAAATTCAACCATGTTCTTTTCCCCCTCAAATTCTAAGATCTTTAGTCTTGGCGGGTCCCTAGTTGTTGTTTGCCTTAATATCTCAAAATTGTTATCCATGGGACCCACCAGGCCCGGCTCACCGGATCTCCTTTTCCGGGTTTCCGTTGCTCATTTTTCGTTTCAAAAGTGCGGCGACCCTCCGACTTTCCCCTTCCAAACTTCAGCATTGTTCAAAATGAGTTAAATCTTGAGGAAGTTTGTCTTGGCACTCTTTCTCCCCATTTTCCCATGCGCTATAATTGAAAAATCTTGGTTTTGCTAAGTTTTGTGAGGTCTGGGTCTGCCCCTCTGAAATGTTGTATGTCATTCGCTTTCCACTATCCTTCCACCTTTCATCAATTTTCCTTTTGCCGCTTCTGGGTCCGCCCCTCCAAAATGTTGTTTGTTGTCCGCCATCTGACGGTTGTCCATTGTCCTTCCGCCTTCCATCCACTATCCTTCCACCACTTCTGGGTTCACCCCTCCAAAATGTTGTCTTCCATCCATCGTCCACCGACTATCCACTGTCTTTCTACCTTTCATCCACCATCCTTCCGTGCTTCCGAGTCTACCCCTTTGGAATGTTGTCTGTCATTTGTCATCTTCCGGTTGTCCGCTATCCTTCCGCCTTTCGTCTGTTGTCCTTTCACGCTTTTGGGTCCGCCCCTCCAAAATGTTGTCTATCATTTATTATTTGTCGGTTGTCCGCTATCCTTCTGCCTTCTATCCACCATCCTTCCGTGCTTCTAGGTTTGCCCCTCTGGAATGTTGTTTGCCATCCGATGTCTACAGGTTGTCTGTTGTCCTTCCACCCTAGGGGAAGCTAACACCCTCGAACTTGCATTTATGTTCATGGTCCAAATAAGCTCCAAATATGAATATTATGACCTTTTAATGTTTTTTGTATGCAATATTTACGAAACCTATTGTGAGTCTGTCGAGGAGGTCCATTCGGGGAGTTGTCCTACTTTTCACCAGATGATGATGATCTTTAAGGAGCTATTCACTCAAATCAGGGGCAACCAATCCATTGATGCCAGTCATCAATGGACCTGTTTGATCCAATGAAGAATGGTGTAAGTCCATCAAGCAAAGAGCAACCTTCAAATAGTTTCAACTACAGTGAAAAGGGTAATCAACAAGAGGACAAAATTGTTATAGTGACTGGCCACTACAAGACAAAATAGGGAAAGGACAAAGATGTATTTTAAATTGCTGAATATTGTGGGGTAGGTGAAACCCTAATGTAATAAAATCTGATCCATTCATTGTGAATCAATCTTAGCCATTCATTTTGGCTTTAGAAAACTATAAATAGGGGTCTTCCCCTTATTTGTAAAGAGGTTGGAAAGCTGGTGTAAAAGCATTTGCAGCAATAAAAGATAGCATTGCATGATTTTATGTATGTTCTCTTTGATTTTGCTCATCTTGCATGCATGGTTCTACTTCCATTTTAGTTTAGTTATTAGTTTCTTGAATGGAAGTGGTTATGGTGATTGTTGTTTTAGTATTTGATGAATTTCTAGCTCATGTTTTTTGTGGTTCATTGATGATGAATCACTTTGCAAAGTGAGTCTGAGCTTCTTTCCTTTATTGTTGCAACTTAGTTTGATTGCATGTGCATGATTGGTGTGTGCAATCTGAAAATTTGCAGTTCTTAGAAGATTGCATTGGTTTTGTGTAACTGTAGGATCCTCTTGGCCAAGCAAAACCCAATTTAGGGAGTTTTTCTATTGTAGCAGCCTCCATGATCACTGTTCATTCATAGTTTCAGATCCAGGAACCTTCTCTCTTCCCTGTCCTTTTTCCTTTTTTTTTAATAGTAACCTTAGGAAAGGTTCATTACACATTGTAAAGCTAAATCCAATGATAAAAATGGAGTTCAAGACTATTGTTTGAACCTGCAACAAACACACAACAACTCTCCCATCATAAGAACTTCATTTGCAGATCCAACTTCCCCAATTTGTGACTCATCCGTAAGTCCACCTTGTGATTCCAACAAATCACATGAAACAATTGAGATATTCCAAGCACCATTAAGACCTAACATTAGAGGCCTTGGTATAGTTTTCTACAATCTGATTATGGAAGATTTTCTTTCAAGAGAGGTAGTGCACCTACACACTGCCTGTGTTGAGAAGTGCATAAAAAACACATAACCATTTGATACATTAGATTGTGCCTTAGCAACATCTTCCTATTGTTTAGCTAATACCTCAGCTTGTGCCTTAGAATCCACTTCCCTTTTAGCATCCTCAAAGAGTTTCCATTGATACTCTTCTGTTAGCACATGCTTAGTCCCTACATTGTCTGTTACATCAAGGGAATCCACTACATGAGTCTCTTGGTCAGATGGGGTAGCCTTAGAATCTGTTGCAATATCATGTATCTTTATTTCAGGCTCCTTCTCCTTCAACAACTCAACTTCTTTGTGGAGGGTTCCCATGGGCATTCCCTCACTTTGTTGCTCTATAACAAGGGGTTGAATGGATGCTTCTCTTGCAATAGATGTTGAAGCATCAACTTCTATCACAGCCTCCCCTTCTTGTACCTCTAGCAGGTCTTGGACAACAACCTCCTCTTCTAAATTAGAAGGTAAAAAATCTAAGGTCTCCTTAGGAGCCATCCTTCTCTTTGTCCTCTTGTACCCTTGAGTGGTACCTATTATGCCTTGCATAACCACCCCATTTTAAATTTGATTAAAATGGTACCCTCTTCTGCTTTCACTCTTTGTATTTTTCCCCCTTCGATTTTGAGGTTTTTCTTTTCCTTGGCATGTGCTTAATATGTTTATCTTGCTTGCTTAAGTGTTTTCCCCAAGATGCATATTGAAAATATTATGTTTTGGGTGAAGTGGGGGAAGGAGTTAATGTAAAACGTGTCGAAAGTTGTGATTCCTCATCGTTTCTCTTTACCTCTTCTTCACATGTTTTGGTCTGAGTTATGTGGTGGATCCTAGGCCTATCTAGTCAGTGCCCTTGCATTTAATGCATGTTTGACTTTGTTTCAAACTCTTCTACGGCTGATGTGTTCTAGGACCGACTTATTTTTGTAAACCCTAAATTGGGCCTACGCATCTGGCACGTTTGATAAATATGGCGTTTCGCCTCTTTTGTAAGGGTTAAGAAAGAAAGTTAGAAAGTTGTTAGAGATAGGTTAGAGAAAAGTTAAGAAGGGTTAGAAAAGGATCTTTGGGATATAGAAAAAGTGAGTTAGCGTTTTGAAGGAAGTTAGATGTTTTTTTTTTCTTACAGTTTAGCAGGAAGAGGATGGCGATGTATCTTCTTGATTTTATTAGCATAGATGGAGATAGTTTAAAGACATGGGTTTCTGTACACTGGTGATCTTGCCAGATTTGTAAATGATACTTATCTGTTTCATTAACAGTAGGAGTAGCCAAATTTAAACCTACTTTATATTATTCTTTAGAATGGTATTCATTTTGGGTTAATCATTTGATTTGAAAAGATTTCAAGGAATGAAATTTTTATCTTATGTTTTTTTTGAATGATGATTTGCAATCTACTGTTAAAGTTTGCACTTTAAATGAATGAAACTTTGTATCAATTACAAGTTAATTTTATTCTACAATTCTAGTTTAGGAATTCCTTGGAAGGAAACAAGTCTAATTAGTTGAATGAATCAACATTCTTTTCAGTTTGAAAACCTTGATCTTTCTTTTTCTATTTCTTTAAAACCACTGGTTAAAGTAGGTTTAGATAGATGTTTGATCTTGCAACAATCTAGAAGCTAAAAACCAGCAGGCCCCTGGAACATTACAACCATATTGACCACTTCATGAAACAACAACGTTGTGAATCAACATCAAAGACCTTGGGAGGTGATTAGTTTGATTACTGATTGTCTCTTTTAGGAGAGGTGAGGTAATTTTACTTTTATCTTACCTGCATGTTGTGGGTCAATTTGGCACCTCAACAATACTTGTAGCCTTCCTCTTTTTAGATGGCTGAGCTTCTAGCTAGTTAACCCTCAAGCTAACCCATTGCATGCTTCTATCCAAGACTAGTCTCACAACTTGTTTTATATCAATAGACTCTTCAACATTCCAATCCACTAGATCAAGATCCTTGGTGCCTATCTTATCTGCATCATATTGGGGATCTAACATTACCCCATCATCAGACAATGTCTCTGTAATATCCTCCTTTATCCCATACTCAACCATGAGTGGGATAGGTAGTCTTTCATAATTTCTTTTTCTGAGATCATGTTTGTCCTGCAAATCCATCCAAAATTCCTCTAATAGATTGAAATGTTTGTCAAAGAGACTGGGAGGTAAAGCCTGCATCTTGTGTCCAGGATCATAATGCTTCCTAGAAGTATATAGACCCAACTTCAAATAAATCAATTCATCACAAATAGCCTTAGCTGCCACAATGTGTGGATAGCTAAACTCACCCAACTTCATGGGGAACTTTTTACAACCAATCTTATGTTTGGTGCCAAATTTTAAGTTGACAGCTAGAGCTTGATATATGAACTCCATTACAACAATTCTATCATTGCAACACCTAGGGAGAAAATGGGGATGACCATCAAAACCTCCCAATCTAAAGTAAGTAAATGTGGGGTACTAAATAAACCAGTGTCCCCATTCATTGATAAAGGCCATTGCCTCTCTATTCAATTTGTACCTAGCATCCCATGTAGGCCTATTAATGACAACATAAAGAAATGCATCATTAACCCTACTGTAATGTGACTCAAAGGTTTGCAAGGAAAGTTGATCATAGTGCTCCCAGACCTTTCTCTGTCCCTGGGCTTCTCCCAATATTCCCATTGTATTCATTCCAGGAAAGATACCCATTCTAGCAATTGCATAGATCACATCATTGGTCATAAAGAAACTCTTGGTTTCTCTCACTCTGAGCATTTGATTATGTAAGCTCTCTGATACCACCATAGGCTAGTCAAACTATTGTCTTCCATCCAAGATACCTTGGATAAATGGGAACATCCATTCTTTAAACTGAAAAGCATCTCTTTGTACAAATACTCTAGAGAGCAACATGATTATGTCCCCGATCTCCTTACCAAATTTTCCCCTTTTAGGCTAGTTAGGTAGCTTAGTTAGATACTTCTTCTCTACCCTCATCCACTGCTTTTTCATGTGGGATATGTTGGTTTCCTTGTTGCCACTATAAAGCTTCAAAGCTTCTGCTTCATTTAGCTACTTAGGATTTTGGGAAACAGGTGCATAAAACATAAACCTGATCATTTGGGTTGCTAAATCAATGATAACATTCCCCTATGAATCCATGCACTACCTAGTAGTAGGATTATAGGCCCCAGTTGTTGCTAGTATCATATGGTCTACAAGGAAATCCTAAAATAGGAGGCTTAACCCCACACCTTAAATGTACAAAGACCAATTTAAACCTAGAGGAAACTACTTTATAAAGGTTATCGAGAAAACCATAGTTTGCACGATACGTCGACTCAGAAAAATTAGGGCATCACAACCCATCATAGAAATCATAGAATCGGCATGGAATTAAGATCATAAGGGCTCCCAAATGGATTTTAAACATTTAAAGTACAAAAGAAACCCGACAAACAAAATCCCTAATTAGAAACTAGGGCACGACAAAGCGCACCTGCCACGAAAGTGACTACAAACAGAAAGCAACAAATGAAAAAGGAAAATGGAACGGAAAACAAAGAAGGACATAAACAAAAAAAAAAGAAAATAAGAAAGAAAAGTGAAGAATTCACAGAAGAAGATTCTACGAACACGCGAGAAAACAATATGTAAAACGCAAAGATGAAACAACAAAACAAAATGGGAAAAGAAAGGAAAAGAGACCCTACCTTGAAACGTTCACAAGGAAAGTCTTGAAATTAGATAGAGATTCACTCTGCGACATACCTCCGCAATAAAATCACTTATCCCAAATTTCTCCTGGCTTTGGTTCACTAAAACAATTTAGATAATAAGGATAATCAGCCAGTTAATCTTAATTATGGTTTTAAAAATGATTTCGTGCATGTGAAGAACCTGCAATTAATGCAATAAAGATGGTAGGTTGGGTAGATCGAACAATGCAAATAGACAGTTAACTCCTATGGACACCAAAGGTAGAGCGAATGTTGGATCCAGAACAAAAAAAGAGATCTTTGAAAATTTCCTCATCGAACTCCAAACCTAGTCCCAGTCCCACGACAAGGAACCGACAACAGAAGGAAACGGGGCAGGGTCGGGTCCAAAACCAAAATTGGAACTTTTTACAAAGTTCCAAGTTCAATTCCAACTCCGGTTCCGCTCCCAACAAAAGGAACCAAAAAAAACAACAAAAACAACCAACAAGGGGAAGCGGGGTCAGAACAAAAATCGGACCCAGCCCAAACATGAATGAAACACCACAAAGCAAACGAGCAAAATTAGAATCAGGACGGAAACAAGAATAAAAACTTTGAAAAAGTTCCAAATTCACTTCCAACTTTGGTTCCACTTCCGCTTGGGATTAAACAAAACATAAGGAAAACAACAAAAAACTCAAGGGAAGAACAATCCCAAGAGCACAAAACATGCCGACATACAACGAAAGGAACAAGGAAGGAAGGCGGACCTGGAGTCGAAATGGAACCTGAACTAGGAACTTTGGAAAAGTTCAGAGTCCAATTTCATTTCCGGATCCACTTCCGACGGAGCAAAAGAAAGAAAGACTTAGGATAAAAACAAACAACTCCTAAGACCCAAACAAAAACAAAAACAAGGGGGACCCATTTTATTCCAAAATAAAATGGGGTGGTTATGCATGGCCTAACAGGTCCCACCTAGGACTTCAAAATGGGTGTTGGGAATTAAGTCACATTTAATGTTATTTGTCGGGTTTACATTAAAAAATTCACTTAATTAAGGCTTATAAGGGCATAAAGGGGTCAAATAAAGCATAATAAAGGTGTAAATAGTGAAAGTATGCCTAGAAAAGCATGAAATCTTGTTACAAGACTTTACAACACTTTAAAAGGACTTGATTAGTGATGAAAGGGTGATTTTTAGGTGAATTGTAATGAATAGAGTCTAGAAAAGTGTAGAAATGCTTTACAACACTTCACAACACTTTCAAAAGATGCCATTATTTGAATTTTAGTACCTAAATATCCATGTTCAAGCCACATTACAACATTAAATAAGAGAAAAATGCACCAAAAATTGTGAAACAAGACCTAAAAGGCCATAAAAATGACAAGGGGCCATTTTTCTATGGCACAATCCCAAACAGGGGAAAGAAAATTAAAAAAAAAGAGAGATAGTCGAGAAGGAATGTCACCTTGAGAGTTCGCGGATTACCTCTGCCCAAGGTAAAAAAAGCCAAGGCCAAATAACCAACAAAGGATCTAAAAAGAGAAAGTTGAATGGGATATTCTTGGAAGCAAGGACAAAACCATGTCAAAAAATAACTTATGATCTCGATGTGGAAACTCAGGTAGAAAAAGAACTGAGTGCTCTACTAGAACAAACAAAAGAATTGCAAAAAGACATTGCAACATAACTAGAAGAGATCTCAAGTGAAATAAATAGCCAAAGGATAGGAGTGCACAAGGAAAAGGAATATTAGAATTAACCGAAAAGACCACCAGAGGAAGGAGGGTTTGATGAAGATGGGAAATAAAAGGGAGAAGAAAAGTGTAACAAAAAAGGGGAAACAATGCAAATGGAGGAGGAAGGAATTGATAAAGATCTGTAAGCGGATGACATTGAAAGTGAAGCAATGATGGAATTAGATGAGGAGGACTAATAGGATGCAAAATAGGGTGAGCTTATGGAAGAAAAAACCCTTGAAAAATATCAATCAAAGATAAGGAATCCCAACATCAAGAAACCAGAGAAAGAGGGGGCCTAAGACAAACAACGACAAACTAGAGATAGCAACAAATGCAATTGGTCAAACAAAGCTAAGGATAGGGAAGGATGTTATCCTTCCCCAGGCACAATGAAATTCATAACATGGAATGTTAGGAGCATAAATGCCCCTAACAAGTGGTGTGTGGTCAACCGCCAAATTGACCAATCAAAAGCAGATATCTTCTTACTGCAAAAAACAAAATGAGATGCAGAAGAAGGAAAAAGTAGACTCAATTGGTGGAGACAATGGAAGGGGCACTTCATGGGAGATAAAGGGGCCTTAGGGGGAATATGTTTCCTTTGGAACTTGCTAGAAATATCAACACTGATGGTAGAAGATAATAAAAACTAGATAATGATGAGATGTAAAATGCTCCAAAAGAATGAATAGCTCACAATAATAAATGTGTATCCAGGCCTCTCACCACAACTGATGAGAGAAATTTATGGAAGAAACTATCCACATCCATAGTAAGTCTCAGGGGAGAGAAAGGCATCCTAGCTGGTGACTTCAATGCTACCCTGAACTGTGGAGGAAAAAGGGGTGGGTCAAGTAGATCAACAAGAATTCAGTAGGACTTTTAGGAATTTGTGGACAACAATCAATTGATGGACATACAAACCAAGAATGGTACGTACCTTTACATGGAACAATAGGAGGAAATACTTCACTAGTATTGCAAAGAGGATAGGAAATTTTCTTATATTTGGGGATTGGGGAGGATAAAATCTCCTACAAGAAGCTACTATTTTTCCTTATGCTAGATCAGACCACTTCCTAGTCCAACTCTTCATCTAATCAAATACATCCCCAAAAGGAAGCTCATTCAAGTTTGAAAACATGTGTCTTAGAGATGAAATACTTCCCAAACTAATTGCTGAGTGGTGGGAGGAACTAAGAATTGGAAACCACTCTCATCTATACAAGATGAACAAAAACTTGATCCATGTGAAAAAAAAACTAAAGGAATGGTACAAATTACACTTCAAAAACATCTTCCAGGAGAAGGAGAGACTGGAAAAAGAGCTAGCTGCACTCAATGAACACATCATAGGAAATGGCATGGGAAGTGATGACTTTGAAGTAGAAAAAACACTGAAAGAGAAATCATCCAAAATCTTGAAAAGAGAGGAGTGTTTCTGGAAACAAAAAACAAGGGAAACATGGCTAAAAGGAGATAGAAATAATAAGTATTTCTATAAAACAACAGTGAAAAATAGAAGTAGAAATAGAATCACAAAAATTAGAAGGGAGGATGGATCAAAAACCCAATCAATGGATGAGGTCAATGAGGAGGCAGTAATTTTTTTTCAAGCATTACTAAACCGACCAACCCCATAAAATAGGAATGCCTGGGACAAACTCCTAAGCTTCATTCCAACAATAATAAGGGAAGACTAAAACAAGGCATTTAACCAGAAAATTAATATGGAAGAGGTAAATAAATCAACCTTCTACCTTAATCTTGATAAGTCTCCGGGCCCGAATGGGTTCTCGGCGGGCTTCTTTCAAAAATAGTGGGGCATTGTGGGAGAAGATCTGACATTGGCAATGGAAGATTTGAGGAAAAAAATGACTATGTTGGGCTCAAAAAACCACACATTCTTGTCCCTAATTCCCAAAAAGAAGGACCCTCAGTCAATGGGGGATTTCAAACCTATTGCACTATGTAATACGGTCTATAATTTGGTCACCAAAATCATAGCCAATAGATTGAAAGGGGTTCTAAGTCAAGTAATATTGGAAGAGCAGAGTGGATTTTCCCCAGGTTGTTCAATTGTTGAAGGCATCATTATAGCTCATGAAACCCTGCACTTAGCAAGAAAGACAGGGGATCCATGCATGATTCTCAAATTAGATATCCTCAAAGCATATGATCTAGTGGACAGAAAATTCCTAATAGAAGTGCTCAGGAAATTTGGCTTCATGGAAGAGTGGATAAGTTGGGTTAGAAGTTACATATCGACTGCCAAATTCTTTGTCCTAGTAAATGGGATGTCATAGGGTTTCTTTGCATCTACAAGGGGAATATGACAAGGGGACACCCTATCTCCATTACTATTCTTTATTATGGTAGAGGTCATGGGCAGAGGAATCAATGCTTTAAGAAAATCAAGGGATTGGAAAGGGGTATCAGTGGTGAATGAATTAGAAGCAACAATCCATCAATAATTCACATATAACACAATATTTTTTGACACAACAAGAAGAAAGGAAGAATGGACAATTAGAACCTTCCTAGATGAATACTATCTAGCATCAGGACAAAGCATCAATTGGCATAAATCAGAGGTATTCTTCCTCAATACACAACCTAGCCTACAAAGGGACTTAGCAAGGATTTTGGGACTGAGAGTGGAAAACTTCCCAGGTAGGTTTTTGGGAACACATCTTTTCATTGGAACCAATAAAAAATGCTACTAGGAGAACCTAGTAAATATTCGCAAAAATAAATTGGGGACATGGAAAGGGAAGTTGTTGTCATCAACATGGAGGCTTATGATGGTAAAAGCACTACTTTTAACCATAACAGTTTATTCAATGACATGCTTGAAGATTCTAATAGTAGTTAAAGATAAACTCAACCAAATCTTGAAAAAATTCTTCTAGAGTGGATCAGGGGAACAACATAAGTTCCCATTAGTGGCTTGGGAGAAGGTATGCACACCCAAGGAAGCAAGGGGAACGGGTATCAAGCAATTAAAGTTGATAAACATGGCTATGGGGGAAAAGTTGGTGTGGATATATATGCGAAAGGAGATCAGAAATGGGTCAAGATATTGAGAAGAAAGTACCTGGATTCAGACTCCCCAACTCAAATCCTTAATACTGCAAACCCCTTGAGAGGCTAAGCAATATGGAATTACTTGCTAGAATGCAGAGGCATCATCACCAAGCATGTAACATGGGGAGTAAGAAATGGACAATTAGCCTCTTTCTAGTGGGATTCATGGAAAGGTAAAAAAGCTCTAGTAACACATCCTAATCTAGAACAAATCAAATCAGAATCAGCACGGGTCTAGGGAGACAAGATATGCAATTATGGAAAAACAATATGGAAAGATCGAGTCCAAAAATGGGAATGGCACTCCCTACAAGGTCTAAATTCCCTGAAAGATCAAAAGGATTATGTATATGAAATCCTAAAAGAAAGGAATTTCTCTCCATCCAATCAAGAAGATACTATCAGGTGGTGTGGAGCAACTACTATGTCATATGTTGTCGAGTTTGGCTACAAAATAAAAGAAATGGTGGAAGCAAGGTAAAATTGGCCTAACAAACTCATTTGGGGGAAACATTGGCTTCCAAAGGTAGGTTCCTTTACTTGGTTGGCAATCCAAAAAATAATTTTCACAAAGGATAGATTAGCCATGCTTGGAATACAGGGACCAGGGCGGTGTGCCCTTTGCAAACAAAGTAGTGAAAATACAGACCACCTTCTATTGGTTTTCCCCTATGTAGAGAAATGTTGGAAATTTTTTATGAATAAACTAAGCTTTCAATGCCAAATTCCCTCATGCTTACTGGCATGGTTCAATATGTAGCCCCAACCCCAAAGAAAAGAAATATTTGACAACATTTGGCCAATTTCCCCCTCTATTATAATTTGGGAAATATGAAAGGAATGTAATAGGAGAATATTTCAAGACAAGGAAATGCACAAGAGAGACTCTATGTCAAAATTGAAAGTATGATCACTGATATAGTCAATTATGCGGCTCGATCAAAATCAAAGAAGCGGATGATCTACACAAGCTAGGATGAAAAAGTTAAAAAAGTATTTAGTGGCGTAGCTATTCCCTGTTTGTGTGGACTAGGCAGGAGTGATCCGACCAATAAAAAAGGAATGAAGTGGATTGGGAATATTTGGAAGAAGGGTGGATTAAAATAAACTTGGACGGAGCTTCCCATGGCAATCTAGAGCTTGGAGGAGCAAGGTGTGCGGCTTGAGATGATCAAGGGAAGATAATTGTACAAAGATCCATTCCCCTGGGAATATGCACCAACAATGAGGTAGAGTTTTGAGCATCCTTGAAGGAACTTCAATTAGGGCAAAGAAAATACACTTGGAAGGAGATTCACTATTCACCATCAATGCAATTTGACTCAACAATGCTCCTAATTGGAAATTAAACCACTAGCTACAACCAATAAAGTAGCTCCTATACAACTTCAAGGATTTCAAGGTGTGCCACATATATAGAGAGGGCAACCAAGTTCCAGAAAACTTGGCCAAGGGAGAAACAAAGAAGGATGGATGATAAGGTAGGTGAGATGGATGACATGGAAGCCTGCTTTCCATATAATGATAGCCTCAAATATGGGACAGTACATGTGTTCAATGGAAAAGGTAAACGGATCCACCAAAAAGGTAATGAAATTAGAACTAGAAGGCACTCACTTTGATAGACAGATCTGGGTGATGTTTCAAAGGAAGGTTTCCATGAGGAGCCATGGTTAAAGAAGATGTAATTAGGGAGAAAAAAAATGCAAGGCAGGTACTCTTCATGGGTACTATGCCCAGGTGGCCAATATCGGGAGTAACTCTCCCATGAAAAGGGAAATGATGTCATGAAGAGGAGGTTTGTAAGTTGTTGGCAGCTTGTGCAGTCATATCACATCAAGGGACCAAATGATTTGATGTGAGGATGTTGATCTCCAAACTGACATCAGAATAATAAAGGGATGAGAACAGAAGGGCACATTGGTGAGAGTAGTTGTGATGTAGAGGAAAATATCATTAAATGTTAGTGTCATTGGAGCAACTCACTTGTGAGAGTTGTCATACAAGATTACATTGGGAAAGAGGCTGATATTGGAAATAAATGTGCATAAAAATAACAACTACACTTGATAATGGTGGATCATAAGTAATCGACAGCTAGTTCAGCCACATTGAATGAAATATTTGGTGGATGTGACATGGTTGTACACTTCTCAAAGTGGTCATCATAGCAGAGACATATGGGTCGAGGTTAAAATAGTGATTAAGGAAAATAAAGAGGGAAATGTGAGAAGTAGCATTGGAAAACCAAAATTGGAATCATCCTATGTGGGAGTTGAGAAGTAGAAATGGAGATGTCTCTCTTCCTAAACAAGGCCAAGCAGCAAAATATTTCTATGGAGAGGTTACAAATAAAAGGCTTTAAGGGCTATTGAACTCATCGTGCACCCATTGATTCTATGGGAAATGAAGAAAGTGCTAGGTAAAGAATTTCTCATGGCTTGACAAAGGTTCAGGGAAAATGTAGAGATACCATCCATGTTCTTGGTCATGCTCTTATACATGGGGCTCTCAAAGGTGAGGAAAAAGAAGCTATTCCAAATGGTTTTTGAGCATGCATGGCTCAAGGAGATAGATGAGTAACTCGATAATGTGGATGGAAAATTTCTTGTCCTGCTACCCCAACACTACTACATGTCATTCAACAACATTCTAGAGGTCCCAAAATTGGTGGTGGTGCAAACACTATGCCTGCAAGAGCTAGAGAAGAAATGGGGAGAGATTGAAAGGTCAATATCCTTCCTCCTATGAGCGGCGAGCATGACCAACACTCTAGTGTCAAGCTGGGTGGGGGCGTACATTCAAGCAGAAGGTTTAGATGGTAGGGTGGTGGTGGGAGACAACGAGGATTGGGAGCTTGGTGGAGGTGATGAATGGTGAGAGTAGGACTCGCATGACATTAAAGACAAATCTAGTCATCTAGCCCATAGCGCATGTGGACCTGAATTCCCAGTGATAGCCAATGCCATAGAGGTGAGGAAGATGCGTGCAACAGTGTCAAATGAAGATTAGGTGTGGGTCCTAGAAAAATCTACTCTGGTTTTTTTGGATTTTTTAAAGTTGGTAATGTATAGTCTGCATCCTACAAGGGTAGTTTTGTCCAAGTATGAGATCCCTCATTTTGTAATCTGTAAAGGATAGGGGGTATGGATAGTTGCAATAGGAGAAAGTAGTATGTAAAGGGTGGGTCAAGCAGTCACTAGTAATCTGAAAGCCATGGTGGCAAGGAATGTAATTTTTTTTGTGATATCAATATAACAGGTGCTTCCCTTAGCATCTATTTACCAATAAAAAAAAAAGATATAAGATATAATAATATCTTATTATATTATATCTTTGATTAATGGAGTACATGTATTTATATTAATGATTCATATCTTATCTTTATTTGATTTTTAGAGAAATAAATTTAAGAATTTTTATTTTTTAATAATTATATATTATAATAAGATATATTATATCTTATTATATCTTTGGTTAATGGAGTGCATGTATTTATATTAATAATTTATATTTTATCTTGATTTTATTTTTAGAGAAAAAAATTAAGAAATTTTCTTTTTTTTAATGTTTCCTAAAATTTTGGGTTCCTAAAAGTTTGACTTTTGTGTTTTTCTTTCACAGATGTATTGACCTCCTATAGAAGGTTGTGATGCCATTGTAGGTTTATGCCTCTCAGCGTAATTACACTTACACTTTTCTTTATCATACAATTTCAAAATAATTAATAACATTATTATTATTTATATATTCATTATCATTTTTATATTATTTTTTAATTTATTTTTAATTGTAAATGTGGACACAGAAAAATTATCCCTTTTTTCTTGCTTGATTTGGGAATAATTGATGATAAATTGAGCTCAATGAGGCCTTGATTTAGTGTTGTGAGGTTTTTTACACATCCACACTAGGTCTTGGACCCTTGCAAATTAAATAAAATGCATTTAACGATGTCTTATGAAGGTGTTGTAAAGTGTTGTAAAAGACTTTGACACCTCTCTAGACTTAATGGACCCATCTTTCCCTAATTCAATGTTTCAAAATGTATTTAATGGTATTATCATAGTAATCTCGAAGGCTTGTAAATTAAACCTAATTCTAATCTAGTGTTGTAATGTGTCCTACACATTCACATTGGATGTTGTGCCTTTCTAGGATAAGTGGACCTCATTTTAGTGTTGTAAAGTGTATTTAATCACACTTTCACATTGAATTTTGTGTCTCAAGCCGTAATTGACTTGTTACTAATTTTTCTCCACAGCTCAATTGGTGGAGCTGGTAGAACATTGTTTTATCTTAAGGTGAAATTACAGATTGTGTTTAAATGTTGTTTGCATTTTTAAATGCTTTCATTTATTTCATGAAAAGATTCATATTTACATAGCTTCATTTGATTGCAAGAATCCAAATGATATTACAACATTGCATTGAAATGCATTTTCTTTTTGAAATGAAAACAATAACATGAAATCAAATATCCACACAAGTCGTGGATGTGACTGTCACAATGCACCATTAATAGTACACTACACTATGGAAGATGCGAAAGAATAAATCACATAAGTAAACGACATAATCATCATTTCCTATTTTGGCCGATGGTCGACGATGAATGGTGTACCTTTTTCTTCTCGAGCTCCATCGACCTGTAAGAGAAAGGAAGGAGATGTCAGAGACTTCGATTATGAAGATACCTAATAAGTCACCAACAATAGTGCAACCTACTATCAATCATACATTGAAACAATCAGGAAGTACACAAGAAGTGAGCTGAAGGAGAAACATCAATATGATCATCATATTCTTGTTTTTATGCTAACTTTGTTTGTTTCCTTGTGCAGGTATAGGGAAAATCACGAAGTTGATCATTATTTGAAGACCAAGCATGCGGAGAAAAATGGGCTCCCACGAGGGTAGAGCTCGGCATGCTTCCCTACTCATTAATAGTGGGCTAATAAAGAGATCATATCATCATACTCATCAAAAGAAATGATATACAACTGAAAGAGTAAAGCATAGTTATCTATCAAGCTATTAAACTAATTGTGCATTCATAACAATCAGGTTAATGCTTTCTGAAAGCTACAGGTGAACAATGAGTTTAACTCACTCAATTAATTTAACTGAGTACATTATATCAAACATTGTTGTATGGTTCACATTCTATGTTATTTGTTCATCATGATCATATATGTCATGCATCCAGTTCAGTTCATTAGTGTTCTTTTTGATAGCCAAGGATAGTGAACATGCATACATTATGCCTTAACGAAGAGTTTTGTTTCAATTTTCATCACGGAAGAGAACATATTTAAGTAACAACTTGTTAAGTGGAGCATAAAAATGCATGAAGAGTGCTAGGTTGAAGCCCAAGAGTGTGGATGACAGACAATGCATTCAAATAATAAAGGAACATTCAAGTAAATGCAGTCCAAAGAATTACAAGGTTCTAATTAAAATCTCTACATAAATACAAGGACAAAAAGAAAGAGTTTGTTGTAGGATTAAACATGGGAGCTTTCATCGAATGTAGTGTGCAGGGAGATACAATTGGTAAAGGTCATTTTAGAATAATCAAACGGGTGACAGAGCATAGAGAAGTGGCAAAAGTCTTTCTGAAAGTTCTAGTTTAGCTGAAGGAGGAAATACAGTTTTCATAATTACAATACTTTAATTTAAATCTTTGCATAAAGTCAAAACAAAGTTGAGATGTCGACTAGTTTACAGATTCAATCCAAAATTCTGTGTGCAAGGAAAGACGAATACAAAAATAAAAATAAGTAAATCTTCATGGGTCGAACTAGTTTTCACATGAACATCAAAGAAAACAGATTTAATGTAGTTCCCAACCTACCCATGCAAGGGTTTTCCAATAGAGTATCAAAGAATATCATCAGCCATCATGGGTCGATCCCTTAAAAGGAATACAAAACAACATATAGTCTTATTTTCTTAATAGAGCAGAGGGAAAGTACCCACGTTGGGGTTTCAAGTGAATGATCAGTTTTTCATTATTTCCAGCTGGGTGTTTTATCATAACAACAGAATAGGGGTTCTATACAGTCATAGCCATGTGATGGTTTTTAGCAATGATGTAATAGAGATGCATTCTCTTCATAAATGACAATACCCTTATTATTAAATTTTAAGAGTGCAGAATGCCAAGGAGATGCCATGATCGAGTCAAGTCGAGCTCATAACTTGAATAAAAAAATGAATATACAGAGTACCCACGTTTGGGTTTTGTCTTAAATACATAAGTTGCAAATTGCAGTGTTAACCTATATGCGAATTTTACACGAAACAACAAATATACAAAATGTGAATTTCCTTTGGTGGTCGAGCTTTAGAAATGGAGAAAATGGAGTTTTTATTCAATTCTCATGATACCCATATACGGGTTTGTCCTCAAATACACAAAAAGGTGAGTTTCCTATTTTGGGTCGAGCCCAAAACCTCTAAGAATGCTTTCTATGATACATATGTTGCGGCCTGTACATGGCCATCGAATCTTAAGTGAAGGTTTGCGAGCTTTCTGAAGGAGAGAGTATATGCTTTAATGTAACTCACCATTTGTTGCTTGTGGGAGACAAGAAGCCGCGGCCAAGAGTTCCACAGAGCTTCCAAAAACCAAGAGTTTGAGCTCTCAAAATGGCAGTCAAGCTCTCATAGTAGAAATAGATCATAAAAAATAACAAAATGAAACATAGGATTGATCAGATTATTATCTGATGGCTGCGGCCGGTGAGGCCTTCATTATCAAACAAAGAGCACAAAAATAGTAAATATGAGCACAAAAAATATAAAGCAAAGGTATTAGAGGCTATGTTAGCCGTGGCCACAAGGCCAGAATGAACAAAAATTAAAATCCATAGAAGCTATAAACAAATAGCTTACCCTCAAGCGAGTTCCTTCGTGAAGTTTCCCAGATAAAAGCTTGAGTTCAAGTTCATACAGGTCGGCCAAGGAGAACAAAGAGCAAAAGTATAAAGGAAATCAGAAACAAGCAGTAACAGGTCGTGGCCTTAGAGAGTTTTCTTGCTTTAGAATGAAGTGAAAGAACTACAATACTAAAAAAACCAAGCTTACCCATTGAGGAGCTCAACTATCTGAAAGAGAAGATGATGATTCTTGAACACACAAGCTACATATTCAACTCAATCATGGCAGCACTCCTTTCAGCTAGGGCATATTTTTTCCAAGTGTTGAATGCATAATGAAATCATTTTAGGGTTTGACTTGTTTTGTTCATGCCCTAATTCGAGCTAACATCATAATTGTCTAGAATATTCATGTTTATCAATAGCACATGGAGAAGTTCAAATTAGGGTTTCCTTATACTAAGACATCCAGATGAAAGTTGTCTCTAAAGCCTGGACGCCCATGCTAGGAATGACTGTCTAGCGTTCATGTGCCTGGGCTTGGACTTGGAGCTAGGGTTTGGAAGTAAGTTTGAATCTTCTTCTGCGAGGCAATGAGCATTTGATGGTAAAATATTACACTAATTTCTTCCTGTTGAGGGTTGTTTTGCAACTCTATTTTTAGTTTAGGTTGATGGAAGGTAACCAAAAACCAAAGCCATGAGACTAGATTTCTTTGATGCATTCCCCCAAACATTTTATTGCTTTGTCAATAATATTTGAAGTTCCCATAGCTTGTTTGAAAACATTTGTTTTAGGATTTTGGCCATGGCAGCAAGGCGTTGAGATGTTTGATAAAATGCTTTGGTAGAGATGTATGGAAAATGTGGTAGCATAGACAAAACAATGGACTATTTGGGAAAATGTCTTAGGTGAATGTGGTCTTGTGATTTACTTTTTTGGTGATATTCGAATTGTTTTCCTGGAAAAATCTCCTGCTTTCCTTTTGAATTTAGGGCTTTAAATGCCTCTTTACTGCCATTCTACAACTAGTGGTCTGGAACAAGTCGTTTGGGATCAATTGCATTAAACAGTTGGAAGTTCCTAGCTGGATTAAACCCGTGTCCATCATTTCCCCTGTAGAGCTCATATTTATTTTGGCTGAGTTAGGCTCTTAGTTTAATTCTAAACGCTTTCCGCAAATTTTTAAAAAACTCGTATTGTCTAGGGTTTTTGAGGGGTTTTCCCTTTCCTCTTATGTCATTATTCTATGGGAACAAACCACCCAGTCCACTCTATTATTCTAAAGAAGCAGCATCCAGTAAAAGGTTTTTAGTTTATCAATGTTATTTTGGTGAACAATAGCCCTTGTTTTTACTTTTTAGTTGGATCCTGAATTGATATTGATTGTTGGCTTCTTGCAAAACCCTTGTTGGTGTAATAATAAGATTATGATGTTGAGTTTTATGTTTTTCTTAATTATATAGTCATAATTATTAGCAATAATTAGGAGAGTATATGCCAGATAGGCTATAGTGCCTTTTGGCGAGTGCATTTGGCTTGTAATTTTGAAGTTTATGACTCAACTCAACATACAGTACTATATATCTCTAACGTAGAAAAGAAAAATGTCATTTGGTGAGGTGAAAAATTTCTGTCATATTGATTACCAGTAACACCTGATCTGAATTTTATTGTTCACTTGGTGATTTTAAGGGTTTTCCATTAATTACTGTTTGTGTTCGCATTACAACTAGTTTCAATTGGTTGTTTCATGTTCAAAAAAATACAAAGAAATTTCATGATTTTAAAAAAAAATTCTACATTAGGGACATTCCACCATCTTTCAGATCATCGGCTTTGATGATTGAAACCCCACTCTTGGAACCTCCTCTTGCCCTTTGCAAAGCCAATGGTTGATACCATAGAATAATTCCTACACTCTTTGTAAGCTCCGTTCAAAAGAAGCCACACCACAGTCCCATAACACAAACTGCCTAAGGGACTAGACATTCCTAATTCATGTTAATAAATTTCTTCCAATCCACAAACATAGGTGAAGATTCATTGTGAATGTAGCTATGTACATATATAGACATCATGTCTCTACATGCCAACCACCTTGACTAAATCCCACACCCTATAATCATAAATGTGGAGATTCTACACTCCACCAACAAGCATACCACATGGCATACTCATCATTAAACTGTAATCCTCCTTAAATGCACACACTTCCATCAGAAAAGCTATTGTAAACCCAATTAATGCTAGCTTCCCTTATTAGTTTCATTCCCTTTAGTAGTTGGAGCCTAATTTTTACTTAAATCCTATTAAAAATTAGGTAATTCCTGGTTTGCTTGAATTACAAATCTGTATGGAACCATTTTGTTACAATATACTCAATATTATGACATCTGCAACACAGACTTAGTGGTTGTTAAGGATGATTCATTCTCACATGTCTCATAAAGCACAATAACAAGAATGGTTATAACTTATGAGAATCATGAATAGACATGTACTAAAGCATTAGGGTATGAAGAGGTGTTGGATAGCTCCTTTACTAATTTCCATAAGCAGAAATGTCCTTATGGAACAAGTTATATATCCAATCAAACTTCCTATCTTCTCTTCTTTAGTCACCAATTCCATGTGGTCTTAGGACCATTGTCTTTGTCAACTAGTCCATATGGTGATGATTTTCACATATCCAAGTGGTAACAAGTTGTGTTTGAATCTTAAGTAACATTTTAATCTAGAATACTTCAAAATTCTAAAATAGAAACAAAAACCATGGAAGAAAGTGGCACTTTGGTTGAAGAACTTATTCAAGCATTCAAATCTCTCTTTGAAAGCAACAGTTGACTGCTTTACTTGTAGAAAAGAGCGTGAATTTTTTTCCATTTTATTCTTGTTGCATCCACTCTAAAAATATGATTGATCTTAAGAAATATTTCAAATCATTTGAACAACAATGTTATATTAATCTATAGAGAAATTAGGGCAAGGGTCTTGGTTCGATTGGCTTCGATGTTGCTGCTTCACCAAAGATGATCCTGGTTCCAACTTTCCAATCTTATGGTTATAATTCTCTTATTTGGTTTCAATATTTGCAAGTAACCTACATTAAAATGCATTCAATAGATGAGAATATTGTTTTTTGTGCGGTGAAATTCTAAATAGGTTACATATCTGCTATGTAGATTGATTGCACAGTCCACCTGGGTAGTAATCACATGACCTGGCTTGATCTGTAGCATGTGAACTTTAAATTTTTAACATATATCAATATACACTAACTCACACATACTAATTTTGAAATTTATTTAGTTAAATCATGCGTTGAGTTGTTTGGAAATATGCCTCAAAGAAACGTGGCCTCATGGTGATGGAATTCTATAATAATCCATATAACATTCAAACGTGCCATGGGGCCAAATTCCTTTGAAGAAATTCCTGAAACAATTCCCTGCCTTGTCTATGCTATAAATTCTTCCACACATGCATTTTCTTATTATGGCATTCCATGAGAGCACATTTCCTTGAGGAATTTCCTGGTGCGTTGTCTATGCTACCACATTTTTCATACATGTGTGCCTAAGCATTTCACCAGACAACTTATCTATAGCAAGTGTTGTTTGTGATTTAGTCCATGTATGAAAAATGTGGTAGTAGAAGCAACCCACACGTACTGCTTTCAACAATGCCACCTGCTTACCAGGAACTTCAAGGTGCAACATGTGTAGAGAAAATTAAATGTGTTGGCAATGTATCAAATGCTAGTTTTCATAGGATGGCATAGAAGCAATGAAACACGCCCAGTTCCAGGTCTATGTGTCATTCCTTGAAAAAATAGACAAAACATTAGGGAAAAATTCATAATAATTTTCCCTCTCCCCATGATTGGACAACCTGTTTAAAATTATTGCCATGGTAAAATAAAGAGACATTAGACATTGTGCTCATATTTATAATTCTTTGTGCCATTCTTTGTGGCTGGTCATTCTTCATTTGATGCTGTCATTTAATTGTTGCATCCTTTCTAGTGATGTTCCATGTTTGGTTGCTTCTATGCCATCCTATGAAAGCCAACATTTGAAATATTGCTTAAACATTTAATTCGTTCTGCACATGCTGCACCTTGAAGTCTCTATGCCATATTTAATGGCTCACATGAATTCTTCTTGGCTTGAAATCACTAGTGTTGAAAGAGTGGTGAATGAGAAAGGGAGAGTGGTGAGTGGAGGGAAGAGTGGTGACTTGGGGGGGGAGTGGGAGGTGCCCCCCCTGATTTTTTTCAACCAGATTGACTATTCTATAGTTGGGAAAAATTGGTCCCAACCTTTATACAAGAGACTAATGTTTCCGATTGAGCAAAGAGAAAATTTATTTGTGCATTTGGAACTAAGTGCGGGATATGATGCAATGTTAATCCAAAGTTTGGATTTTTCATTTATTTTGCTGGGAAAAAATTACTATTTATTTCATTCTACACATGCTGCACCTTGAAGTATCTATGTGATATTTAATGGCTCACATGAATTCTCCTTGGCTTGAAATCACTAGTGCTGAAAGAGTGGTGAATGAGAAAGGGAGAGTGGTGAGTAGAGGGGAGAGTGGTGACTTGGGGGGGGGGAGTGGGAGGTGCCCCCCCCTTGCTTTTTGTCAATTGGATTGACCATTCTATAGTTGGGAAAAATTGGTCCCAGCCTTTATAATAGGAGACTAATGTTTTCGATTGGGCAAAGAGAAAATTTATTTGTGTGGATATGATGCAATGTTAATCTAAAGTTTGGATTTTTCGTTCATTTTTCTGGAATTTTTTTTTACTGTTTATCTCCTTCGGCTCAAAATTTTCCCCAAAGCTCATACAAGTGTTTATAAAAAATTCTTTTTCTTTTGTTGATTGTATTTATTTTTATGTATATATCCTTGTTTCATTTTTTAAACCATAGAATCAAACATGTGAAAAGTCAATATTTTTTCAGGTATTTAACATGTTTAAGATTTATGTTGGTGCTAATCCAATATAGATTATTGGCACCCAATGTATGTAAGGCTAAAATTTGATGTATATTGCAGTCAGGGCTGCAACCTATGTCCTTCGTATCATTTGCAATTCTCATATGCTAAAACACATGCACAGTGTACTAGAACAAAAAGTATTGATGTCCAAATTAGTGTCAAAGTATTGAATTCACTTATATTGGCTGAGATGAATTCAGAACTATGGCTAAAATTAGATTGTCATACATGTTAGAGTGAAAAACATGATACAAAATTTATAATAGGGATTCCCACTTGGGCCAAAAAATCTGCATCAAAATTCTGCTTTCTCATTCAATCTTCCAATTATAGATAACTACAAAGTTCTGACTTTCCTTTGTTTCCTGGTTATCCTTTCTCCAGTTTGATTTATTATGTACAACAAGCAGTTTGAAACACAAGTTTAATAAAATCACTACTAGCTTGAGAAATGCACTCAATCTTCAATAGAGGTTTGTTTGTTTTTGGAGCAATCTATCTTAGGCACAGTTTCAATTGAAATCCATCTTTGAAAGTAGATAGGAGACTCAAACAGGCCTCCTTCCACTCTCACTTTGCTCAAGACTTTGACTGTCGTTGTGCCTCCAACCCTCCACAAAAGGAGTTGCATGTAGATTCCACCCAAAACTTCTTCCATCTTTTTAAAACAAATTAACTTACAATGGGTAATCTGATATTAGACCTTGACAAGGTTGATCATTAGCAGTCGATCAATGTATTTGTAAACAATGTACAAAGGCTATTTTAGATGCAAAGGTTCCCTATTTTTCTACACCTTGGAGCATAAGGCGTAATGCACCAATAGATGTTGTTCAATCGTTGACTTACCTCGAAGAAATGCTTTTGTCTTTGCACATTTATTTTGCACAGATTAGACAACTAGGATATGGGCAGGCACAATATGGATTGCTTGGCACAATCATCAATGTTCTAGTAGATTTTGATAAAGTGCAACAAGCATTGCCTAGGCAACTAGATGAAAATACAACAGTCACAGTTAGGCTGAAATGAAAGCTACAATATGAGAATGCATATGCACAAGGAAATATCAGAACTACTCTTGTAATGAATGCTTTATGGATTGCTTGGCACAATCATCAATGTTCCAGTAGATTCTGATGAAGTGAAACAAGCATTGCCTAGGAAACTAGATGAAAATACAACAGTCGAAGTTAGGATGAAATGAAAGCTACAATATGAGAATGCATATGCACAAGGAAATATTAGACCTGCTCTTGTAATGAATGCTTTAACGACACTGTCAAGAACACCACTATACAAAGAACAAAACATCTCCATAAGTAAATACTGGGAGAGCAATTGGAAAAGAGAACAAAAAAATTGCATACAGATACTGGAACAGAACCAAGTATAGACAATGACATGTCTGAAGATGATCAAGAACCCGTAAGTGAATTAGTTATACATTGGTTCAATGATGCACATTCAATCAAAGACCTTGACACAACAATCATTGAAATTGCACCATCATAAGGGTTTAAACCTCTTGGCATTTTCCAAGACACATACGCAGAGGAAATGAACTTCCCAACTTTTTTCTATGGTTACTCCAACACTAGAATTAACATTTGCAAGATACTCTTCAGTTGAGTGAGAAAAGCTTCAATCTCATTATGGAGCAGCTCACAGATCTCATGGTGCACAACATCCATCTCATAGCCCAATCCTAGGTCTTTCTCAAGCTGAGGGTAGAGGTATTAGTTGAAAATTAGATAAACTATGACATCCAACTTTTTGGGTATGGTGTATCCCTATAGATTTAATAAAATACCACATATTTATCAACACATTCTATAGAACATCCATTGAAGTAGTTAGGCATGGCTTACTTTAAAAATAATATTTATGAAATAAAAAATTAACTTAATCTATTTTTTTTTTTTTATAACCTAGAAAGATTTAAATAGCATCCAAATGTAATCATAACCAACATCTCATTTTTTCCATTGTTTTTGGCATATGAATTTTTGAGTTCCACTTGTTCCTATGTGTGTGTATGCAGTGAAAAATGGTTGAATTGTGTGGCCATTTGCTTGTTTTGTAGAAGTCAATTGCTTCAACTCATTTTGCTCCCATATTCTCTCTTAGGTACTCATTTAGAATCAAAGCTTTAAACTTTCAATGTATTTTTTGGGGTTTCATAGTCAATACAACTATATACTCAATTACTTGAACACAAGATGGCCATAATATAGTGCTAGATCTCAAATAATCTCATTTCTTATTATTGGGATTTATATGATCTGTTGATTGCATAGTTTTTAATGTGGCTTGGTATGATTGGCTAATGGTCTATTCTCTGAAAATATGCATATATGTTGACCTTCTAGCAATAGCATAGGAACTTTGGCTACATAATTTGCAAACTAATTTTCCACAACAATCAAGAGTCAGTTTAGCTACCCTTAGCGTTTCTAGGTGACCTACATTATTGTATTTACTCAGAACATTTCAAGCCCATCCTTTTGTGTGCATGTTCCTATTTAGGAATGAAGTAGTTCAATTGAAATGTTGAATAAAAAAAAACTATGTGGGTCATCTAGAAACTCTAAGCAATATGTTTCCCTACAAATGTTCTCTAATTACCAAGTGGCTACATATACTATAGCCCATTGTGTTGAAGTAGCACAAAGGCCTATAAGGTGTCCTCGAGACTTATGTTTTCACTCCATTATTAACAAATAGTTCATTTCTCAGAGATGGTGCCAAGATAGGAGAAAACTCTTTATCCTATGGTCTGCAGTGATTTCATTATTAAAATGGAATTTTGGCTGATTTTTTCAATTTTCTGATTGGCAACCCATATTTTTCCCAATGGTTTTTTATTTTTCCATTTACAAATTGTTGTTGCAATGAATCATAAAGAAGGGAGAAAATTCATGAGTTTCTAATGTTTTAGGCCTGTGGATGTGTCTTCGCTGCGAGGGTTCCTGGTGGGCAAGTGGTATTCTTGAAATTTTCAAACAAGACAATGTTGTCACACCTCCACCCAGCTAAAAAGGGATTTGCAACTTGACACAGGTACTTATTCTGCACAAAATAATTACTTGACTTTTACAAAATGTTTTCTTCCTCTTTCTTGCTAAAGAATCTGTTTTGTTTCAGAAATGTTAGAAGACAAAGTAATTAACCTATGGAGATGCTTCTGAGACAAAAGGAGATGGATGTTATCAATACTAGAGAGGCTATATTTCGATCCAATTCTTGACGTCTCAGTTTCTCACAGACCTTTTATTGGAGTCAATTACCTTTGAACAAAATAAAAATTCCTTGTTTTTGGAAACTTATCTTGATTCATAGAGTTTGATGTGGAGAAAATTTGTTAATACGACATACTATAGCTTTGTCTATTTTCTTCTATGTTTACTTAAGTTTGGCACAATTTTCAAGCTTTAGGATTGACCATGGCATCCTCTAAATATTGGCATGCTGCAGAACTTGTTGAGGCTAGGCACAAGTTGCCAACAGTTTTTGCCTACTTTCATTTGTTTTTCCACTTTTTTGTTTCTTGGGTAAACTACAAGAAAGGATTTTTTTGTGCATTAAGGACCATGTGCAACTTTTTGTTCAGTTATGAATGAGAAATCTGCTCCTCTTTTAATTATCTGATGCATATTCAACGTCACATTATAATTTTTCGTTCAATGGTCATGGAAAGCATATGTGGCGATAACATAAAGATTTTCTTCTATATTTGGCCTATGTAAAAGGATTTCTAATTGTTTTCCTACAAAAATCTCCTACTTCCCTTTTGAATTTAGGGCTTTAAATGCCTCTTTACTACCATTCTACAACTAGTGGTTTGGAACAATTTGTTTGGGATCAATTGCATTTAATAGTTGGAAGTTCCTAGCTGGATTAAACCCGTGATCATCATTTCCCCTATAGAGCTTGTATTTATTTTGGCTGAGTTAGGCTCTTAGTTTAATTCTAAATGCTTTCTACAAATTTTTAAAAAACTTGTATCTTCTAGGATTTTTGAGGGGTTTTCCCTTTCCTTTTCTGTCATTATTCTATGGAAATAGACCACCCGGTCCATTGCATTATTTTGAAGAAGCAACATCTAGTAAAAGGTTTTTAGTTTATCAATGTAATGCTGGTGAACAGTAGCCCTTGTTTTTACTTAGAAAAACCTTATTACTAGCTGTTATTGTTAGCTATTATCACTGTTATAGTTGTACTATGTTATCTAATAACTCATAAATTTTGGTCTAATCTACCCTTAATATATTTATAATTTATTCAAATCTGATCTGATATGGGTTGTATAATTTTTAGCTGGATCCTGAACTGATATTGATTGTTGGCTTCTTTCAAAACCCTTGTTGGTGTAATAATAAGATTATGCTATTGAGTTTTATGTTTTTCTTAAATATATTGTCATAATTATTAGCAATAATCAGGAGAGTATATGATAGACAAGATGTAGTTCCTATTGGTGAGTGCATTTGGCTTGTAATTCTAAAGTTTATGACTCAACTCACCATACCGTACTGTATATCTCTGACATAGAAAAAAAATCATTTGGTGAGGTGACAAATTTCTGTCATATTGATTACCAGTAACACCTGATCTGAATTTTATTGTTCACCTGGTGATTTTAAGGGTTTTCCATTAATTACTATTTGTGTCTGCATTACAACTAGTTTCAATTGGTTGTTTCGTGTTGAGAAAAATACAAAGAAATTTCATGATTTTTTTTTAAAATTCTACATTAGGGACATTCCACCATCTTTCAGATCATTGGTTTTGATGATTGAAACCCCACTCTTGGAACCTCCTCTTGCCCTTTTCAAAGCTAGTGGTTGACACCATAGAAGACTTCCTACACTCTTTGTAAGCTCCGTTCAAAAGAAGCTAAACCACAGTCCCATAACACAAACTGCCTAAGGGACTAGACATTCCTTATTCACGTTAATAACTTTCTTCCAATCCACAAACACAGGTGAAGATTCATTATGAATGTAGCTATGTACATATACATACATCATGTCTGTACATGCCAGTCACCTTGACTAAATCCCACACCTATGCACTCTATGTCCTCTTTTGCCAATTGTCACTGTTTTCCCTACAAACAGACTTTCCCAAGGCAGGGACTCTAGCTTACGCAGAGCACTTGTTTGGTTTGTGACATAAATAATAGTGAAGATAGATCAAATAGTTAAGAGATATTGTATGTATGGTGGGGATGATTTTAGGTCCCTCAAAATTGTTTTAAATATATTCAAGCATTTCCAAACTCTTTCCAGCAAACGAACATGCTCATGTCTAAACATTTGTTGACTACTGGTGGGGCAAGGATATAAAAGCATGAAAAATTAAAGCACTAAACATTCTGATTACAAAATGAATAGCATTTATCTTAATCTAGGATGCAAAATACTATCTTAAATTAAGAAGACAACCATTCAAGAATTGTTGTTACAGTCCAAGAGAGGTCTCCGTGTGATCAAGTAATATGCATGGTGCAGGAGCACCTACCATATAAACAAGCATATTTTGATGTTTTGCTTTTAAATCATTTCCTTTTTGTTGTGTTGGTCTTTTAACACTTTTAGCAGGTGTAAGGGGACCTTTTTAGAGCTTGGTTTAAATTTGAACAAGTTAGGGATCTTTGTGTGCTTGATTCCTTAAGTTTTGGTTATGTTTGAAAAACACAGTGTGTTTTCAAACGCGCATTGTTTGGCCACTTTTGAGCTCGAAATGTAAAACCTAACTGATTTTCCCGTGTTGGAAAAGAAGGCTCTCGACTTGTAGAGAGTTTTGGAAGTTGTTTGATGATGGCAGTTGTGAAAAAAATAAAGAAGAACCCGTGATTTTTATTGTGAAAAGAAAAAGAAATCTTTTTTCCTGTGTTGGTTGGCGTGATAGCAAAAAGTTGAATGGAATAAGTCTTTTATTGTTTTAAGAGCATGAAAATCCATGCTTTATAGTTCTGTTTTGGTATTTTTAGACAGTGTTTCTATCGCTTTTTGTTTTTTATCAAATCTGTGTCTTCCTTTAGTTTTGTTTTTGGACTGGTAAAATAAACTAGAATCATGGAGTTTAGTGGTTGTTTCTGAACGTGCCAGGCAACATGGACGAAGAGGGAACAATGCTAAACTCCACCATTGTATATACTATACATAAGGTAGTTGTTAGAGGTTCTTTAGTCAAGCTGCAAGACTATTTCTAGGTGAGTTGGGAACCACGCTAGAAAAGACAGTCAAGAGGGTAAAAGAAACCCCAACGTAGTAGGGGTGTGCATATTACTTTCTAATGCGTATTGTGAATGTAGATAGGTTAAAGAAGGTGTGGAGTGATAAATAGAAGGTTATTCAATGTTTTTTTGGTCAGAAAAGATAGAATAGACCAAGGAAAGACATTAAGAAACCCTAGTTTACCCTAGGTTGGATTGTTCCCCTATACGGGCAGAAAAGGCACCAATTTCCAAAGAAGCAGTCAGAGCTTGGAAAAAGAGCCAGAGGAACATTAAAAATATTAGCACAATTAGTGGGAAGAGAAGAGTTCTAACCTATCTTTTTGTATTGAGAGGGCTAAAAAGGGGTTTGAGGCTTGTAACCCTGCCCAAGAACCAAGACCTCTGTTTTTGTGAAAACAATGGAGAGCTGAAGCTTGGTGTTTGTTGAAGCACTAGAAAATATGACTTTGGAGGCCTTGGAAAGTGCCACACACACACCCCTGCAACAAGGTTGGTAGAATGGAAAGGTGACTAGTCTTTAGAGGAATAATGGCTAGTTTGTGCATGTGAAGAAGGAGGACCAAATAGCACTTGGTAGTAGCAAATTTGCAATGATAGCAGGGTTGATAAAGTGAACCAGGGGTGCCTCAAAGGTAGAGGACCTATAGGTTGTAGGGTGAAAGGAATAACACCTTAGGAGTTCTCAAATCAAGGACTCAAAGTAGTGAGATAGTATTTTCTCATATCAACCCTTGGTACTATCAGATTGGTATCAGAGCAGTGAAAGATTTGGGAAAGCAGCAGCTTATATGTTAGAGGAAGTTGAATCAAGTGAACCGCCCAAGATGGTGACAAACGCACAGTTAGCCAAGATGGTTGAAGAGCAAGAAGATGATAACAAATCTCTAAAGGAAAGAATAGAGCAGCTTGAAGAAGCACTGAACAAGGTGAAATTGGAAGGCAAAGTGCCAAAAGAAGAAGAGGTTGTAGAGGAAGACAAAGTCCCTGAACCTGACCTTGTTCTCGAGGAGGAGCCTTTCTTAAAGGCATTAAAAGCCCTAAGTGGAAAAGGACTTGAGGGTGTACCACTATTCCATGGAAAGATGGATCCTGATTTGGTAATGGACTGGATAGATGGCATGGAGAATCACTTCAAATGTGATGGAGTTACAGAAGCACAGAAGGCGAAGGTTGCAAAATCAAGGTTGAGAGGATCAACGTTAACATGGTGGAAGTTTATTCAGACTGAAAGGGAGAAAGAAGGTAAGCAGCCTATATCAACCTGGAAAGGAATGGTTGCTTAAGTGAAAGAAGCCTATATGCCCGATGACTATGAAATTCAGCTCCACAAGAAGAGGCAAAGTTTAAGACAAAAAGACCAAGATGTAAACACCTACACGGAAGAGTTTCAGAAGCTTTGTTTAAGATCAAATGTGGCTGAAGATGAGAGCCTAAAAGTAGCTAGATACCTCAATGGTTTGAAGTGGAATATACAGGAAGAGATGGCTTTGCTCAACCCCAAGGCAGTCCACCAATGTTATCAGCTAGCTATTAAGATTGAAGAGAGGAATAAAAGGAAGCATGATCAGTCCTCTAAGGGTAGAGGAAGAGGAAGAGATCAAAGAGGACAGCGTGGAGGTTACCAAGGAAGAGGTGGTGACCAAAGAAGCCAAGGTGAATCAAAGCTTACTGAGCATGGAGGTGAAACCTCATCAAGAGGAGGATTTAATAGAGGAAGAGGACCTCAAGGGGGTTCAAACAGAGGTAGAGGAGCAGGCAGAAGTAACTCTTACTTTACCACCATGAAATGTTATAACTGCAATCAGCTAGGCCATCCAGCTTATAGATGCCCGGAGAAAACTTCATCTAGCAATGAGAAAAGAGTAGCTTATGCACAAGAGGACACCATGAGTGTAAAGACACCTGAGATCAGTCATATAGAATCAGAAGTAGTTAAAAATCTGATGTTCAACAAGGTTTTGATTAGGCAACCGGTCAAGGAAGAACCCAAGCAAAGGAGAGCTTTGTTTAGAGCAAGGTGCAAGATATTGGGAAAGGTATGCAAGGTTATTGTAGATTCTGGTTCTATGAACAATATCATCTCTGAGGAGGCAGTAACTAAGTTAAAATTGCAGAAGGTACCTCATGCCAATCCCTACAAAGTCACATGGCTGAATAAAGGGCATAGTGTCTTAGTGAATGAGCAGGTTACAATGGAATTCTCGATTGGAGGCTACAAAGACAAGTTGATTTGTGATGTGCTACCCATGGACGCATGCCATCTTCTTCTTGGAAATCCATGGCAATATGATAGAGGTGCTGTATATCATGGAACAGAGAATACCATAGAATTCAAGAAGGATGGGAAAACTTTCAAGCTGCAATCGTTGATTGAGGATGATGAAGGGTAGTCCAAGGTTCCAAACATTATGTTGAGCAATGGCAAGGAGTTCATCAAGGATCTACACCAAGGGAATGAAGGGTATGTGATCATGATGCAGCCCAAAGAAGAGGAAAAGGTTGAAAGGATAGTGTTACCAGTAGCAGTCCAAAACTTGCTTGACAAATACAAGAGCATAGTGAGTGATGGAACACCATCAACGCTACCACCCAAGAGAGCAATAAGTCATCAAATTGACTTTATACCTGGAGCCTCATTGCCTAACAAAGCAGCATACAAGCTTACCCCTGAGCAGAACCAAGAGGTGGAAAGACAAGTGGAAGAATTGCTAAATCAAGGTCTAATTCAAAAGAGCATCAGCCCATGTGCAGCCCCAGTTGTTTTGGCAACAAAAAAAGGAGGTAAATGGAGACTTTGTACTGATTCTAGAGAAATTAATAGGATCACAATTAGGTATAGATTTCCAATACCTAGGATTGAAGATTTAATGGATTGCCTTGGAGGTGCAAAATTTTACACTAAGCTAGATCTTAAGAGCGGGTATCACCAAATCATAATTAAGGAGGGTGATGAATGGAAGACAACTTTTAAGACAAATGATGGTTTGTATGAGTGGAAAGTGATGCCATTTGGCCTCTCAAATGCCCCTAGCATGTTCATGAAACTAATGAATGAGGTGCTTAAGGATTTCACAAGGATTTTTGTGGTAGTCTACTTGGATGACATACTGATTTTCAGTAAGACAACAAAAGAACATTTGAAGCATGTAGAGATGGTACTCAAAAGGTTGCAAGAAGAACAGTTAGCAATCAATCTTGAGAAATGTGAGTTCTTCAAACAAGAGCTTGTGTATCTAGGCTTTGTGGTATCCCAAGGAATGCTGAAGATGGATCCAAGTAAGGTAGAAGCCATCCTAAACTGGCCTACACCAACCACAACAACTGAGGTAAGAAGTTTTCATGGTTTGGCTCAATTTTATAGGAAGTTTATAAGGAATTTTAGTTGTATATGTGCACCAGTGTTAGATACAATCAAGGGTGGTCAGAAAACAAAGTTTAAGTGGACTTTAGAGGCTGATAAAGGGTTTGAAAAGCTGAAAAAAGAAGTGGCAACACAACCTATCCTGTTATTGCCTAGTTTTGATAATTTTTTTATAGTTGAGTGTGATGCAAGTGGAGTAGCAGTAGGAGGAGTCCTTAACCAAGAAGGTAGGCTTGTAGCCTTCTTCAGTGAAAAACTTAATGAAGCCAAACAAGAATACTCCACCTATGATCTGGAACTTTATGCTTTAGTGCAGTCCCTTAGGAAATGGAGGCATTATTTGTTGCCCAAAGAGTTTGTGGTCTTCACGGATAACCAGGCACTCAGTTACATCAATACCCAGGAGAAGTTAAGCAATAGGCACTTGAAATGGATGGAGTACATTCAAGCTTTTACATTTACCATTAAACACAAGAAGGGGCAGCAAAACAAAGTGGCAGATGCATTAAGTAGGAGGATGTTGACAGTCCAAGAGATACAGCTGAAAAGCATTGGATTGGAAAGTTTTAAAGATCTCTATGGGGATGATGAAGACTTTTCTGAGGCCTACAAGGTATGTTCAGACTTTGCAAATCATTTTCACAGTCAGTATGCTGAGTATACATTGCAAAATGGATTGTTATTCAAGGGAAATCTGTTATGTGTCCCAAGAGGATCAATGAGAGAAAATTTGATCCAAGAAAAACACAATGGCAGTCTTAGTGGACACTTTGTAACCAATAAAACTTTAGAGATGGTACAAAGGTTTTATTACTGGCCTAAGTTAGCATGAGATGTCAGAAAGTATGTTGAACAGTGTGTTGTTTGCATGAGAGCCAAAGGGGGAGCTAGCAATGCTGGGTTATATCAGCCCTTGTCTATTCCGAACAGACCATGGGAGTGTGTGAGCATGGATTTTGTGGTGGGTCTTCCCAAGACTAAATCTGGTTTTGATAGTGTTTTTGTAGTTGTGGACAGATCTAGTAAGATGAGTCACTTTATTCCTTGCAAAACTACACATGATGCAAGCTATATTGCCCATCTCTTTTTCAGGGAAGTTGTGAGAATCCATGGATTGCCATTGAGCATTGTCTCAGATAGAGATGTGAAGTTCATGAGCCATTTTTGGAAAACATTGTGGAGCAGATTGGGAACTAATTTGTTATTTGGATCAGCTTACCATCCTCAGACCGATGGTCAAATTGAGGTGGTTAACAGAGTGTTAGGTAACCTATTGAGGTGCCTGACAAAGGAATATGGGCAGACCTGGGATATGGTGATTTCCCAAGCTGAATATGCATATAATGATAGTGTGAACAGGACTACAGGAAAAAGCCCATTTGAAGTTGTGTATGGGATGCATCCAAGGGGAATTTGTGAGCTCAGAGACCTTGGAACAATGGAGAATAGGAGTGGACATGCAGAATATTTCAGTCAGACCATGAAGGAGATTCATGAGCAGGTTAAGAAGATAATCACAGCAACAACACAAAAGTTGAAGGACAAAGTTGATGAGTCAAGGAGAGATGTGCAGTTTCAAGTGGGTGATTATGTGATGGTTCACCTCAAAAAATCTAGATTGCAGAAGGGGATGTCCACCAAGTTGCAAATGAAACAGGTAGGACCATGCAACGTGATAGCTAAGTATGGAAAGAATGCATACAAGGTGGAACTTCCATCGGATTTGGGCATATCTCCAGTCTTCAACATTGCTGATTTGATCAGGTACAAAGGGACAGTCAATGATGAAGTTTAGAACAGTCAGGAAATATTTCAGGATATCACTAATATACCCCTTCCAAGTCAAGAGAAAGCTCAGGCAGAGAAGGTCTTGGAGTCCAGGGTGAAGAAAGCAACAAGACATAAGGCATATATGGAACACCATGTCAAGTGGAAGGGCAAACCTGAGTCTGAGGCTACTTGGGTTGAAGAAGTAGATTTCAAGAAGCATGTAATTGATCTATCACTGCTGACACCTCAAGTTCCTTGATCTTTGTGCTGAGAGGGGGAGAAATGGTGCAGGAGCACCTACCATATAAACAAGCATATTTTGATGTTTTGCTTTTAATTCATTTCCTTTTTGTTGTGTTGGTATTTTAACACTTTTAGCAGGTGTAAGGGGACCTTTTTAGAGCTTGGTTTAAATTTGAACAAGTCAGGGATCTTTGTGTGCTTGATTCCTTAAGTTTTGGTTATGTTTGCAAAACACAGTGTGTTTTCAAACGCGCATTGTTTGGCCACTTTTGAGCTCGAAATGTAAAACCTAACTGATTTTCCCGTGTTGGAAAAGAAGTCTCTCGACTTGTAGAGAGTTTTGGAAGTTGTTTGATGATGGTAGTTGTGAAAAAAAATAAAGAAGAACCCGTGATTTTTATTGTGAAAAGAAAAAGAAATCTTTTTTCCTGTGTTGGTTGGTGTGACAGCAAAAAGCTGAATGGAATAAGTCTTTTATTGTTTTAAGAGCATGAAAATCCATGCTTTATAGTTCTGTTTTGGTATTTTTAGACAGTGTTTCTATCATTTTTTGTTTTTTATCAAATCTGTGTCTTCCTTTAGTTTTATTTTTGGACTGGTAAAATAAACCAGAATCATGGAGTTTAGTGGTTGTTTCTGAACGTGCCAGGCAGCATGGATGAAGAGGGAACAATGCTAAACTCCACCATTGTATATACTGTACATAAGGTAGTTGTTAGAGGTTCTTTAGTCAAGCTGCAAGACTGTTTCTAGGCGAGTTGGGAACCTGACTAGAAAAGACAGTCAAGAGGGTAAAAGAAACCCCAACGTAGCAGGGGTGTGCATATTACTTTCTAATGCGTATTGTGAATGTATACAGGTTAAAGAAGGTGTGGAGTGATAAATAGAAGGTTATTCAATGTTTTTTTGGTCAGAAAAGACAGAATAGACCAAGGAAAGACATTAAGAAACCCTAGTTTACCCTAGGTTGGATTGTTCCCCTATACGGGCAGAAAAGGCACCAATTTCCAAAGAAGTAGTCAGAGCTTGGAAAAAGAGCCAGAGGAACATTAAAAAGATTGGCACAATTAGTGGGAAGAGAAGAGTTCTAACCTATCCTTTTGTATTGAGAGGGCTAAAAAGGGGTTTGAGGCTTGTAAACCCGCCTAAGAACCAAGACCTCTATTTTTGTGAAAACAATGGAGAGCTGAAGCTTGGTGTTTGTTGAAGCACCGGAAAAGATGAATTTGGAGGCCTTGGAAAGTGCCACACACACACCCCTGCAACAAGGTTGGCAGAATGGAAAGGTGACTAGTCTTTAGAGGAATAATGGCTAGTTTGTGCATGTGAAGGAGGACCAAATAACACTTGGTAGCAGCAAATTTGCAATGATAGTAGGGTTGATAAAGTGAACCAGGGGTGCCTCAAAGGTAGAGGACCTATAGGTTGTAGGGTGAAAGGAATAACACCTTAGGAGTTCTCAGATCAAGGACTCAAAGCAGTGAGATAGTATTTTCTCATATCAACCCTTGGTTCTATCAATGCAAGACATCAAAGACTAAATACATCTGAAGAACAACAAATGTTTGACATCTTATTGCAGACCATCTCAGGAGAAGTGTAGTTTAAGGAAAGAATGAGTGGTACTACAATTTCCTCAACATCATATTCCTTCTTATGAAATGGTCCATACAATTGAAAAGATATAAGGGTTCACAAAATTAAAAGAACAACAAAATAGGAAATCTAGTAGAGTGACATGATTCACAGTTATTTTGATTGAGTATATAAATAATATAAGGATGACAATTAAATGTCACTTTTATACAATGTACATATACCACTAAGCCATTCAGATCAACTATTACAATGGAAAATATCATTAAGTCATACCTGCAATGAAAACCCAAAACATTTAGACAGAACATAAGATATGTATTCTTACTGGGTAATGAAAAGGATGAGCTACATTTGGATCTCCTCAAACCTTATCTACAAAAACAACAAATCCAAATCCATCCAACTTCCAGGCTCCACTATAAGTGATAAAAACTTTCTGTAATTGGGTATCAAAATTAGCTATAAGTTCCATGCAAAGAAAAAATATTTTCCTGAGGTTCTCCATGATGCATGATAAAGAAAACTAATAAAATCCAGCCATTTCTACTCAACTTAAAATATAATGACATATCAATCACATTATTGTAAGAAATATCTCTTCAGAGAAAGATTATCAATAGGCATAATCACATGCTTACTTATTCTTGAAGTCAAGGAAAACCTCCCATAGAATTTTCATAACTATTAATGAGCTTCAATGTGTGAATCATCGTCATAAATGAGAATCATCAAGATTTGTACCGTGTATCTTAAACATCCCATTTAATTAGCTCAAATGCTTATGCGATGGAAGATGCAGTTTGAAGACTAGGATATTCCTATGAATTTATGTCATTTTACTCAATATTACATAATACAAGACATGAATATCATCTTAAAATTTTTGGAATTGAAAGAAACACAAATTCACTACCTACCTACTACCAACCACTAAGTCCAATGTCATTCATATTATTTCATCAAAAAAACAAATAATAGTCCAAACTCCAAGAATTTTAATGAAGCACAAGATTCCATAAATTTTGAAACTCTTTGCATTTAAAATTGCTATAGTGTATAAAACTTGCAGTATCTGTATAGAAACCACAAAGAATATAACAAAGATCTTCCTTTACAACTCTATAGAAGAAGATTGGTATAACTAATTTGAAATGAAACCCAATCATTGGAAAATACCATTGCATTATAGAGCTTGTAAATTATCAGGTGGTAGTTTAAGTATTTGAAACAGTGAGGATGTTGGCATCTCAACCCATGGGTTTGCATCCCAAAGCCTACTTCCAGATTAGAAAAAAAAATTGGTGCACATATGCCTCATAAATTGCTTCTTTCTCATAATTATTATCCATGTGGGATTATTTACACCCATACACCCAAAATGCAGACAATAAAAGGGAGTATTAAGGTGGAGCTTTTGAATAACTTTTGAAGTAATGGAAAAACATTTCATATATTATTATATAATAGCCACAAGGTAGAGGGACCACAACGAAGGGCACTATAAGTGCTAGACATGTTAATACCAGAGGGAGGAGGGAAGATTCATTCCAATTTGCAAGCCTTGCCCACAATACAATAAGGTACACTGATGAATGAATAGAGTTCATAACATCTCAAAGAAAATATTGTAAAAATAATTCTTCAATGGTTGCTTGAAGCAAAATAATGTCTAGTTGACTAATAAAGCATCACTAACTCATTTGACTGCAAAATCCGACAAAAATTTCTGACAAAATATGTATAATTTGATGTATTGTCAGGTGCTTGTAAAATTTGATGTGTAATTTTCAATTTTTTAAAAGTTTATCCCCGACATTCGTCGAAATTTCGGTTCGTCGAAATTTTGACAAACATGAAAAATAAGAAAAAAATCAAATTGTGGCCAACATAAAGAAAAGTGAGTTCGCTGATTTATTGCGATAGTGTTTTGCTATACTTGCAAATTTTCTCTACTTGAGATAGTTTGTGGAGAACTAAGGATGATTTTCTTGGGAAAAATCAGAAAAAATTCAAGAAGATATCGACAGGTTGAGGGTGGTCATTGTCTTTTTGTAGAATTTAGTTGTGAAGTCAGATTTGTAGTTCCAAGTTTGAAAATCATATTTTAAAGCAACATCTCATCGGATTTCATTTTTAGAAGTTTAGGGTTTTGATAATTTCATGTCCAGATTTTGTTGTGTGGAATCACCATAAGATCACAACCAAGGAACATATTCTTGTGATTGTAATTATGTGATCCATAACTCTATTGGTCATGTGGCATAGTTGTCCTATAACAAATACATGATGCATTCATGTGTGACCCAAGTTTAATGTGGCTATGTTGTGATAGAAATGGAGGCACTCATATAATGTAGTTAATTCAGGTTGTATAATGTAGGTGTCAATCATCATTGGGTGCATTCAGGTTGTCTCAAGTTTAATAGGTTACAATGTAATTATAGCATGATCCAAGAGTGATTACCTCTTGCTGCAATAAAGAGCCTATAACTCTGGTTGATATGTAGAGTGGATGTGTTATATCAATTATGTAGTGCATTCAAGAACAACCCATGTTTAATGGGCTATTCTAGAGAGTGATCAAGATTTTCTAAACCTTATGAATGTTACTTAAAAGTGTATAGCTTAAACTACAAACCAAGTTTGTTACATACTTGAATACAATCTTGGGTTACCACAAACTATAATAATGTGATCTGCTAATAACCATTATGGAAAGTATTAAAGCAAGACCCATGCTATATAGGATACATTTTCCTGATCAGGTTTACATACCTTAATCATCAAACACAAGCTTCCCACACACTCTAGGATACAATCCAAGATCATACCACAACCCTGTCAAGACAACTAATTTTTTGACCCAAGATTTAAGGTTGTTTTTTAATACCAATAGAAGCATTGGTAAGAGAATGACTAGGGTACAAACCCTAGGCCTCTGTAGAAACATAAACAATAACTCTAGCAGATTAGTGAGGTTGCAATACCAGAAAGATTGAGACATTGTAGCTAATAAAAAAATCTTGCAATCTAAAGATTTTAGCCAATAACAAGCACACTATGTAGCTTAGTGACATTTGTAAATGCAATCTACAGTAAGAAGAATGACAGTCACTTGAGATGTGACAATAAAAAAGAGGGTGAGCACTGACAAGATAATAAATCTCAAACCTTGCATAGTAAAGTGGAGATTTTAACAGTGGTTTCCTTACCCCCTTGTTGACCTTAAGGGTTTTTCAAATACTTTTGGTAGTGTTAGACAAGGAAAATGCAATTAGGGAATGATTGTCCAAATGAAGTAACAGTGGTAATCATAGGTTCAATGTTTCTTCTTAGCCATTGTATAATGGAGGTAGTGGATTGCATGTTTGAGCAGTGTTTTGAGACTCATCAAAGATGGGAGAATAGTGAATAATACCTTGTGGACTGTGAAGTAGTGTCAATAAGGTTGAAGGATCTTAAGATCTACAATACCATGAAATAATGAGTCCCCTATAGTAAGTAGGCAGTCTATAGGGCATAGTTTGATTTTATAGAAGGATGCTCATGAAAAGAATCTTCAAGTGATAGTGAGTGAGTTATTTGAGATTGAAGTTGAGGGTGCAATACCCAGTCTTAAAGGAAGTTAGCAAAGCAGTAAATGTGCAAGAAAATCAAATTGTACACAACAAACAATTCACAATGTTATCTTGCATAATGCCTTGAGTTTGAAGACAAAAATCTCATTGTATCTTGATGAAAGTGGTGACCTTAATGGTCAATCACTAGCAACCATGATTTTAAAACATGCTATTGTGATTATGGAGGCAACATTTTAAGCAAGGCATTGAGCGGTGGCTTGGAACAATGGCAGGTATGAAGGACTTGCTTTATATGCATACTATGCAGTCTAGTTTAAGACAACATTCTTAGAAGAGATTGAAGGTGGATTATGGAACTCAAGGGTTACCATGAAAATGATTAAAGAAAAGACTGAGATCTATTTAAAAGCCATGGTCATGAAGATATTAAAGATGTCACATGCAAAACTCTAGTAGCTGGAGTAATGAATACAGTGCCAAAGAGGATAGTGTGCTAGGGAAGATTTAGGAGATCTCCACATTATCTAATTATAGGGAAATACATCATTTATTTATTTTTTTAATTAAAAGAAATAATTCTAAACCCTATATAGGATACATTGATACTTCAAAAGCCTCTGAAGGAATTTGAGATTATGCAAATATATGTCAAGTAAATACCTAGATTACAAATAGTAGCGGGAAAAATGTAAGATTTGTTGAGTAGAGCAGGAATGAGATAAGCAACAATGAATCCTATGCCTCCTTTCACGCACATCTCCTCACCATTCTATGTCATTCTTTACTAAAACACTTCTCCATTTTGGTGGTCTATGCTTGAAAATAATGTTTTGACAAGGTTTTAGAGTATGTTTATTAAAATGAAAACTCCATTCTGGTGGGCTACGCCTAAAAATAAGATTTTGACAAAAGTTTTAGGGTATGTTTATTAAAGTTTTAGAGTATTTTGGTGGGCTATATTCTTGATTCCTTAAATGATTTATTCAAATGGATTGTGACTAAATAAATGACTAACTATTTAGTCATTTTTATTTGTGTGACTAAATAATTTTTAATCAACGACCAAACTAGTAATTTATTTACTCATTTATAGCTGAGTTGCAAAAAATGAGCATAATTTAGTCATTTTTAGTTGTTGTGACTAAAAGTTTTAGTCACCTAGTCATTTATTTTCCAAATTATACTAGTGTGTGCTTCCTTGTGCGATTAGGGCTCTCTCAATGTTGAGGGCCTAGGGATAAGCTCGTCATAAGAAGTGACACATTGCATCTTTAACTAAAAGGATAAATCCATATTGACATTAACAATGATGATTCTTACTTGTTGCTCCTTAGGAATGGGTCACTTTCTCTTACTAGCTCACTACCTCCATCGTTGTAGGAAGTTTGCGATCAAGTTCAATATTCTAATTTTAGGAGTCTAACGGTTGGAAATCATAGTAAAATCATAATTTAATAAGTTTTGGAATTAGCATTTTAAAGTGTTTTTTCATTAACTTCAGACTATCTTCTCTTTTGCAGGGGTGGTTGCATGCCAAATTTTTTTGGTGTAAAATATCAGAATTATTAGATTTTGTTACCTATCTATGAATAAAAATTATTGGAGTGTGATTTTGATATTTTTTGAAGATCTAAATAGTCAAGCTTGGTAAAGAAAAATCATGTCCAAAACAAAATGAAGAGACACTTAATAGATTGTGGGCTAGATTGAAAAGAAAGGGTGATGGGAAATGTTATTGTCCTTGCAATAATTGCAAGGACTTAAAGACGAGACAAATTTTAATCACAACAGCTGAGAAACATTGTAGGCAACATGGTCATGTTGAAGGGGGGCATGATTATCGTCCATTGGTAAGTTGCTCATTATATGTGTTTATATTGATTGAATTTGTAAATGTTTATATCGTTTTAACATTATATATATTAAATGACTTGATCATGATCATGGTTTATTTGTGTCTATCATTATTATAAAGGTGGGGTGCCCTAGGGCACATGATATGGATTATCACGGCTTGAAGAATGTGGTTTTGCAAGCGGACGAACATGGAGCTGTGAATATTGAAAATGAAGTTAATGATCCTATGGAAGAAAATGATCATGCGCTAGAAAACATAGTTGAAGATGATGGTACAGATACATTGATCCATTACACATTTAGTGGCAGAGCTGATCATGATGATTGAGATGACTTTGATGATGTTCATGATTTACCTATACTTGAGAAGGTATACAAGCCCCTTTATGAAGGCTCCCAAACAACTCTTCTCTCTGCTGTATTGTTTTTGTTGAATTTGAAGGTTATGAATGGTTTATCAAACATAACAAACTCACGGATGTTAAGGTATGTCATATATGTCATCTTTTTTCATCTATTTTAATTGTTGTTAGTTCATCACTAGTAAATAAATGATGAAATATGTACCATTAATATTCTTTATATTAACAAATTATTTTTTGTTGTAGATTGATTGGTGAATTTTTGTTACCACAATCAAATATTTTACCTCGCTCATACCGAGATTTATTTGGCATTATGAAAGATATCAGAATGGAGTATCAAGCAAAAGATGCATGTCCCAATGATCATATTATATATCATAAACAACATGAATTTGCAACAGAATTCCCAGAATGTCATATCAGTAGATATCAAACAGATCAACTAACAAAAAAGGTGTCTCGCAAGGTTCTTCGTTATATTCCCATTATTCCACGTATGCAACGATTATTTAGGTGCGAAAGATTAGTGCAATTTATGGGTTACCATGCACAAAATAGAAGTGGAGATGACATTCTTCGAATGCCTGTGGATGGTTCTGGATTTAGGCACATGGAGGAAAAATGGCCAAACTTTAAAGAAGAACCTCATAATCTTAGGCTTTCATTGGGAGGAGATGGTGTCAATCCATTTGGAGAGTTGAGATCTATTTACTTAGTGTGGCCTATTTTTTTATCAACAATAACATTCCTCCATGGATGTCAATAAAGAGGGAGCACATAATGTTGTCAATGATTGTTCTAGGTATTTGTTTACATCAATTTTCTTTAACGTAGTAGCATCTCATTTGTCTTATTTGTTGCATAATGACTTATATTTTTTTCATTCAATAGTCATGTACATTAATTTATATATATTGCAGTAAAATGGTTATAATGATTATGTAATGTTTATGTTCATTCAACTAGGTAAGTACCAAGTTAAAGATATGAATCTATATATCGAGCCTCTTATCGATGAGTTACTAAAGTTATGGAATGGCATCACTATGTATGACGTCTCTAGACCAATAGGACAAATACAATTTCAATTCCATGCAATGGTTGTAAGGACAATTCATGATGCCCCAGGGCTAACACATTTTTGTGGTATGTTATAACGTTCGACTGCACTTTAACAATATTTAATTTTATGAAGTAGATATCATGCATGTTTTTAAAATAATCTATTCATTATATATAATTATAAAAATTGACATATTTAATCCAATTATATATGATCTTGCAGGTCTTCAAACAAAGGGAAAATTTGCATGTCCAATTTGTGGTCCAAACATGAAATCTCATTGTTCAACAAGTTTAGGAAAGCAGGTGTTTGATGAGTATAAGCACTTCCTCCATGGAAATCATAAGTATCGAACTACTGAAAAACATCTTTTCAATGGGAAAGAAGAGACTACATCAAAACTACGAAGAATGACACCTCGCCTATGGAAATTGGAATATAATAGAATTAATCGTCAAGGTTATACATCAGATCAAATTGTTTATCTATCATATATGATATGTTTTAAATTTATATTTTTATATTGTGTTGTGTTTACTCATGCTGTAATTGACAATGATTGTCGTTGTTAATTTTTTTAACTTATATGCTTCATGAAGGCCATCAAGGCATTAATGGCCGGCTTCCACAAGGACTGAAAAGTTAACACAAAAAATTTAGTAGGTTGCCCTACTATGAGCATCTACAAATTGTGTATTTGTTTCATACAATGCATATCAGAAAGAATATAATAGAAACGTTATGGAAAATATTGGATGGAAGGCATGACGAAGAAAAAAATGTCAAAATTTGTAGTGATATTCAGGAAGCCAATCATGCAATGAAAAATGTCATTCAATTAAATAGCGATGGAGACCAAATTAATATAAGTGCCCTTCCTTGGTTATTAACATAGCAACAAAAAATGCTATAAAAGAAGTCATTCGAAAAATTCGATTTCCCACAGGATTTGCTACAAACATAAACAATATAATAGCAAAGAAAGGTGAATTTGGATCAAGGATGAAAACAAATGATTGGCATACCTTCATTAAGGTAATTATTCTGGTATATTATATACACTTGTATAATGCATGTACTTTTTAGTGTATTATGTTTACTACTTTTGGAAAAATAATGAAAAGATCATTTTATAATTGTTGCAGTACGTTCTACCTCTATCTCTCCCAGACAACTTTGACAACAATGTCAAGCAAGTTATATATGATCTTGGAAAATACATGAGGTAAGTAGCCAATTGTTGTATACATCTTATAATTGCCATTGTAGTATACTTGTCATCTAAAAAAATCCATAAAGAAGATATAAATTATTGGAAGAGAAAAATTCCTCGTCTAATGTGTGAAATGAAAAAGTGTCTACCTTCAACATTTTTCAATGCACAAGAAGACTACCTCATACACCAAGTTGAGGAGATTGAATTGTGTGGACTTGTACACACAAGGTCAATGTGGATGGTTGAGAGGCACTTGAAATTTTTGAAGGCTTTGGTTAGGACAAAGAGCACATCCTGAGGGTTCTATGGTGGATGGATATATGGTATACCAGACCATGGTGTACATTACTGAATATCTTCCTAAGTTTGCAGCAAAGATCCATGTAGATCGCATTTGGGATCCCAACTCCATTAACAAATTTGAAGGGGAGTACCTGATGGGGAAAGGTAGATTGAGGAAAGTGAGAGGTAATTATAAGATGGTCATGGAGATTAATTGGAATACATTTTACTTATGGTTTGTATGTATATTGTACTTATTTAATTTTTAATCTTCAATATACATCAATTATAAATTAAGGTCATATACTGTGGTATTTAACTAATTATACGTCATTTGTGAATTTCAATTTTTTTTGATACATGATGTCGAGAGTGGGATGCACTACATTTGTACGTCGCAAACAATCTTGATTGGATGACAGTATGGATTGATTGATGTCAACAATTTTGTCACGCATTAACATGGGAAGGTGTGGCTTCATTGGTTAAATAAGCTCATCGTAATGGAGATTCCAATGTTACACAAAGGGAAATTGATTTAGCATATGGTTTAAGAGATAAACAGGTACATATAAATATATTAATCACCCATATTATTTAATTATTTTCAATTATATTGATGTATATATATGTTGAGATTGTTTTCTTTGCATACATTCGGCCAAGAATAAATATGTTTATCAACTAACGATAGTGCAATAATTTTTACATGTTTGACATATTGCAGGTGAAATACCACAAGGCTATGTGGTGCAATGGTCGTAAATTTCAAATCAAAATGTTGGATGACATGAAGAAAACTTGTGATTCTGGTATAACTGTAGTCTTTCATGTGACTAATGTTTCATCTAGAAGCCACAACATCCAGAAGTCTTAGAAAATTGATACTATGGGATTTTGGATGATATACTTGAGTGTGACTTTAAGTCCTTCAGATTCATTCTATTCGTTGTCCTATGGTACAGGCTATGATTGAATGAAAATGATCCTGAGAGAACTATTATTGAACATGATAATGGATTTACCATGGTTAATACAAGGTTGATCAAGCGAGCTGGAAATGAGCCCTATGTTCTTCCAAGCCAATGTGAGCAAGTATTTTACCCTGAGGTTCTAGGTAAATTGGGTTGGTCATTTGTTGTTAGAAATGATCCAAGAGAAAGGCTGGTAAAGTATAATATGGTGGAAGAAGAAGATACCAAAGAACTAGAAGATGATGTAGACGATGATCAGGATCAACAGTTAGTTGATGATGTCCTTGATGAAGATGTCGAAGAGGAGGAACTAGATCATGATGATGTAGGAGTTAATGTTCATGAAGATGATATCCGTGTGGATGACGACATTATCAAAACTAATATCGATGACAATGATGATGATATGACCAATCCTTACAATGTTGAATCTGGATTAGATGATATAGACAAATAGTTGGATAAAGACGAAGATCAATAACATTGAAATGTATGAGTTATGCGATTATATTATCTATTTGATATTAATTTCTTGATAGAATTATATTTGAATTATGTGGTTTTATAATTAATTCATGATGTTTTTAATTTTTATGCCCTTACATAATTAATTTAATGATGTACTTTTTAATGTTTGAAAGGTCAAAAAATTAAAACATTTCAATAGTGATGTTAACAACTTTGAAATTAGTGTGTTTTATGTTTCATGTGATCATAAAAGATTAAAAATTTAGTTGTAGAGGTGGTTGTTTAGTGGTTGATGTGTAAAGGCCTTTAAAAGGCATAAAGTGATCATTGTAATGGTTTTTTATGGTTGAGGATTTAAAATACAAGCTCTTAACATTCGAAAATCTGTGTTGTTCTTCAAAATTTCTGCATTTTTCTTGTTATGCAGCACTGCACAGTCACATGAAGCCATATTTTGATGTGAAATCAATTCCAAGTCATGAAGGTATGTGTTAGCTTTGATTTGAATATGATTTGAGGGCTTAAGGCATTGATTTGAGTTAGAAAGCTTCATTTCTTTGCATACAACCCGGTTACCCTATTTTTGAGGGTTTTGTAGTCCAAACATGATATAAAGGGGCTCTTACACTTTTTGTGCTTACTGTAGCTTGTGTAAGAGGCCCCATGGATACTATTGTAATTGTAGGATGCATGAATAGGGCATAGGATGAGAAATAAAGAAGGTATAGTTGCTTTCCTCAAGAGTTTTGTGAAGAAAAGCATGTGAAATGAGAGGTTCAAGCCTAGGTTTCAACAAAATATGTATGGGAGATATGATTTTATGAATTTTTATCCATGTGCAGACCTAATGGGTTGTTTGAACATTGAATATAAATGATATACATACACACACACACACATATATATATGTATGTATGTATGTATGTATATGTATTTTTAAATGTAAATGTAAATGCAATTACTGGATGCTCTCCTAGAACAATAAATGCAACATATCATTAAAGAAATCTATATCTATGTAAATGTGTATTTCTACATGCAAGTGTAAATGCAAAGAGCATATGCTTTTGTAGTGTTATAGATACAACATATCCATAAATTAATGTAATTGAAATTCTAAAGTCTTCAACACATATAATATGAAATCGATCAAACTATTAAACTACATGAGAAATAAATGAAAACAGTAAATGCATATGTATGTGTATTTGTAAATGTAAGTGTAAAATAAATAATAATAATGAAAATTATAAAAGAATACAAGGGGAGACCAGTGCCTTATTGGGTATATGGAGTCTAATGAATATCTGCAAATGTGGATTTCAATAATGGTAATAATTCAAAATGTTAGGCACATAAATTGTTTACAACTTGTGTAAACGTGCAAGTGAATAATTGAAAAAATCTTCTTGAGATAGAATGGAAATTCTAGTTATGTGATTCTTCTTATTAATCCAAGTAACACTTCCCAATTGTTGTGATTGATTAAAAGATTTTAATCCCTACTTTAGAGAACTGAATAACTAGATCACACATATATAGAAAATGTACAATGATAAACTGAGTATAAACTTGTTATATCAATTTAAACAATAGAGAAGCATCAGAATGGATACAATCAAATAACTACATAAATTTAACAAACAACTGATACCAAAATCTTAATCGAAGGGATTTATTCATCCTAGTGTCTCTCCTTAGGGAGCACCGATGATATTTTTGAAGAAGAAGGATGGGTCCCTTCGATTGTGCATTGATTACTGGAAGTTGAACAAGGTGACAAGAAGGGACAGGTATCTGTTGCTGAGGATTGATGATCTATTTGATTAGATCAAGGGTGCTAGAGTATTTTCAAAGATTGATCTTAAGTCAAGATATCATCAGTTACTCATTTTCAAGGTAGATATCCATAAGACCACATTTTGTACCTGATACAGACACTACGAGTTCATAGTTGTGTCGTTTGGGTTAAAGAATGCACCCTCGGTGTTCATGAGTTTGATGAATGGTGTGTTTCTCACCTACCTTGACTGGTTTGTCCTGGTGTTTTTAGATGACATTGATCTATTCGAGGACCGTGGAGGAGCATGAGGAGCACTTGAGACAAGTGTTACAGTGTTTGAGGGAGAACCAATTATATGCAAATATGGAAAAATGTGAGCTGTTCCAGATGGAGGTGAAATATTTGGGTCATGTTATTTCTGATGAGGGCATTGTTGTGGATCCCTTAAAGATCCAAGCTATCATTGATTGTCCTGCACCCACTAATGTTGCAGATGTCCATAGTTTCATGGGTTTGGCAGGTTACTATCGACAATTTGTACATGGTTTTTCAAGAATAACTCACCCCATCACTTCTCTTTGAAGAGGAAAAGGAATAAATTTATTTGGTCAGAGCAGTGTGAGGAAACTTTTCAGACTCTTAAGGAGGGATTGACTAGTGCACCTATCTTAGTTGTTCCTGATGCTACTGGGGATTTTGTGGTTTGTACATATGCTTCCTTGGAGGCTTTAGGAGTTGTGTTGATGCAAGATGGTCATGTGATTGCCTATGAGTCTCGCAAACTCAAGGATCATGAGTTAAACTATCCTACACATGTGATCTATAGTTAGCTGTTGTGGTTCATGCCTTGACGGGATGGAAGAACTTTTTACTGGGGCATCAGTTTGAGCTGCACAGTGATCATCATAGTTTGTAGTATATTTTCACGCAGCCTAATCTAAATGTGAGACAAAGACGATGGATGAAATTATTATGTGAATATGATTTTGAGGTGAAATTAATTTAGGGAAGGGAGAATGTGGTTGTAGATGCACTTAGTAGGCAGAGACATGAGCTATTGGCAGTGACTCTTGGTGTGGAATTGAGGAGCCAGATTCTTTCCACACTTCCTATTGATAGTTGGTATCAGGAGGTGAGGACTGAGGTGGAGTCAGGAAATGCTTTAGGGGACATATTTGCAGGATACACCCTTGAGTCAGATGGTTTGTTACAACATTTGGGTTGTATTTATGTAGCTTTCTTTGTAGATATTCATACTTTGATCATGTCAGAGGCACATCAGGCACCTTATTTAGCTCATTCATGTGTCAAAAAGATGCACGTAGATCTTTGACAACTATACTTTTGGGCTAGAATGAGGAGAGATATTGCTAATTTTGTGTCAAGATGTCTAGAGTCTCAGAGGGTGAAGGAAAAAAACCAGCATCCTGCAAGAATTTTACAACCTCATCTGGTTTTGGAGTGGAAATGGTTGGTTTGCCTATTTCTTCCCATCGGTATGATGCCATTATGGTCACTATGGATAGGTTGACGAAGGTAGCACACTTCTCTCCTGTCTGTTCCTCATACAATGCATCATCAGTGGCTAGAGTTTTCATGGAGGACATTGTTAGGTTAGATGGTATTTCTCACTGGATTATTTTAGACAGAGATCTAGTGTTTACTTCAGCTCTTTGGACGTCCTTGCAGCATGCATTGGGGGCTCAGTTGAACTTCAGCTCAGGGTATGTGCAGGATCATGATGGGCCAAAAAGTGGCGATATGATGGGTATGTGGCTAACAACTTTTTTTTAACCCAAAATTGATGAAATAAAAAGGGTTTTTAAAGGATGTTCTCAACTTTCCATCAATATAAATTATGCTTTACTTTGAATTTAATAAATAACTATTATTCATTTTCTATTTGAATTACGACTAAAGTCCTAATTGATAGGTTGATTGAAAAAAATCTATAACTTTCAGACATTATACATTTTTTGAATCTGAAACATGCATCACATTCTATGCTTTGAATACTATAGGATTTAAAAAAAATTCATGAAGTTTTGACTAAGTTAAAGTGGTTAGACATACGAATTTTTATATTTTTTAAAAGTTGTAATAAAAATTCATAATTAATTATTTACTTGGAAAAAATTACAAAAAAATATGCATCACATCGGACATGAGTCCTCTACTTATATCTAAAATCTTATAAAAATATATTATCATTTTATTGTGGTTAGGGTGGTTAGACAGACACCTACTTATTTTTCCCTAAAATTTAAGTACTACTGCATTGAAATTTCAAATTTTCACCAAATAGATTTTTTCTTTAAAATAAACCTAGTAGTTTAGAAACTACATTCAATTTGCTACAGATTCTATTCTTACATATTTTTAAAATAATATAGATAACTTATTCAAATTTTTATGTCAAGTTGCCTAACTCTGATTTTTCTAAAATTTTCGCCACTTAAGGGCTTGTTTTTTCCATGATGATCCTGCACATACCTCTCAGCTTATCATCCAAAGACTGATGGGAAGACCGAGAGGGTCAATCAGATCCTTAAGGATATGCTTCAGATGTACATCATGGATCAACAATCACGTTTGGAGGACTACTTGTATTTGGTAGATTTTACATACAATAACAATTACCATAGCTCTATCGACATGCCTCCTTTCCAGGCGTTATATGGTCGCCCATGTCAAACCCCATTGAGTTGGGATTTTTTGGAGGATAGGGTTCTTCTGGGTCTAGAGATGCTTTAGGAGATGGAGTAGTAGGTGTTTCGCATTAGGGAGCATTTGGTGGCAACCCAGGATAGACAAAAGAAATATGTCAATGCTCATAGGGTGGACCATCAGTTCTCAGTTGGTGACCGAGTATTTTTGTGAGTGCGTCTGCAAAAGAGTCTAATCCATTATGGAAAAGGCTCTAATCTCGCACCACGATTTTTTGGGCCTTTTAAGATCTTGGAGAGGATTGGTCCTATAGCATACCGTCTTGCTTTGCTACCTAGTCTCGTGTATTCATGATGTGTTTCACGTTTCAGTTCTCAGATCCTATTATCCAGATATATCTCATGTACTTGATTGGAATGCATTACAAGTAGAGGATGGGCAGCTAGCTTTAGAGCCCGTGGGCATCATATAACACAGGAGACTCACACTCAAGGAATGAGACATTGAGCATGTCAGGGTCTAGTGGGATCTGAATGACGAGTCTTTTGCGACTTGGGAGGATGCTTCTAGGATGAGAGAGTTATACCCATATCTGTTTGCAAGCTTCCAGGAATAAGCTTGGTCCTAGGGGGAGGATGTAGTGCCCCTCAATTTTCTTTTGTTTTTGGAAGTTACATAGATGTATTTGGACTTGATGATACCTATTGATGACACTTGGATTATGTGACACTTTGATGCTTAGTATAATGATATTTGATGAAACTATTATATTTGATGTTTTATGCTAATATCATGGTTATCATATTAGTTTGTTTTTTTATGTGAGCATATGAAGACTATGTGTTTATTGGATGTATACTCTAGATCATGATTTGATAATTGTTATTGTGTGTCGATGTATTGGTGAAGGGGAACAGGATCGCATCACTCGCTTGTGAGTGCCCTGCGACACTGTGATTTTCCCTTCATGGTGTGATTGGCTATTTTCCCTATGCACATGTTCGACCATGTGATTTACTGCAGGCTGCAGGTACCAAGCATTGACTCCACCTGAATTGCTAGGTTTGAGCGTGCCTAAATCCCAATGGAGGTTGTTGATTCAGAGGTAGCATCGGGTCCCCCACATTGAGCCATCATCCTCATCAAGGATGAGTGTCTGATGTCACATCCCGTTTGTAAGGTCAGTTCAAGTTGTGTTTTCATTGTGGTTGTCCTTTTGTTCTCGTTCTGATGTATAGTCTGATATTGCTTGAGACTATGTTCTTGGAGTAATATTCATGATTGTGCCTTGTTTGATTATTTCGTTAATAAAGATTATCGAAAATTTAAAAGGCTTTGAACCAATTAAATAAAAGCTTTTATATAGTTTATACCTTGATTAAATAAATTAAACTTTATGATTTAAAATGGAATATTTAAATAAATATATTAATTTAATGGGATTTTGCAAGCAAAATTGTATGAGAAATTAAATTAATAAACTAAATATATTAAATAATTAATTAAGTGTGTGCAATTGCAAGTGATGATTTCAAAATTATAAAAATTAAAACAAGTTGAGAAAATTGTAAATTGTGGGGAAGAATAAAAGAAAAATAAATTAATTAAATTAGGAGAGGATGTAGTTACAGATAGTGGAGGATAATAAATATAGTAGTGGTAGTTAACTTCAGAGGGGCTTTTGGATTATTTTCCATGAAATTAATTTGCATTATGTTTCAGAGAGAGTTTCTTGACTCGAATTGGTTTTCTCTGGTTCTTGAAACTTCTTGGGGGTTTTGGAAGATAAAAGCTAGAATTTTGCAGTATTGTGGAGTCTTAGAAAAAGTAGAAGCTGGGAATTGGAAGAGTTTTGCATCAAGTCTTCAGCTCTGTCAAGCATATACACAAGGTTACATTATAATCCTTTCATTTTAATGTTGGGATAAAAATTAATAATGCAATTGTGCTATCTGAAACAAAATGAAGTGTCTATATTTAACTTTGCTTTTTCCATAAGCTTCATGCTATCATTACTCTGTATTTTTCCCTAGATTTGATTGCTATATATATGTTATCTTAGTCTTAGGTCCAGTTGTGGCTTTTTCACTTGTGTCTGGATGCATCTTGAATGTTGGGTCTTTCCCTTAGCAATCGATATTTTTATATTCTGAACCTTTCACATTCAGCACATGCCACTGCTCATGTTCTAGTTATCTGGCTTTCCTTAGCAATCTGATAAAGGTATTTGAGTGTCTCCCCTCTCTTCATGATAGGTATCTTCAGTATTGGCATATGTTGTTTATCGACCTTTAGAGAGTCATGAATTGGGGCTTTGAAAACAATGAGAAAATTAATTGACTTGGTCATTCGTCGATATTTGTAATCACTATATCAAGTTCTCCCCTCTCCATAAGGCTCGATTCAGGTAATTGACTCTATTTTTCTTCGTAATGAGAAGGGTTATCATTCTTTTATTCCCAACCAACATGCATTCAACACACATTGACTTTGAAAGCTAGAGTTTCTCCTGAGTCATCGACATAGATCCCTCTGCCTTTTCAGACTCTTTCTTGCTACAGATCATCTTGAGATTTAATTATTTGTACTGTGTGGTTGATGTGCTTTAAATCCTTGGATCTAAAGGAAATTTCCTTAACATGAATACCGCCAAGGAATTTTGATGTTGGCATGTAGTTGGCCTTTAAGTCGCAGCCTAGAATATCAAACATTATCCTTATATAAGAATTCATCCCTTCTTGTTCGCTTGTAATACTCTTGATGGTGGTTGCATGAAATGGAACCATGACGCCATATACGGGTACCAGAACAACATCATTTTTCGTATTGTAAACTAGTAGTTATCTATAGGGTATATTCCTGAATGCATATCATATGCCCCACTGTAGTTTTAGATGCATATCGAATCAGATTGGGTCTTAACCACAACTTGATTATTATTTTCTCTCAAATAGCAAAAATTCTAAGAGCATCGAATGGCTATTTTTATATTGAATTATCTTAGTCTTGCTACTCATATGGCGTCCACCTCTTGTTTAGTTCTTGTGCTTAAACCACACGCCTTGGACTTGCATTTGTTCACTGTAAATTATTTGCTCAGTCCTTCAACATGTATCGCTTGGTCTTGTAGTAGCTCGCTGCAAGTTATTTATTCAAATCTTCAATATTAGTTTCCTGTAATTTATTTGTTTAGTTCTTCAACTTAAATTGTTGAGAGATAATTGTATCTATTTTGAAACGCATACAAGTATATTAGATTTGAGGAAAATGCATAGTAACACGTATGTAGTCATTGCACGTCTCATGATCTTTGACCAACGTATATATATGGTGTATAATATATATATACACTAATACCCGCATTTATAGATAAAAAATGGATAAGAATTATTGTTGTTTATTTTTCATTAAGATTTATTAAGTGCATTTTATAGAGAATGTTAATTAAATATATATATAAATATATATATATATATACATATATATATATATCTATATATTTATATGTGTATTTGTCTATATGTTTGTATGTATATGTAATTTATGAGTGTGTATTGCGATTTCTTGTTTAATTGTTGCTGCACTCAATGCACATAAATTTAAATGTGTAAATTAAGAAAATATTTTCTTTGGAAAAGAGTGATAAAACTATAATGAGATAAACAAAAGTAGTATATATTGCAAGAAACTACCTTTAATTTTTTTTGATTTATTAGTAAACACGAAATGGATGTCTCGTAAACCCACTTGACTCTGTGTTATCTTATGATATTGGATTGTTAGTTGAAACAAGTGAATGACCACTGTTTTTAGTAATGAATGTGAGTTTTGTTCAACATTTATGATATCTTGAGAAGTGGATTTTCAAAGTCTTCCAGAGGCTAGGGAGTAATGTCTTTCTGATGGAATCCTTGTTATGTTGTAAAATGATTGTTCTGTATTAAACGAGTATGTGATGGTCATTAGCCTTGCACAGTGTTTTCACCTATGTGGTTGAACTTTTGGAACTTGTGAGTGGGAAGGGATATTCCTTGCCATGTCATTATGTTAATGAATTCTTGTGATTGTGCAAGTGGCTTTTCTCTTGATTTCATTGGAGTCTACTTGTTGTCAGTAGGAGAGAAGCTCTCAATGGGGTCTGGCGCACAAAGTGGCACCTTGGTAACCCATGCGAGAGTTTTTGTAATTAAGTGATAATATAAAATGAACTTGGAGGTTGGGTAGTAATAGCACTAATCAAGATAAGTTAATTCCTCTCTCATGGCTCAAGTGCTCGTATAGGCTTGAGATGTGTCGAGAAGGCCTGAAATGGTAAGATCAACTACCTCATTCTCACGAGAGGTATGTTGATTCTGCATAGGGTTGTATGAGGGGTCAGAGATAGGTAAAGGCTACAAGGGTAACCCAAGATGGGGTCCAGGTCCTATGAAGATCTTTCTGGGTAACCCATGCAAACTATGTGATGACACTCCTCCTATGGAAAGCTAGTATTCCCTCATCTCTTTTTCTCCTTGGATGTTTTTGTGCATTTGGAAGTGGTGTACTATCGTCTAATGTTGCTCATTACCTATTCATTGTTGTTATGTTAGCCTTGTGTTGTTTGTTATATTTTTCCTGATTGTGATAGTGGGACCCTTTGCTATCTCCTAGCACGGGGGTGGACCTTCAGGTTCCACATGGTTGGGTGGAAATTGCATTTTACTCCATTGGGTTTCCTCTCCTTGTTTGTGATTGTGGTGACTTCTCTTGGATTGAAGACCTATGCATTGCACCTGCTCATGTGGATTGTTACTCATGCATTGAATCATAATTCGATGTATCATGTATAATACTTGATGTACACTCCTCACATGTATACGAGGAGATATTGTTATTTAGATGTATAGATGTAATGATGTAAACTAATGTTGAATCTATTATGTGAAGAACTATGTAACATATGTCAATGTACATATGTGATTAAATGAATTGATTCAAATGAACTCTATGGAATAAATGTTATGGATGTATCATATTGAATTTACTTGATTAAATGAGATGATTAGATGTATTTCCATATTGATGTTAGTAATTATTAATGTAATGATTCATAGTTCTTGTTAATTTAGATAATGGGAAACTACGTGCTAGCATAGTCACGGACCTTAGAGGACTTAGGTTAGATTAGTGTTAAGCATTTCATTTACAATAGTGTGCTTAATGCACTTTCAAAAAAAAAAAATGTTCCATTTTGTTGGTGTTAGTGTGTTGTCCTCTAGGGTCTCATGTTGAGAGCGTTATAGGATTGATAGAGTTTTACCTCTATGGTTCGTAAGGTGACATCTTCAAGAGTGGTTGATCATGTGATAAGGAAGAGTTCATGTTGGTTTCATTTGTTGGGAAGGATATTGGAGGAGTTGCATCCCCCAAATCACATCATTTTTTTCTCCTCCCCTTTGCTTCCAAAATAAGTTGTTGCAATCACTTAGAACCATGAGAAAAGTTAGAAGGTGGGCCCTTCTTTCATTTCTAGAAATGATATTTCCACTAGTCCCTCTTGTATGCATGGTTTTGAGGTTGGGGTGGATGATTTGGTCTTCAAAATGCATATAATTCATAAAGGAATGTGGTGTCAAGTGTTGATGGTTATGTCTCTTAGTGCATAGTATCAAAGCAAGAGAAATATGACAAATATGAGGAGAACCAAATGTGGATGGTCAGCACATCCATGCAAGACAAACACAAAAGTGAAAATTTTAGAAAATTTTTAAAAATGAAAAAATTCTTAAAAGTTATTCTCCAAAAATTAAATGAAGATAAAATATAAATTATAATAGATTATTTTATCTTAATATTATTATAAATTATAATAGATTATTATATTTTATATCTTATCATATTATTAAGATAAGATAATATTATATTATTTAAATTATCTTATCTTATTATAATATTATACCATTAATATTTTAATTAGTTAATATATTGGTAACTTGGTAATATAATATTATAATATATTATAATATCTTATTATATCTTATTATATTATTAATATAAGATTTAAATTATTTATATTTTATTATAATATTATATCATTAATATTTTGATTAGATAATATTATATAGTGATATTAATATTTTATTAGATAATATTATATAGTGATATTAATATTTTATTAGATAATATTAGATAATATATTGGTAAGTTATCTATCAGAAGTCAAAATTTTAGGAATATTAAAAAAATTATTCTCCAAAAATCAAATAAAGATAATATAATAGATTATTATATCTTATTATAATATTATAATGTCTTATTATATTATTAAGATAAGATAATATTATATAATGATACTATATTATTTAAATTATCTTATCTTATTATAATATTATACCATTAGTATTTTAATTAGATAATAAATTGGTAACTCAATAAAATAATATTATAATATATTATTATATCTTATTATATTATTAAATTATTAAGATAAGATTTAAATTATTTATATTTTAATTATAATATTATACCATTAATATCTTAATTAGATAATATATTGGTGAGTTATCTATTATCTTAATTATAAGTTTATTTAATTTGTAAAAAGCAAATTGACACTTGTAAATTTAATAAATTATTAAGCTAAAAAATTTAGACAAAAAGGAGTATGAAGGGAAAGTTTCCAAATTCATGTTTTAATAATAAAGAAAAATGTAAAATTTAAAAATAATAGAAGTTTCATGTTTTAAAAACTAGCATATATATCTTAAATTTAAGATATATAAATTACGCTAAGATATATTGAGGCGTTTAATTTTTTATCATTCAACTTTAATATTGATGTATTAAATTGAAAAATTAAATGTCTCGATATATCTTGGCATAATTTATATATCTTAAATTTAAGATATATATACTAGTAGCAATGCAACACATAACATGAATTAATATATAATTATACTATATTATTTTATTATATTATTAGATAAATAATAATATTTTAGTATATTTAATATAAAAAATTAATATAAGTTATGGTTAGCGGTCAAACATGGTTAGGTTCAAACTTTTATTAGGGTTGAGGTTCAAGTTTAATTAGGGTTAGGGTAAAGGTTAAAATAGGGTTCAATTAGGGAAAAACCCTTTGAGTTAGGGTTAGGGTTGAATTAGGGGAAATATTTGAGTTAGTGTTAGGGTTAAACTATGGTTAACATTCAAATAATGTTAGGGTTAATTGTTTAATTAGGATTAGTCTTAGGGTTAAATTTTAAATAAGGTTAGGGTTAGTCTTAAAATAAGATTATGAATTATAGAATATAGTTATGGTTAGTGTTATAAATATAAGTAGGTTATGGTTTACGATTAGGGTAAGGATTATAGTGATGGTCATGGATATATCATGTAGTTAGGGAAAATGTTAGGGTTAGGGTGAGGGTGATATTTTTGGGTAGGGTAAAGGTTAGGATTATGATTAGGGTTAGGGGTATATAAATTTAGGGATGGGGTTAGGTTTTGGGTAGGCTTATGGTTAGGGTTAGAGTTTGGGTTAGGATTATGGTTAGGATTAGGATTATGGTTAGAGCTGGATTATATATATATATATAGGTATTAGTGATATATATGTAATATTTATATTTTGAAAATAAATGAAATCATATTATGTTACATAAATGATGTCACTAATTATCCATCATATAATGAAAATCTATAAGGAATATAATCATTGTTAAGGTAAGAGATATAATGATGATCATGGTTATGCTTGGGGTTCCATCATTAGAGATAGAATTATGTTTATAATTTGGAAATATTTCTTGAGGTGCCTATGCACTTTTTTTTGGCAACCCTAACCCTAGTTAAACTCAAGCCCTAATCAAATCCTAACCCAAAACCTATTTGAATCCTAACCCTAATCCTAATTGAACCCTAACCCTAACCTTGAATCAAAGCTTTGTCTTAGAATCTTAATCGTAACCCTAATTGACCCCTAAACCTAATTAAACCCTAACCCTAACTGAACCCCAACCCTAAGTTAACTATAATCCTAACCTTAATTGAACCCTTACTCTGACCCTATCTGAACCCTAATTGAACTCTAACCCTTTTCCCTTAAATCTTATTTTGATCTTGACCCCAAGCTTTATCATACAACTATATCCCTAATTGAATTCTAACCTTTACAATAATTGAACCCTAACCCTAACCCTAACATTGACTCCAAGGTTTATCTTAGAACCTAAAACCTAACCCTAATTGAATCCTAACCCTAACCTAACCTTAAACCTAACCCTAATTGAACTTTATATCAAAATTTATCATAGAACCATAACCCTAATGCTAATTGAACACTAAACCTTTACCTCAATTAAACCATACCCCTAACCTAACTTGAATGATAACCCTAAAACTAACGAAAAGATTCATCCTACAACCCTAACCTTAACCTAACCTTAATCCTAATCTTAACACTAACCCCAAGATTTATCCTAAAATTCTAACCCTAACCCTAATTGAATCCTAACCATAACCATGACCCTAACTCTAACTAAACCTAAAGCATAAGCCTAACCCTAACCTCAATCCTAGCTCTAACAATAAGCCCAAGATTTATCCTAGAACCCTAACCTTAACTCTAAGCTTTATCCTAGAACCATAACCCTAACCCTAATTAAACCCTAAGCCTAACCTTAACCCTAACCCTAAGCCTAATAAAACCCTAAGCTTAATTAAACCCTAAGCCTAACCTTAACCCTAATTAAACCTTAACCCTAATAAAACCCTAAGCCTAACCTTAACCCTAATCGTAATTGAACCCTAACCTTAATTGAACCCTAACCTTAATTGAACCCTAACCCTAGTTGAGTCTTAACCCTAACCCCAAGCCTAATCCTAACATTTACCCCAACCTATAGTGTGCAATCCTAATATTAAGCCTAACACAAATTGAATCCTAACCTAGCCATAACCATAATTAAACTCTAATCATGAACCCTAACCCTAACATAACCTTATCCCTAATATAACCCTAGCATAACCTTAACCTTGATTGAACCCTAACCCTAACCATAATTGAAGCCTAACACTAACTATAACCCTAATTAAAATAACTATAGTTGAACCCTAACCATAACCCTAAGTGAACACTAACCCTAATCAAGCCTTAACCCTGACCCAAACTCTATTTGTTCCTAACCCTAGTCGATTCCTAACCCTAACCCCAATCCTAACCACAACCTTTATCCTAGGCTATATCGTATAATCCTAATGTTAACCCTAACCCTAATTGAAACTTAACTTAACCCTAACCATAATTATACTCCAATGAAGAACTCTAACCCTATCATAACCCTATCCCTAATTGAACCCTAAGCTTAATTAAACTCTAGCTCTGATTGAACCCCAACTCTAACCCAAACCCTATTTGTTCCTAACCCTAGTTGAGTCCTAACTCCAACCCTAACCTTTATCCCAAGCTATATCATACAACCCTAATGTTAACCGTAACCCTAATTGAACCATAACCTAACCCTAACCATAATTAAATCCTAACCAAGAACCCTAACTCTAACATAACCTTAACCCTAATTGAACCCTTTTGAACCCTAATCCTAATTGATCCCTAACCCTAACCTTGTCCCTAATTTAATCTTAATTCTAATTGATTCTTAACCCTAACTCTAACCCTACCTTTTATTGAACATTAACCCCTAATTGTAACCCTAATCTAACTCCAATCACCCTAACCCTAACTCGAAGCTTTATCTTCGAATTCTAAGTGAACCATAACCCTAATTTTATGATAAAATTCATTGTGTATTAATTTGTTAAATATAGTATGGTAATTTTAATATATTAATTTAAAAACTTATGATAAAATCTAACCCTAACCATAATCGTAGTTGTGTCCTAGCCCTAATTTAACCCTAATCTTATGAGAACCCTAACCCTAATAGTAATATTAATTTAATCCTATAGCTAATCGTAATTGAACCCTAACTGTAATTAAATCTTAATCTTAACCCTCAATCCAACCCTAATTTAATGGTAATAGAATAATAATCCTAATTAAGTTCCCATTATATATAATTTATATAACATAAAAAATAAACTCCATAAATAACCCTATCTTTAATCAATTTTATTATATATAACCCTAATCAAAACCTTACATTAATTGAACCTTAATTAAAACCTAACCCTAATCCCAAGTGAATGTTATTCCTAACCCTAAATGAACTCTAACCTTAACCAAAATTTAGGCATTATTGAAGGCTAACCCCAACCCTAATCCTAACCTTAATTGATCCCAAAACCCTCACACAAATATAACCCTAACCCTAAATCAATGCTAAACCTAACCATAATTGATTTGTAAAACTAATTGAACCCTAACCTTGAAAAAATGTAATCCTAACCTTAATAACAATGTTATATAAATTATTTTTAAACTATCCGAAAAAGTTAAGTGTAAATCTAATTCTTAATTAGGTTATTTTTTAAAGATAAATATGCTAGTTTTAAATAAATTAATTTAAATTTATTATATTTGCTTTCTATTTAATTTTGCAATTTTAAATTACTATATTTGTGTACAATAAAATCTTTAGTGAAATCTTGAATATATACTATTTATTTATAAATACATATTTATTTTGAATAAATTGAATAAATAGAATATGAATGATTTTTCCTTTTTAAAAATGTTTTAATTTTTGTAAAAATATTTAATATTTTTGAAGATTAAAATATATTAATTTAGAAGCTTATTTTTATGTGTAATAGTTAATTTTAGATATTTCTTTTTTATTTAGCTTTCTAATTTTTTAATTTTGAATACATTAATATTAATTTAGAATTTTTAAAAGAATAATTATTTTTAATTCTCTCATAATTTTATTTTATTCTAGTTTTAAATATATATTTTGCAATGATATGAAATAATATATATATTTTTTGGTCAGTAACACGAAATTTAATATTACTTAAAAATAAAAATTCCATCCATTTCAGTTTGATACCTCCCAATCCTATTTTTGTTTTTAAAAAGACCGAAAACTAGCACCTTAACGTGCAACCACCAACCACCACCATCTTTAAGCATTGTAATTGTTATCAATACAAAAAATCACCACCAACGGTCTATGAGCTAACCCCAAACCAAGCTACTAAATCAAGAAAGCCTATCAACCCGAGACCCCAAAACCAAAATATCACTATCAGTTGCAAAAATTCAAACAAAAAGAGGAAAAAAAGTCCCAACAGATCTTTCAATCACGAGTACTACCCGAGCCAGATGGTCCTTCACCCAACTCCTTCATTTGCTTCTTCTTCTGAGGCCTTCACTGCTTCTTCGACCGACATTTTCTCTAACGCTTCACTTTCACCACCTTGCCCCGCACTTCCCTTTTGGCCTTCTCTATGAACTTTTCGAGCTCCATTATCTCCATAAAAAGCTTAATAGGCCATACTAGTTTGGCTTATTCCCGACACTTGAATTTGAAGTTTCCTTTTGACCATCGAATGAATGGCTTAATTCCATCATCCCCATAAAGTAACTCCATCTCTTCATCAATAATACCTTCAAAAATGTCCAGACCTACTCTCGGTATCATCCATTCGAAGATGGAATCCATGTCCACCAAAAAGTCCTTGTGAACAATTTTCAGCATCACTTTGCACACCAATTCCATTGATTCTCCTAAATCAAAGCCCCACACCACAATCAAGGAATACATGTCCAGGTTTGTTTGAAGCCTATGCCTTAGAGCACCAAAATCCTTTCCAATTATCATTCGAACACACTACACAAGTCGATCATCTTCAATGAGGAATAAACCCCCTAATCTTTTTGCCGATGCTTCACCAAAAAATAGATTCAAAGACCTGCAAGATTGAAAAGTAAAGTTAGCCTCAATTTTTCTTTGAAAGAGCTCTGCCTTCACTGCCAGAAAATTGCTGCTAGATATTTTAGTCACTTCAAAATGCGAGGATATCATCATTGCCTCAACTTTTAAACCATCTTTCACCACCCACTTCGAATTTAATGCTCCTGGTACTACTAGGCCACTGCTCGACTTCTCCATCACTTACTAGTCTTATCTAAAATCTAGACCTTGGTTGCCACTTCATGCATTCAATGCAATGTACTCCCCTAGTATCACCAAAAAATTGCTAAATTTACTTCTCAGAAATCTTCAAATTTGAATACACCAGCCTCGCTAAAAGATAGTGCCCACTTGGATAACACATTCACTTCAACATTCCCACCATGTCTGATATGAATCACCGAAAAGATTTCAAAATTGGCTAATTATTCTCTAATTTGTTCAACCATAAATTGAAGGTTGCATGCATGAATTGATCCATTTATCATTGCTTGCAAAACTATCATCAAATCCCCTTTTAAGTGAACCTTTTTGGCACCTAAGTTTCTTCCACACTTAATTGCCAACAAAGCCGCAAAAGCTTCAGTTGTATTATTCATTCGTTCCAAATTTTTTTTTTCTCCTAACACAACCACATCTTCGTTCCAATCTTGAATGATGAATCCTGTCCCTAAAGGGCCAGGATTTCCCTTTGAGGCCCTATCAAAATTTATCTTCCACCATCCTTCCATAGATCTTTCCAAACAAACCATCCTACAATGCTTCACAGTTGGATTTACCCAACTCGACTTAACAGGCTAAAAATGGATTCCCAACCAATGTTCTTGGATTCACTTATCCTCTGAGGTGAAAGGAATTTTTGAATTAAAATGGAGTGAAGCTGAATCCTCGATTACTTCCTCAATTGCATGATTTATTCTCCATTTTAACCTATCCAAACTTTCATCTTTATCTAGAAAAATTCTTTTGTTTCTTTCCTTCTAGATCTCCCAGACCACCAGGGAAGGGCTAACCTTCCAAATACATGAAAGGACTAACTTCCTCCTTGGGATGGGCCAACTTTCAAAAATCTTCTTCAATTTTTCAGGAGTTGGACTTTGTCACCCCAAGGATCTCCTTAATATTTCCCAACATTCTACTGCTAGATTACAATGCAAAAGGAGATGGTCACTCATTTCTTCATCCCCTATACACATTACACATTTGGTAGGACCACAAAAACCTAAATGTTTCCTTGAATCTCCTGTAAGGATCCGACCTCGAATTTCCATCCATGAAAAGGAACCTGCTTTAGGAAGACATTCTTTCCCCCAATACAAATCCACTGATCAATGTTCATTACCAGCTTTTTCATCTAAGAATTGGTAACCTAATTTCACCAAATATTTTCCATCATCGAAACCACACCAAATCACCTTATCCTCCTTATTTGACCTCAAAAATTTCCTACATAAGAGCCTTTTGTCTATCAGATATCTCAACTTCTTGAAGACCACACCCATTCACCTCCTACCACATCTACTTTACATTCCAGGTAGTCACAAACTTTTTCTCCCCAATGCTGAGAGAACCAAAGCCTTAAGTCCTGTAGTTCTTCATTATCCTTTAAAGCTAGAAAGCCTTGCCATGAGTCCTCCCAACCAAAACTTCACTTTGGTTCCATTACCTACCTGCCAAGTAATGTGATCTACAATAACTTGATGACAAGAGACCACAAAATTCCAGATCGTTGAACCTAAAGGGGGATTTTGTATTGTGAAAATTCTAGTATTTTCCATCGAATCTAAATATTTTGCTCTTAAAATCCTCACCCATAATTGAGAAGGTTGAGAATAAATATTCCACACTAACTTGGCTCCTAGAGCCTCATTCATAAGACCCCAGTCTCTTAATCATGTACCACCTTTCCCTTTCGCCTTAGAATTTTTTTCCCAGGATAATAGAGGTATTTTATTTTGTTCCAGTGTCCCATTCCAATTTTTTTTTGCATTCTCTGCTCTACCACTTAGATAAATTTTTAGGGATTTTAAGGCACATCATAGAAAAAATAGGGATGGCTGAAATTACTGATTTCAACATTAGAATTCTACCCGCTGATGTCAACCACCTGCTTTTCCAACCATCCATTCGCTTCAGATAGTAATCAATTAGGTCTTTCCAAACTGATGCCTTACTTGCCCCTCCAAAAAGAGGAATGCCTAAGAATTTTCTAGGGAGAGATCCCATCTTCATTCCTAAAACAACAAAAATTTCTCTTTGTTTTTGATAGCATGTATTGAAGAAGATCTCATATTTTCTCTAGTTTATACATTGCCCTGACACCTTACTATACTTATCTAGAGTATATTTCATAATCTTGCCTCTCTAAATGAGGCCTCACCCATAAGGAGAGTGTCATCCGCAAAGTGGAGATGAGATATCAGAGCTAAACCATCAACTACACAAACCCTTTTCCAAAGCCCTTCCTCTCTCTTTTTAGAGATCAATCTTCCCAACGCTTCAACCAAAATTATGAATAAGAAAGGGAGATAGGATCTCCCTACCTGAGTCCCTTGTATGAAGTAAAAAAAACCTTGAGGACTTCTATTTAGAACCGAAACATGAGGGAATTTATACAACTAGCCACCCACTTTAACCACATCTTGTTGAAGCCAAAATTTCCAAGGACTTTTAGCAGGAAGCTTCTATTTACTTCATCATAAGCTTTCTTAATGTCTAACTTCACCAACATTTTTTATAACCTAGCCTTCTGAATAGAATGGATGACTTCATGGGCGATGATAATACCTTTATAAATGGATCTGTTTGGAGAAAAACCACTTGTTTCAGGGGATATAACCGAATCAAGCACACCTTTTAATCTATTAGCCATCACTTTCAAAATCACCTTGTACACTATGTTACAAAGTGCAATAGGTCTGAAATCCAAAAATGATATAATTTCTTCTTTCTTGGGGACCAGGGCTATAAAAGTGTTATTAAAGTCCTTCCAAATAAAACCTTCCACTTTGGATTCCTCAACCACCTCCCATAGTTCTTGAGCTATAACATTCCACATCTGTTGAAAGAAAAGTGTTGGAAAACCATATGGACCTGATTCCTTGTCCCCCCATACTAAAAATAGCACATTTCACTTCTTCTAAAGTAACTTCCCTAGAGAGAAAAGAGTTTTGAATATCCAAAATATAGTTGGCTATGTTTTCCAAGATCTCATTCTCCAATGAATTATCTACCTCACTATTATTAAAGGATTCAGAGAAAAAATGTACTGCTTCCTTGCATATAGCCTCCTTTTTAGTAAGGATGATTCCATTTTTATCCTGAATTGAAAATATTTTATTGAAAGAATGCCTAGCTTTAACTGCATTATGAAAAAACTTTGTATTCCGGTCACCCTCCTTTAACCATGTCTCCCTTGACTTTCGCCTCTAGAAAATTTCTTCATGGGACAACAGCTCCACATACTGCTTGTTTAGCCTTTTTTCCAAAAGAAAATCATCCTCACTCAACCCTTCCTCAATGACCTTAGAATGAAGCTTCCCCATCTCTTGTTCTAGATGAAATTTCTCCATGAAGATATTCTTGAACACTTCTCTATTCCATTTCTTCAATTGCTCCTTTATGAATTGTAGTTTTTTAAGAAAGATAAAAGCTTTATTACCCCTCCTTACTGGCATTTACCCACCAATCAAATACAAGCTCTAAGAACCCTTCATTCCTTAACCACATTTTTTCAAACTTAAAAAGGCAACGATCAAGCGCTTCTTCCTCTTGAATTATCATCGCGATTGGATAATGATCAGATCCTGTTATTAGGAGAATCTTTTCCTAAAAGGACCATTGGAAATTTTCCTAGTTCCCAGCCAAAAGAAACCTATCGAGCTTCTTAGCAATGTTCAGAAAACCCAAATGATGATTTGTCCATGTGAACTCCCCATTTCTAAATTGGATCTCGAAGAGACCATTATTAGTGACAAAGTCACTAAAATCCTTTTGTTTTTGATTGAACTAGCCTAGACCCCCTTTCTTATCTGAAGGATTTAGAATTGCATTAAAATCCCCTCCCAGAAGGAAAAGATGCTCATTAGTAGCTGCCAAAACCTCTGATATCTCTACCCAAAACCTTCTCAATTTTTCCATGTTATTTGGACCATACACATTTAACAAAAAGAAACTAGAGAGGAGCTATTTTGAAATGATGTTTAACCATTGCCACAATTTCCCAAAACTGAGCATATGGATCTCCATAACTGAATCTTTCTACAAAATCCATAAACCACCTGAGGCTCCAACAACTTCCACTAGAAAACATTTCCAAGCAAGGAAACCCTTTCCAAAGGATTCAACTTCAGAACCACTTAATTTTGACTCTTGAAGTAACACAACATCAAGTCTTGCTTGATCAAGGAATCTCTTGATCAAGCAAGTCTTGTTAGGGGCATTGGAGCCCCTAAAATTCCACGAAAGGACCTTCATTTCCTCCAGGAAAAGGCATAGCCTTTTCCCGCTCTCAATTTTTTCTGGCCAGCTGCACTTCTAGCTATTTCCAGTTTTACCCTGATGGGTTTGGAACCTCATTTCATCTTTTTCCCGAATTTCACCCTACTTCACTTCGCTGAGGTTTGTTCCGAAGAACGCTTCTTTGCTATCCAATCACTAGCTTCATCCTCCTCATCCAATGGGGGCTCAAGTTCTAGATCTTCAAAGGGGATATCCACATATTTTTCATCCTCAAAGGAACTCTCAAGATTTCAAATAGGGGAAATCTCTATATCCTTGAAAAAAGGTTCCTCTATTTCAATGCCTATTCCTACAAATTGACTTGTAACCTATGGAGAAACAGTTTTGGAGAAGCTATTGTCCTCAAAATCCCTTTCAAGATTCTCCCTTCTTTGTTCTTGAGTGGTAGTGTTAGATTTGATTAGACTATTTGTATGGCTTACTTCCTTAATTTTGAACTGAATCTTTAGACTTTCCAAAGGAGGAGAAAGGGGAGGATTATGGTATGATTTTCCCAAAAAAGTTTCAATAAAAAATTCCCCTCCTTCTCTAGGAACTTCCATTCTAGGCTCTTCCTCTAATGAATTAGAAACACTAACTGTCAGAACATCGTCTAACTCCATCTGGTTACAATTTGAATCAAATAATGATTCCTTGCATAAAACTTTGCCAGACTCCTCATAATCCTTTAGTGAAGAAATTTTTATTCTTGTTTCCACCTCCCTTACTACATCCCTTGACTTCCCAGATTCTCCTAACTCTTTCCATAAGCCAAGATCCATTTCAGAGTTACTCAAAAACCAACCTAACCCATCGTAGCTATCTCGATCCCTCAACATAACTTTTAGGAAGGCATTTTCCCCTATTTTAAAATCATTTTCTTTGAGCAGTAACAAGTCTATGAGAGAATTTTGCTCCAAAATTTTACCTTTATCTACCAAACTACACTCTCCTACCGGATGTCCCATCCCTTTACACAAAGAGAACATTTCAATATTTTCTTCCACCTCAATCTTTTTCTTCCAGGTACCGGCACCCGTGAATAATTCTATCATGGCAGGGAGTGGGTGCACTGAGTTCCATAGAATACAAATTCTGGCATACATACTATAATAATTGTTAGATATAGCTTCATCCGCTTTGAAAAGGGTACCCAACTTGTTACCAATTGCTTTTAGGGTTTCTAAATCCTAGTATTCATGAGGCAAGTTATACAAACGAATCCAAATGGGTACTTCTAAAATAGATTCAATTTTAGGGTTGAAATTGGGGTCCAATCTTTGATGTAGAACCCTTTCCCCCCCATTAAAAAAGGCCCACTATTTAGAATCCACTCCTTATCTATAGGGGTTGGGCAGATAACTAGGTAGAAACCATTTGGTAAAGTTTTTAAAACTATGGGTTTCCCCCAATGCTCGTCACACCAACTTCTAACCCTTTTGAAAGACGACCATGGACCACTCTACTTCATAAATAAATCCTTCTCTCTAAGGGTACTCACTGACTCATTCCACACTTTCCCATCTACTATAAGAGAAACAACAGTAGTATGCTCAATGTTAGAGTTTACATGGTTCAAAACACCCTGGTCATTCTATTGCTTTAGTCTCCAAATTTTTTTTGCCACCTTCCAAAAGTCGACTGGTTCTCTAAGCCACATACCTACATAACCCCATCTGTTTCTTGGTCCATCCTGAGGTTCCAACTCTTCATTCTATCTAGCATAGGAACCCTTCCCTATTGTCGGAGCCTTCCATGCTTGTTGTGGTGTAATCCATGGAGGATTCGACAGATGTCCCCTATGTCTGCGATTATAAGGCCAATGGGATTGAGGTCCTCCATTACCTCAAAACTCCTGCACAATACGATCTCCTTGACTCTTCCTTTGCTCTGCCATTCCCACATTAAGGAACCTAACTTTTTATTTTCAGTTCTAAATAATATTTTTATTTTTATAAAGACTTTCCATATTTTTTAATTTTAAGTTTAATAATTTATAAACTTACTTTTATATGTAATAATAAATTTAGGGAAAGTTCTTTTATACTTAATTTCTTACAATTTAGAAACTTTTTTTTATGTGTACTAATTTAACATTTTTTATATCTTATCTTTAAAAATTATATTTTTTGATAGGAAAAAAATACTTAAATAAATCCAATGAACTTGTGCATTCATTTCAAATAGATAAATATGATATGATATGAGAGGCTAATATTTTAAGTGAAACAAAAAATCCAAAACAAGTTATTCCCTTTTAAAAAATTAAAAATTGAAATTAAATAGGAAAAATCAAAATTGTAATATTAATTTATATTCTATTTTTATTAAAATTTAATTTTCAACAAAGCTCCTCTCTTTTCTTATAGGTGATCATTCACATTTCTACTAAATTTTTTTTTTCTAAAACACAAATCATCTCAAACATTTTAAAAGGAAATGTAAATATCACATTTCCTCACTAAAAATTTCTTTTCTAAAACACAAATTATGTCAAACATTTTAAAAGACAATATAGATAATTTCTAAAAATAAAACATCTCTTTTTCTTTCTATATTTTTATGTTTAGTAATTTAATATTATTTTTTAATATATTATTTTTATAAATATTTATTATTTTGATTAGAAAAAGATTACTTAAATAAATCTATATAAAAAGTCTCAAAGATATCCTTTTTTAAAAAAGATCTTGATTTTTTTAAAATTTAAAATTTATTAATTTAGAAACTTACTTTTATATGAAATAGTAAATTTGCAATATTTCTTTTACACTTGATTTTATAAATTTTAGAAACTCTATTCTTGTGTAAAAGAGTTTGAACTTTTTCAAAACCCAATCTTTATCATCTTAAGAAAAAATATCTATCACTAAAATTTTAGACTTAAATCTATATCAATATTAATTATTTAAAAACTCTATTGCAACCCAATCCTAGAGCCAAGCCACAATCATCATCAAACCATGAAGATATTGATTGAGCTTCATGAAAGGTGAAACATTGTCTTTGTATCTTAGGTAGAGATGCATCATTGAGGGGTATAGAACGAGACTTGTTTATTGAAGAAAACAAGTGATCATGTATTTTCTCACAATGTGATTGTACTTTACACTTCAACATAAATAAATGCTATAAATATGAAATGTAATAAAAGACTATGAGTAGGATATTAAAACAATTTGTGAAATCCACCGTTCAAAAAACCTGATGTGTCAAATCTATCCATGGTTGTAAATAGACCCCTTTGTCTCATTAAAATCCAAAAAGTTTCCAAAATTTTGTAAATGGTAGCATTTTGAGGAAAACACAATTTAACCAGAATTGACAAAATATACACCTCCCAGTAAGCCCAAAAAGATCTTCCATTGTCATATACCGATGTGTACCACTTCATCAATCCTGCCAATATAGAAAATCAAAGCATGGACAAGTCTAGTTTCAGGATGTCATAGTTCATTTTCCCTACAACTCAAGAAGGTAAATTCCTCCACAGCCAAACAAATAAAATGTATCCAACCATAAACACCTTGGAAACATAGTGCTTGTATAGGCTAAAATTTATTGAAGTAAAGAATGAATCACAATTCCTTTTCACTTACCCATATTAGTAGTTTGGAAAGAATGAGAGTTTCTCAGGCAGGGTAGAAGAATGATCTCACAAAGATTTAGATGCCTGTTGCTTGACAAACTACGCATTTCTACTCTACCCAGATTACTTGAAAAACCTCACTGAAGATCATCTAAATCTCCTGGCAGTGAATGATAACAACAAAGGGAAATAAAAAAGATAAAAGAGTGGTGAAGTCATCAATGTCGAAACAACACAACAATACTATGTAGTGAGTCTATTTAATTTTCTCATACCTATAATAGCATTTATGTTGAAATGAATTAACATCATCATAAGGTGGAAACACATACTAACCTATGAATGAGATTAGGGCATAAAAATAATATGGGAACAACAAAAATCTCAAAATGAATTGCTCCTAAAGTGAAGTGATTCTTGACTCCACTGGAATGAGATCAGGGCATAAAAAATAATGTAAGTTACGAAGCAGTTCAACAACAACAACCATATTTCTTCGAAAGGCCATTGCCCATCTAAATTTTTGCGATGTTTTCTTTTTAGGGCCTGCTAATATTTTAAGGAAAAAATTATTTAGTTTAAAATGCCTACTAGTTTTTACACACTTTGCACTACTCCATGACATTGTCTGATTTGTATGGCGTTTGATGCTTGCAGTACTTACAAAAAATGAAAAACCAAGCAACTGTCAAGTAAAGACCATGGATTCATATCACATAATATATAAGCGAGCTCTAAATAAATATGAAAAAGAGAAGATTGCATTGCGAAATATCTACACGACATTGTAATAATACAAAAGAAAAAACATATGAAAAAAGTGAGATGTATGAATTTTTTGTCTTGCTTTTTCCACATATTTTCTTTGTACTCTTCAAACAAAACTAGTAAAACACAGACAATTTTGGATAGAGAATTAACTCATACTTGGAATGCAAGGTAACTTGTCCTCTTGAAGATGCTCAGGCCTTGATGGAGATCTTATCTATAGTAATATGCAACCATCAAATAACATACCATGACTAAAGCTTGCATTACGAAGTGAAACTCTGTAAAATTAAAATAACATACCTTTGCAATTCTCTCTCTCTTTGCTAATGGTCAAATCTTTTCATTGAATCTGAATACAAAACAAATGAAATAAACAATGCATTGCACACTGCGACTACTTTATTAATGGCACTCTTTCGCTCCTCCAGTATCGTTAGTTTAGTATGGTGACTCTTCAATTGCCATCAGTTACGCAATGCATGGTAGTCATTGCCCACTACTCGCATGGTATTCTCATCAGTTATGTTTGTGTTTCTTTTTTATGTACTCAGGTCTTTTGATCCCCTACTATGACTCATAGAATGCCTCTGAGGGTAACAACAGGCTTTGAATTTGATGACTACCCCTATTTGTCATATAAAAATATTTTGTGACGGTTTGTTCATTTAAATGCCTATCACTTGGTGTTTTATGAAAAATTTAAACTGTCAAAAAAATATTTAATTTAATTTTTTTTTAATATAAAATCTTTTATATTAAAACATTATTGATTTTTTTTTTAAAAGGGGTAAAAACTTTATTGAAATTTAGAAAAGAGAGTTACAATGAAAGCAAGGGACCCAGGTCCCAGAGTCAACAAGATTAGCAAAACATAACCAAAAAATCCCCATCTTCACTATCATCCTTCATCACTCCCATCCCAATCCTCAGCAAGAATTCTCTCCAAGTCAAGACAAAGCTCTCGAGGAACCAATTCCCACCCCTCAATTCTCCATCCATTGCATGCTCTGAAGCCCATTTCGCTAAGCAATCAGTGACCCTATTCCACTCCCTTGGGATGTGAACAAAAGTCACCATTTCCATCAACGAGCTAACCCACAAAATTTGTTGCACAACCATAGCTAACTACCAATTGACATCCTTCACTTTTCACTCAATAAGAAAATTGATCAAGACTTGGGAGTCAGATTCACAGATGATCCTTCTCCACCCCAAAGCATGAGCCTTCTCCAAGGTGCATAGAATAGCCAATCCTTCCACGAGGTTGATAGTTTGTGTCCCTTCATAGACCAAAAAGAGGAAGATGAACGGCCCTGAGAAATTCTTACCAATCCCCTAAATACCAGCCAGTCTCGGATTTCCCCTTGAGGATCCATCTATATTAATCTTTAGCACACTAGACGGGGGAAGCTGCCACTTGCCCACCCTATGAATTTTTTGGTTCACTTTCTGCCCCCTCTTGACACATGCAGAAGCCAAAGATAGCCCTTGAAACCCTAGTCTCTCCACCACCTCCGCATCCCTTTTCTCTAGTGGGAATTCCACTTCACACTTAGCTTCCACCATCTTCTGAATCATGCCCAAAATTCTCTGCCAGACTTGCTACACCAACTTCTTCTTGCCTCGAAATATCCTCTGATTCCACTCCAACCAAATTTTCCACAACATGAAAATAGGCCCCACATACCACACCTCCTGCGAAAAAGAGGCCATAGAAGGAGGCCTACCCAACCCCTGCCAAAATTCAATCAAGAAGGAAGAATGAACATAGGGACTTTTCCAAATACCCCACCAGAAATGCCAAAGCTAGAGGGCGAAAGGGAATTGAAAAAATAGGTGGGAGGAATCCTCCTCATTAGCCCCACACAAAAAAAAAGACAAAGGGATCCTGGAAGCCTCTCTTCCGAATATTATCCTAGGTCAAACACTTATTCCAGGCCAACATCCAAACAAAATTTACATTTTGGCCAAGAAAAATTGTTCCAAACCTTCTTCCACCACTAAACTTCTTCCCCCTCCAACCTATGAGACAATACCAACCAATATCCAGAGGAAACAGTATAGACACCCTTAGGAAATTGGGAAACCAAGAAAGCACATCTTCATCCCAGAGGGAGCTATAATGTCTACTAGAGAGAATATTTTGCAACTTAGCACAATCTTCCGACAACCCAACATTTGACCACGCATCAAGAGATTTCCATCTAGCCATTTCCAATTGACCATAAGAGGAGAAGGATTTGAAATCACTCACCCATGACCAACCTACCTCAAGGAACCTTTGACAGAGATTCAACAAGTTAGGAAACTAAGAGATGATGGGAGGATAGCCATCCCAAGAGTTGGACCAAAACTAAACCCAATTCCCCATCTTACAAATCCAAAATAATGCCTCTTTAATAAGCATTGCTTCTTTTTTTAGGGTGCCCTAGATCACTGAGCCCTTCCCAACAAGGGGGTATCGAGAAATATTAGACTAAGATAACCCCGAAAGGTACTTCTGAGAGAGAATCATGGCCCAAATCTTATCCTACTCAATACACCATCTCCAATACAGATTCACTGCTAGAGCCTCACCTGTCAAAGCTGACTGCCACAATCCTAGACCACCATACTACTTTAGGCTACAAACAACCTCCCATCTAACCAGACTCCATTTGGAAGATACCAGGCACCCAACCCAAAGGAACTGCCTCGCTAGAGAATCTAAGTCCTTGCCAAAGCCTAAAGGGGCAACCTGGAGCATGCATCTGTAAATGGGAAAATCCTACACCACTAACTTGATTAATTGAACACGACCAATAAAGAATAGCCACCTATGAGTCCAATGATCAACCTTCACCTGAAATTTATCCAAAATATTCTACCAAGACTCCCTGGGCATTCTACCCACCGAGATAGGGATACCAAGATAAGTCAAAGGGAAAGTCCCGATCTGAAATCTCAAAGTCTGGGAAATCCTCTATTGAATGGGGTATGGAGTGTTGAAGAAAAAAATAGAAGACTTATCCTCATTAATCCATTGACCTGAGGTAGCCAAGTAGACATCCAACACTCTGCGTAAATTAGTAGCTTCCCTCATTGTAGCCATACCCGTCAGAGTAGTGTCATCCACAAATTGAAGGTGAGATTGTGGAGGCAAGTTGCCTCCCCACCACTAGCCCTGTATGAGACTTGAATCCACATGCTATCTAATAAATTGCCCCAATCCTTCAGCTAGGAGAATGAACAAGTACGAAGAAAGAGGGTCCCCCTAGCGAATCCCCTAAGAAGCACCGAATAACTCAAAGTGATCCCCGTTAATAAGCACAAAGAAGGAAGCTAAAGTAATGCAACCCATAACCCATTGGATCCATTCTTCCCCAAACCCAAAAGCCCCAAGAACCTTCTGAATGAAGGACCACCTGACTCTGTCATATGCCTTGGCCATATCCAATTTGATAATCATCACCTTTTCTTTGGAGTTGGCCATAGAGTGAATGGTCTCAGTTGCTATAACGATCCCATCCAAAATTTTCCTACCTGCTACAAAACCACTCTATTCCTCAGAAATTAGCTCCTCAAGCCCCTTTTTCAACCTATCAACAATTAACTTGGAAATAATTTTATAAATCACATTACACAAATAAATGAGGAAAAATTGACTTTACCTATCTGCCCCTTCACACTTGGGAATAAAAGCAAGAAAGGTAGAGTTTAAAGCCCTTAGCATCTGATTATTCTGTTGAGGTTCTTGGACCACCGCCAAGAGATCAAATTTGATCATATCCCAAAATTCTTAAAAAAAAAAAACTGGGAAGCCATCAGGACCAAGCGCCTTCCCCTTCTTCATCTGGAAAATAGTCCCTTCAAGCTCTTCCAGTGAAATGTCACACATAAGTTGCTGATTTATTTCTCTAGACACTAGATAAGGAATACAGGATAGAACCTGAGCTTCCTTAGGTGACCCCGCTGTGAGTCCTCCCTAAAAAGAGAAGCAAAGTATTGTGTCACCTCACGTGAGATCTCAGGAAAGGAAGAAAGATACTCTCCCGTATCATTTACTAGAACAGAGATAGAATTGTCATGCCTCCTAGCCTTCACCGAATTGGAGAAAAAAGCTATATGTTTATCCCCTTCCTAGAGCCACTCTATCCATGCCTTCTGTTTCCAATACATTTCCTCCCGTAGTTCCCACTCCTCCAAATTTTTCATAGCTCATGCCTCTTCCTGAAGTAACTCATCCATCACCCCATCCTCCCTTAACCTCCTTGTGATATCATCCAACTCAGCCTGAGCCACCACCTTTTCATGGAAGACATTCCCAAAGCACAGACGATTCCAGTGTTTGAGCTAATACTTGAAAAATTGAAGTGACTTAGCAAAGACATACATTTCCATGCCATAAGTTGGTCTACCACTCTTCCACCAGTCAACTACATAGTCATTCAGAGAAGGATCTCACAACCACATGAGCTGGAACCTGAAGGAAGGCGAATGGGGCACCCGAGTTGAATCAATAGCAAGCTTGATAGGTCAGTGATCAGATCCTTTCCAATCCAAGATCTTAGAACAAGAAGACCACATACCACCAACCCAATAACAGGAAACCAGGAAGCGGTCCAATCTTTCTGCAATTCAGTAATCCCCTACCTGACGATTGTTCCAGGTAAACTGACCATTGTTAGGCTTGATATCAACTATATTCAAAGAATTTATGTTATCCCAAAGTAGTATTGCAGAGGGCTCCAACCTTCTAGTACCACCACGCTTCTCAGCCAACTCAGAAATAGCATTAAAATCTCCAGCCAAAATCCATGAATGGAAAGGCGTCATACTGTGGAAAAAATTGATATGGGACCACAAAACATGCTTACCCCGAAGATTTATAGGAGCATAAATATTAGAAAAGAGAATAGCTTCCCCCGTCTCAAAACTAGTAGCAATCATAGACATAGAATATATAGAAGACATCCACCAAAGAGGTTGGATCTTCCACAGATTCAATAAACATGCTACACCCCTAGAAGATCCATGAGCACCAATACATTGGCACTCCCCGATCATCCACAACTTAGGCACTAAACCGAACATATTCTCAACTGATAACTTTGTCTCTTGTAGAAAAAGTACATTTGGACCTTGACTTCTAACTAGATCATGAACTAATTTTTTTCTAGGGTCGTTGTTCAAGCCCCTCACATTCCATGAAAGAACAATCATTTCAAGGGGATTGGAAAATGAGAATCCAGAGTCTTCACTAACCCTGAATCCATCAAAGTATCTTCCGTCAACTTGATCTTTTCCACATCCTTCTTTCTACCAAGTTTAGCCGATTTCTCCGCCCCGCCTTTCTTAATATCCTTTTGTATAATGCCCAATTTAGGAGGATGCTTGGAATTTCTAGCCTAAACCGAACCCGCCTTCTACCCAAGAAGAGAAGAATCCTCACCCCCTTTCAGAGCAATGACATAAGGAGACAAAACCTCCAAAGCCACCATTTGTTGATTGATATCCAGGTGAAGACAATCATCACCTTGTGGATGCATAGAAGAAACAAGAACATGGTCCTCCTGAGCTGCATCCTCAACCCCTTGAGTTAAGGTCATCAAATCTGGGTTCACTTCATGTTGGCTGAGATCATCCAAAATATCAAATCTGTTAAAAGTACCTTCATCCTGCCTTTCCTTAAAGGTCCTCTTTTGACCCCTGTTCCTATTTTGAGCCTTGGCTAGAACAAAACCATCAGCTCAAGCCATCTCGTCAGTGGCAGGGCTCTTCCCCTTATCTGCTCCAGGAGGATTGCAAGGAGGTTGTGATGGTTGAGGCTCCATTGGCTTATACCTTGGACATCTCCGCTGTAAATGACCATATTCATGATAGATTCGACAATGGAAAGGAAGAGTTTCATAATCCAACTGTTGCACCCAAGAATAAGAATCCACACACATATCTATCACATCAGGAAGGGACCCGCTTAAATCAATTTCAACACAAATTCAAGCACAAATCATTACCTTCCTACCCAAGGTCTACAATGAGGTCCCTATTGGTTTTCCCAACAACGAGGAAAGCAATTGCAACACATCCTCCCGACAACACTCCACCAGGAACCAAGGAAAACAAACCCACACTAGGACATGGTTTGGAAGCTCCTCGGTGGGGTTAAAACTAGCATGTCATGGTTTGATAAAGAACCCCACCTTATTATGGAAATAGGGGCCTCCCTCAAAGACCCTATTGCAATCAGCTATGCAATTAAAGGTAACCATGAAGTAATTGTTAGCAAGTAGCATTATCTCCATTTCTCCCTCCAGCTCCCAAGTCCTCTAAGGCCAAAACTCCAAAAACTGTGGAGAAACCGTCATCCCCAAAAAATTGCAATATAAGAAATAATTCAAATAGTATTCAATATCCTCAGCAATCATCTCAGATGGAATGACAAATTTTGGCCTCTCCCTCCAATCCTCCAGATAGCCATTAATATTTGTGATCCACAAACCATTGGACAACCCCATGCCATCAAACACTGAATCTGGAGCAAATAAATTATTATCGAAGGTCATCATTCCTTGTTTTGGAGACTTCGAGCCTATGGCTGCCTGAAAGTCCAAATCAGGAACCAGCTAGAAGCCTCACCCTTAGATAAGGCCATCAAGCCCTAGACAGGTATACAAAACCCCAACTGGTAATCAAACTCACCCACCACCATAAGGTGGAGAAATCACACACCCCACCACCCAGCCTCTCCTCTACACATGCACACAACACGCATGCATAGACAAAAAACTTTGACCAGACACTACTGTATTCGACTCCAATTTTTGATGAACGTTTGTTGCAATTTCAAAAAACTATTGTCAGAACACCAATGAACCACTTAAATAATTTTTGTCACTTTCCTGACAAATCTTAAACCGTCGACATCATGACCTAACTTCATCGGTTGTCACCACAAAAAAGGGATTAGGTGTTCGTTAGAATATTGACAAAAATTGTGTCGATCTAGCGACGAACAATGGCTAGAACACAAGTAGGATGCCTCTGCCAAAAGGTCAGAACAACACTAGAATTGTGTCAAAATTGCGACGAAAGGGGAAATTCATAATGACGAAATTTTTGTTAGAGTTATAGCAATTTCATTGGACACTTTTGGTGTTTTTTCGGTTGAGTTCGTTGAAATTTCGACGAAATAGTGCAATTTTTTTAAAAAAAAGTATTCGTTCTGATTTAGGCATTCTTTCATTTGCAAACATGCTAGTCTAGAAAATTCAATTGGTGGGTGTAAATATAAATTCCACAACCTTTGCCAACATCCTCCCTGCTTGTGCCAAAAGGGGAGCTTTGTAATAGGGTATGGACATCCATCAAAACATAAAGGACAGAGGAATTTCATCAGATGTAGTTGCAACTGCCCTGTTAGACATGTATGAAAAATGTCGAAGCATAGACAAGGAATGTGAACTATTTGACAGAATGCCTCAAAGAAATGTGGTCTCATGGACTACAATGATTGTAGGATATGCAAAAAATACATTTGTTCAAAAGGTTTTAGAAATTTTAAAGAAAATGTAATTGGTTGGTGTAAAGCCAAATTCGACAACCTTTGTCAGCATCCTCCCTTCCTGTGCCAAAAGGGGAGCTTCAGAATAGGGTATGGACATCCATCATAACATAATGGGAGGGGGAGTTTTGTCAAATATTATAGTTGGAAATTCTCTAGTAGACATGTATTCAAAATGTGGAAGTATAGATAAGGCACGTGAACTATTTGATGGAATGGCTCAAAGAGATGTCATCTCTTGAAATGCAATGATTGTAGGATATGCACAAAAATGACTATTTAAATATAAATTGTTGTGATAGATGCAAACTATTTCCATAATTTTAAATAGGGACAATGTTCTTGAGGAGATGATTGGTGATGCTAAATGAAGAAATCTGAAAATTAGGCTTGCAATATGTTGTAGTGGAAACTGCCTTGGTAGACATACCTACGAAGAGTCTATAATGCACCTTCAAAAGCTACAGTCATGCCTATCTTATCCTATTCCCCACATGAACATATATTCAATTAGATAATAGAATACAAAATAAAATAAAGAGTTTAACTAATGAATTGTAGAAAAATGATTTTTGTAGTTTATATTCATATCACTGATTACATTCATTGCATTGCACACCTTTCAAACTCAAAGTATTACTTCACATTGCATAACTAATAACTAGATGTTGATAGATGACAAAATTTAAATTACAATATAGTTTATTATGGTCAACCTAAGCAGTTATGCAATTACTTCACATTGTGTAACTAATAACTAGGAGCAACTTCCAATTGCATTAACTTGTCATGGTATTCCATGAGACCACATTTATTTGAGGAAATTTTTCAAATATTTCACTGCCTTGTCTATGCTATGACATTTTTCATACATGTCTTCCAAAGTATTCTATCAAACAGTTCATTGCCTTGCTGCTATTATCTACTATTGTCTCATGGAATCTTTATCACTATCAATATGTCTAGACAGTCATGATAATATGACTATCTTTAAATCTTACTCGTCATTGAGGATAGTCATGACTTGTCCTTCCTATGACTACCTTTAATGGACCAAGGCTATCCTAAACTCTGCATTCATGGTCATTGTACTAAACATTATCATGACTATCCTTACATTATTGTTTCGTTGTCATTTTATGGTGAGTATTAAACTTATTGTTATGATTATCCCTAGTTTTAAGAAATGGTTGTCTCTTTCATTTGACACTGCACTTGTCACTTTTCACTACGTTCAATTATCTTTTCACAGTCCACTTAACATGTATTTTAAATGACTATCTTTTGAGATGAAGTCACTTCCCATTGACATTGTTAATGATCATTTGGCATTCATGACTATCCAATGATTTCTAATGGACTATGCTCTATCTTTTAACATTGATTCCTTATCTTGATTGAAACCAACTTGTGCTTAAGATCTCTACCCACCTATGTCTCTTGGCCTTGCCATAGTAGCAGATGCTTGATCACTTCCCTTTTATATATTCCTACATAGTTCACTATCCTTGGCCTGTCAATCACTCAATGTATTCTTTCCATGTCACAAAAAAGGAATCTTCTATCATGAACAAGGTTGTAGTATGAAGGCCTGTAGCATACTTTGGGATCTACTCATTTCCTATCAAAATTCTCCATAATAACCCTTGTTATTTCCGTGATGGACATAAGCTAATGCATTATTCTTCAATTGTGACAAAAACTTTATGGAGTTACCCTCTCAAATGACACATGAATGCATAAATTTGAGAGGACTAAAGAAATACCTATGGAAATATAAGGAAAAATCTTGAATCCTACAACATTGACATTAGAATGGTGGGTGTAGAGCTCAATGATTTGATGATCTCATAATCACATAGAAAAACCATTATTTCTATAGGAAAACTCAAGATGACTCAGAATAAAGAAGATTTTGTGGGATGATTGCATAACTTTTCTATATTGGTGACTATCTTCTATATTGGTGACACCTAATAAGTCTATATTGGAGAAATTGGCTTGGCACATGGAGGTAGTAGGGTATTTCTAGTTTCAAGAATTTTACTTAATGTTGTGGAATAGAAGAAAAAAGAATCATTTATCTACCACCATAGTGAAAAGTTAGCAATTGCATTTGGTTTGTTAAACATGGCCCTTGGTGTTTTGGTGAAGGATAAGGTATAGAAGGCAGTGTATGTTGTTTTTAATGATTTAGGTATGGTGAATCTAATGTGCATGAATGATGAATTGACTACAAAAAGGAAAGTAAGTTGGAATGGATAGAGTTGTGAAGTAGATGATGAACCTATTTTCTTGAAGGTCTAATAATTGGCTATAGTGAGAAGGTATAGATGGTTGTTAATGTGCCTTGGTGATTTGGTATAGGTGTTTGATTTTTTTTCCTTGAAGGGATATGTAATTGCAATGCAAAATGATATGATGTAAAGTAAAGGATGTGAATGGTTCTCTAATCAGGTTTTGATGTTGTAAAGTAGAGGATGTGAATGGTTCTAATCAGGTTTTTGAAGCAATGACATACAAAAAAAACAACGTTGAGAGAACACATGCAAGAAAACAGATCATAGAGCAGGAGTCATAGAGCATGAAGTTTTTTGTGGAAAGACTTGTGCCATGAAATTTTTGTGGACAGACTTGGAGGCATGAAGTAATGAGGACATGAGTCTTAGGTTTTACATGCTAAATTTGAAGACATGGAAAGTGATCATAGATATGAATTTGTAAACAATCCAAAAGACTATCTTGTGCCCTTAACATGTGATGTATTTTCAATGGTTTTATGCATTGTGAGTCTCTAATGGATTGGTAGACTGTGGTTTATCCTCCATAGGTCTTTATAAAATATGTTTACCCTTAGTAATGTATTAATGACTAATATCCTTTTTGTGAAGACAAAGATTAATGACTGAGATTGGAGCATTATGGCAGTGTGCTAGTTATGGTCGTGGCTTAACAAGGGTAAGGAAGACAGTAAGTTGAATGAATGTAAGTACAATTTTTTTTGCATATCTGTAGATGGTACAAAATTTCATGGTTGAGTGGAAGCCTCCCATCAACAAAAAGATCCAAATATCTGTGTATCTATCTCAATCGAGCCTCTAAACCCTTCAGAGCTATCAATTTTTCCTCTAACCTGTTATGCACAAAAAGTCAAATTTTAGAGTTATGTCACCACTAAAAACAAAAGAAACAGAGCTTTGAAACCAAATCCACACACAACACAATGTGGTATTCATACAAAGCATACAAACAAACTAAACTTAGAACATTGGAATGGAAAAAACTTCAAATTATGATGTAGAGCATGGATTCAATTTACTCAACTGGAGGCACATTTCACAATAATGGGTTCTTCATGTAAAACATCTATACGAGGTTCAAATAGTAAAGAGATTGATGAAAGATAGAGGAATTAAAAAGATACTTGGATGTAGTTGGATTGAGATTCTCTTTGTTTCAAGAGTAGTTTAATATTCTCTACTTAACAGGGCCAACCACGTGATGCTGGAAGGTCATTTGGCCCCTCCCCCTCCTCACATCACTCTCAATTCCCCATACCCGATCATATAACATTAATCATTCATTCATCCATTAATAACATATAACATTCATTCATTAACATATAATATTCATTCATTAACATATTCACATTCATTCATTCATCCATTAATAACATATAACATTCATTCATTCAGTTTTTACATATTCTCAAAAATATGGTTGTCATAATATGAAAAAAACATAATAATAAAACAATTTGCTCATATCTAATTTGTAAAATTACAATGAGGTAAACCTGTCAGGTAGAAGCGCCTAAAGATGCATCGTGATCTATGGTTTAGGATGGAGCCTTCCCTATACGATCAATGTCCCGCTGTGACAAAAATTAAATATAAAAAAACATTACCGAAATGAAACCAATAGACTTACGAAAAAAAACATAATAATAAAATGGTATATTGGAGTCATTAATTGGAGGTTGGGTAAAATTTTATATAGTATGTACCACCCCCATAGTAACTATGTTTTTATCTAAGCGATTCAAATTGTAATCGATTAGCAACTCTTCCCCTGCAGTTATTGATTTTATCGCACATACGAATACACGGTTTCCCTCGCGCGCCTCGAATATGCAATTGGGTTGATTATTTGTTGACCTAGGTCATGTACTGTTAATAAACCCTACAATATTCCCTGATGCTTTTGGCCTTCCATCAATGTACATAGCCACTCCTTTATTTTGATCCTTATATTTTAGCTGTATAGAATTTGCTAACAGTGCATACCTACGCATACTTCGTGTATATCAAACCAAATGCATCCAATATTTGTAACTGTAACAGGGTCCGACATACTCCATCAATTCAGTAACTTTTTCATAATAGACCTATGTTGTCCATGCAAAATAGATTCAAACCATATAATGATGATGGTGCTATGCGATATATCCTCTCGTTGACACAAAAATCAATGTTTATTGGAGGAAGTTCCTTGGGTACCCATTGTTTCCATAGATGTTTGTACCTGAAGGGAACCTCTATCTCGCCTATGCTCTCATCATCATAAGAACATGACCCCCCTTTAGCAAGAAAAAATTCCATGCATTTATGAAATTTTCTTCTAATATTTTGACCTCTAGTTGATCTCCCTCTTTTAGACCTACTACATGTCTCACTTTCCTCTTCTCTTCCTGAATTTACCTTGATTGAGGAAAAAAGATCTGACAAATACCTATTTGGTGGTACCTACATTCATAAGGATTTTGGATGAAGTTCTTTCATGGTGATGTGATCCCAAGGTGACATTATGATTAAGCTATCATTTCATCGCTATAATTTGATTGGTTATAAGGTAATCAAGTCTTGATAGATTGTAATTTATTGTTACTGCCATCCAAATGTGTCCATCACAAATCAAATCAATGTATGAAGGAGATTATCCCTTGCAATTAATGACTTTAAAATTTGTAACTAGCCTTAAATGTGACTATGGTCCACCAGTTACACAACCAAGGCCTCAAATGTATTGTGTAGAAGAATGGTTTCACCATACATAATATTTTGGTTTAAGTTGTCTTGAAAAAGATGAATTAGAACACTAATAGACATAATTCAGGTGCACATGTGAGGTGGTTTGGCTATCCACTAATAAACTCCGTATTTCTAAGTGGTTAACGAGGAGGGAGTGTGTACTAGGACTGGTTAAGTCATCATAAGTTTATGATTTGGCAATAAAAAATGTTTAAGTCATCTTAAATCTTCTTATGTCTAATTGCTAGGAGACTTTTGGTATGTTTTAAGGTAGGATGAGTGGTTGCATCAATGTTCTAGTTCTCTATGACAAGGTTTCAACATCTTCAAATAGTGAAAATTAGTGCTCATAGTCATTTGAAACAACAACATTTTGATTATGTAAGATGGTAGGATTTGATAACTTAAAAAAATTGGCTACCCAACAAACTTAAAGTTAAAAGAAACTTTTTCAGTTTAAGGGGTTAGCACTTTCTTTCATCTTTGCATATTGGTTTGATGCTTCAAAGGATGCATTTCTTATCCCACTTCTATCATATTGTATTCCCATCCCATTGCAATTTTTGACATTAAAAGTTGTCAAAATTGCAATTTTGCAAAATAATGGGTTGTTAAGTGTTTGCAAGTCAGTTATGGATGTTGGTTTGGTGCTAAGGTCCTAAGGACCATCTTCAAAGGCTTGTAGTAGGTTTTGAGTCTTGGTGATAAGTTTCAATGTAATCATAAGGTCTCCATCCTCACTTTGTAAGCTTGGTGCACCTTGGAAAATTAAAGAATCAAAATGCCATGATGCAACCAGGTGCTTGAGGGGAGTTTCCTTGGTATTTTTAAATGGTTTTGATGCCTTTTAACATCTTTTGAAGGCTCTTTGTATTTGGGCTTGTGGAAGTTGTATTAACTTGCCTTAACTAGGAAATCAGGTGTCTAAATGATGTTTTGTTAGTTCCAAACGTACAACCAATTAAAATTTCAGTTGTGGGACATTGGGAAGATTATTTGAAGATAGAAATAAGCCTCTCTTGGTCAACGCATGTGGGTTGATGAATCATTTTGAAGTTCTAATGCAAAAGCTTGTTGTTTTTTGGAAAATTTATGTGTAAATTTCATGTTCTACTACGTGGTACAACCTCTATACGTATTGTACAGATAAAATAATATTATGGTTGGATAGAGGGAAGAACTAGCTTTCTTTTGTAGGTGATTTGACAAGTTTTCATTGAGTATAAAAGAATATATCGCCATTTTAGCAAGAACTGGTCTAAAAACCCTCAAAACTAGGGTTTTGATTGAAGAATGGCTCTTTCTTCCATCTCCATGTTGTAATAATGCTAATTCTTGGTGGGATGGAAGATATTTGTGTATATTTTTATATTTTTCAGGGTTCTAGAGAATCACATGATGTGTGGAGGAAGTTTTGCAATGTTCTAGGCTTGGCATCCTCATGTGATAGGCCTAGATTGTGAAGCAAAAAGTTGAGTTTTGCTTGTTTAGGGTGATTTTAACTGTGAAGGCACTTAGGAGTGATAAAAATGGGTGTAACTAGCCTATAAGAACCTGTTTCATGGCTTTTGGGTTGAATGGGAGAGCCTAGATAGTCAATTGTCCTATTGTAGCCTACCAATTAGGCCTCTTGGAGCAGCGTTGTTTTGGTCCATTTCTCTTTTACTGTCCACTGTCAAGAAAGAAGGTTTTGAGACTTTGTAGGGGTATATATTACTTGTCTAAGTTCAGTGGTTTGGGCATGATAGAAGCTTATATGTGGATTTTATTTTGACTATCCTATCGGGCAAGGCTACAAGCCTTTTAGGGGTAAAGAGGCTTGGGTAAGTTAGGGTTTGTCAATTTGATGGATATCTTGGTAAAGTCATGGTGAAACTATTTGATGGTCCAATCTCTACTTCAAAACAAAAATATCTCTAACAACTCTAAGAGCTATAATGGGATGGCACTAAAGGAACCTTCATCTGAAGGATCTTCTAATGAAGGACCTTTGAATTAAGGTCTTCATTTGAAGGTCCTTCATGCAAAGGTTCCTTTTATAAAGCATTTTGGACATGAAATATTTAAAATAAAAAATACCTTCATTTTAAAGTCTTGACATGGCATCATTTTTGAATGAAGGTTCTTCATTCAAAGGTCATGAAAGGAAATTTGATGCAATCATATGCCTTGTTAAAGTTTTAACTTAATAGTAAGGGCACCATGAGTAGTTTGTTGGGCCCATTCAACAATCTCTGATGCAAGGATTGAATTTTCTAGAATGTATCTACAATCAAGAAAGCCATTTTTTTTACCTGTATGACTATATCTCAAGCAATAGGTTTAATTGTGATGGCAATGATATTGACAAAGATTTTGTAATCTAGGTGTTGAGAAGCATAATTGGCCACCATCATAGGAAAGATTCTTCATTCTCACTTTTAGGTGTTAAAATTTAACAATACCTTGATTGATGAAAGAGCCCAAAGAGCCTTTGTCCATGGTATCCAAGTACACATAGCAGTGGTCTTCTCTTATACGGTTGGACATGATTTAAACAACTTAGCTAGGAATTATTCATTTAACCTAAGGTTTTCTCATAATTCCATCATTGGAAAAGTATGATCAAATTCTTTTATTATGAAGAATTGGTCTATGTGCCTCTAGTAACCACTATAAATGTTTGTAAGGATAAAATGACTAATTTCATTAGTTAGGAGAGAATCAAATTTGAGTTCTTCAAAGATTATATTCCTCTATTCATAATTTTTAAGGGTTGTGTGTGCAGGAGGTTATCACTACCAAGAAGGGAGGAGACCTTTCCTTGCATATTTTTGTTGTGGAGGTATTAAAAAAGAATTGAATGCCTCTATTTCCATTCATTAGATCTAGCTTAGCCTAGCATAAACTTGGGCTCCTTTGCCCCTATAAACTTCAATATGTTGGAGTTTATGTTATGTAAGTGTAATTCCATGCTATGTTGAAATATAAGAGGTGTAGGAGGCCAAAAGGAAATAACCCCTTTTTAGTTGTTCCTTCAAATTTTTTCTTATTGTTTTATATTTTAAGCAACTTTGTGGAAATAAGATTTGAGGTAAGTCGTACAACAAAGAATAACATGTTCCCACCAACAAATTGAACCTCGAAAGTTAGTGGGACTTAATTATGAGTTCTCAAACATGATATCAAAGCAAAATAGGTTCATTTATGACCTAGTATTATTGCATAATTAAATTAAAAATGTGTTTTTGTTTACATTCAATATCCCTCCTTTTGTGTAGATGATTCTATTTGTGTAGGGTACTTGTGAAAGCCATGAGATCCAAGTTCCTAAAAAAATTGCATAAATTTTTTTGTTGTGTATATGGATATGTGTTTTGTGTTTCCATTTTGTTTTGTGAAGCATTGAGAAAATAAAATATCAAGGGTATGTGCAGGATCATCATGGAAAAAACAGGCCCTTAAGTGGCAAAAAAATCAGAAAAATCAGAGTTAGGCAACTTGACATACAAATTTGAATAAGTTATCTATATTATTTCAAAAATACGTAAGAATAGATTCTATAGAAAATTGAATGTAGTTTCTAAACTACTAGGTTTGTTTAAAAGAAAAAGAAATCTATTTGGTGAAAAATTGAAATTTCAATGCAATAGTACTTAAATTTCAGGGAAAAAATAAGAAGTAGGTGTCTGTCTAACCACCCTAACCACAATAAAATGATAATATTTTTTTATAAAATTTTAGATATAAGTAGAGGACTCATGTCCCAATGTGATGCATATTTTTTGTAATTTTTTCCAAGTAAATAATTAATTATGATTTTTTTATTAAAAATTTAAAAAAATATAAAAAAATCGTATGTCTGACCACCTTAACTTGGTCAAAACTTCATGAAATTCAATTTTTCTTTTTTTAATCCTATAGTATGTGAAGCATAGAATGTGATACTGTTTGAAGGCTATAGATTTTTTTCAATCAGTCTATCAATTAGGACTTTAGTCGTAATTTGAATAGAAAATGAATAATAATTACTTATTAAATTCAAAGTAAAGCATGATTTATATTAGTGGAAAGCTGAGAATCTCCTTTAAAAACCCTTTTCATTTCATCAATTTTGGGTAAAAAAATAGTCGTCAGCCACATACCCATCATATTGCCACTTTTTGGCCCATCATGATCCTGCACATACCCTCAACCAACATCTTCTTCAAGGTATTTATGCACTTGAGAGAGGTTTTGGGTTTTAATTACCTATGTACATTGTTGTTTTGAGGCTATTAATATAAGTTGTGGGGTTTGTAAGTTGCTTGTTCATGATGAAGTAAAGGCCAATCTGCAAAGAATTCAAAGATTCAAATTTAGCATTGGAAGAATCAGGTGTAGACCATTATAGCATGTGAAGACCATGTATTAGGTTGATCTCTATGCATATCATTTGTGAACCATGAGCTTTTATCTAAGGTTTTTTTTTCTGCTTGGCATGAATCTCTTTTCCTGTGTGATCCTGTGTGTTAATATGTTTTCATGATCTTTGTGCATGCGTGCTCTATGTGCAAAACTTGAGTACAATATCATAGAGGTCGATCCACATTTACTCCCATTGAATGTTTGAGGCGAATTTGAAACCCTTGTTCGAGGCATGAAGCTCCTATTATCCCTATTATGCATGCATAAAGATTGCATCTAAATTGGAAACTAGGCATGAAAAATGCAAGTTAAAGAGAATGGGGGTGCCAAACTTACAATACTCATTGTCCCTTGGTCGTGGGTTTTCCCTAAGTTCCCTCAACATCATCCCTAGCACTGGTATTGACCTTGTTTTCACTCCAAACTCTTCCTCGGCGTTGGTATTCACCTTGTTTTCACTCCTCCAAACTCTTCGTTTGCACTGGTATTGACCTTGTTTTAACTCCAATCTCTTCCTCGGCGTTGGTATGTATCTTGTTTTCACCCCTGATCAAAACTCTTCCTCTCTTCCTCAGCGCTGGTATTGAACTTTCACTTCTCCAATTTGATGAGCTAGGTTTTTAGATTATGTTAATTAAATTGAAAATTTTGGCGCCATTTAGCTATTTTTTTATATTCTACAATATAGTTAAGTATATATTAGCTATATTTACATAATAAATTATATAATTATTCGAATAATTATAATTATATATTATATTGTTTAACAAAATTATTAAATACATATAAAATTATTATAATTAATAATTAATAATAAGTATATTTTTATATAATACAAATTATAAGTAATATAATATATATTTAATATAATAGTAATATTAGATTAAATTATATATAATATAATTATATTTATTATTATATAATAGTATATATAGGATTTTACCTAATATTTTAGCAGATTTTACCATTACACTACAGCTGGTTTACCATTAAATGGCAGTTGAAACTTGTTTTCCAACGACACAATATATGTAGCATGCCATTTGATTAAAGATATGATAATTCTCATTTAAGACCTCTTCAATGTACCCATTGCACACTTAAGGAGACAAAGAGAAATAAAGGGAAGAAAATATAGAGAGAGAGGCAGATAATGAGAAACATACAAATAGAAAGGGAGACAAAGAGATAGAGAGAGGTAGAGAGATAAAGAGATGAGGATGAATAGATAGAGATATATGGAGGGTGATTGATATATATCTCCCTGTCACTCTCTATCTCTCTATATCTCCCACTATCTATGTCACTCCCTCTTCCCCCCTTTATGTATTGAGCTATCTCTCCCTCTCACCCCTTTCTCTCTCATTCAATCCATCTCTCCCTCCATCTCTCCTACTCTATATCTCTATATCTATTTCTCTTTTTATCTCCCTCTCACTCCTCTCTCTATCTCTCTCTCTTTCACCATCCCCCTCTATCTCTCTATATCACCCCCTTTCTATGTATCTCCCTCTCCCTCTATATTTATTGAGCTATCTCTCCCTCTCTCCCCTATCTTCTTCTCTCTCTCCCTTTCTACATATCACTCTCCCTCTCCCCCTCTTCTTTCTCTCCCTTTTCTACCTATCTATCTCCCCTCTCTTTCTCTCTCTTTCCCTCTTTCAACCTATCTCTTCCTCTCCTCCTCCTTCTATCTCTCCTCCTCTACCCATCTTATATCCCTCTCCCTCCCCCCTCTCTATCTCCCTCTCTATCTCTCACTCATCTCTCTCCCTCCCTATCCCCCTATCCATCAATTTCTATCTCCATCCTCTTCCTTCTTTCTCTTTCTCTTATATATCTCCCATCTCTCTTTTTATCTTCCCATATATCTCTTTATCTCTATCTATTTCTCTTCCCATATATCTCATCTATTCCTCTCTCTCTCTTTCACTCATCCCCTCTATCTCTATATCACCCTTTCTATGTCTCTCCTCTCCCTCTATATATATTGAGCTTATCTCTCCCTCTCCCCTATCTTCTTCTCTCTCCCTTTCTACATCTCGCTCTCCCTCTCCCCCTCTTCTTTCTCTCCCTTTTCTACCTATCTATCTCCCTCTCTTCTCTCTCTTCCTCTTCAACCTATCTCTCCCTCTCTCCCCCTCTATATCCATTTCTCTCCCTCCCCCCTCTCCCTCCCCTTCTCTATCTCCCCCTCTCTATCTCTCACCATCTCTCCCTCCCTATCCCCCCTATCCATCGACTCTCTATCTCCAACTCTCTTCCTTTCTCTTCCCATATATCTCCATCTCTCTTTCTCTTCCCATATATCTCTATCTCTCTCTCTCTTTCACCATCCCCCTCTATCTATCTATATCACCCCCTTTCTATGTCTCTCACTCTCCCTCTCTCCCCTATCTTCTTCTCTCTCTCCCTTTCTACATATCACTCTCCCTCCCCTCCTCTTCTTTCTCTCTCTTTTCTACCTATCTATCTCCCTCTCTTCTCTCTCTTCCTCGTCAACCTATCTCTCCCTATCTCCCTCTCTTCTCTATCTCTCTAATGTCAATCCTTCTAAAAATAGTTTTTTATTAAACTATAAATAGATTATTGTCACCACTCTTCATTCCACATGAAATGCCAAATGTAGAAATTATTTTTTTGCTTTTGTCAAGTTTAATTAACCAAGCTATTTAGTGGGCTGAATAAAGTTGTGTTATGACCCTTGGTCTCTTTAAAATAATTAGACAATATTAGGGAGATCATGAAGGGGAGAAAACTAAACTCCTTCAAAATAGGGGTAGTTGTGGGTTTGTTGGTTTTCTTTGTATACTATATACTTAGTTCCTCTAGGATAAATAATTCACTGTATAAATGAAAGATGTTTGATTATCTACCTAATATTGTTTTGTGTTTTTGGAATGGAAGAGATCTACAACTCTATAGAAATTGCTACATGCTAATGGTCAAATTATTAGACTATTTAGATCATTTTCTTAGTTGTCTATCCTAGCTAATATAGAGTAAGCTTTTTCATTTTAATTGACTACTACAAAATAGTTTATGTGTTGAAAGAATTGTTTCCATTCTTTGTAGTTTTTAAATTGGAATACAAATCATATTTAATTTCACGCCAATATACTTATTTCATAAATCATATTTGTTTAATATCTTAAAAGAGGGTATGTGCAGGATCATGGTATGCCAAAAAGTGGCAATATTTGTAGGGTATGTGGCTGACGACTTTTTTTTCACCCAAAATTAATGAAACGAAAAGGGTTTTTAGAGGAGATTCTCAGCTTTCCAAAAATATAAATTATGATTTAATTTGAATTTAATAAATAATTATTATTCATTTTCTATTAGAATTACACTAAAAGTCCTGATTGATAGGCTGATTGAAAAACATCTATAACTTTCAACAATACCATATTTTTCAATCCAAAACATACATTCTATGCTTTACATACATATATGATTAAAAAAAAGAAAAATTAAATTTCATGAATTTTGACCAAGTTAAGGTGGTCGCATTGCATGAGTTTTATATTTCTAAAAGTTGTAATAAAAATTCATAATTAATTATTTACTTGGAAAAAATTACAAAAATATGCATCAATCTGGACATGAGTCCTCTACTTATATATAAAATCTTACAAAAAAATATTATTATTTTATTATGGTTAGGTGGTCAGATAGACACCTACTTCTTATTTTTTCCCTGAAATTTAAGTACTACTACATTGAAATTTCAAATTTTCACCAAATAGATTTTATTTATTTTTAAATAAACCTAGTATTTTATAAACTACATTCAATTTTGTACAAATTCTATTCTTACATATTTTTGAAATAATATAGATAACTTATTCAAATATTTACGTCAAGTTGCCTAACACTGATTTTTCTGAATTTTTTGCCACTTAAGGGCCTGTTTGGCATACCATGATCCTGCACATGCCCAAGATGTTAGTTAAATTGGAAAATTTGTTTGAGTTAATTACTAAATTTGATCTAAAAATGTTCAACAATTAGATATATTCAATTAGATATATATAGTTAAATTGGAGGTGTCATTTGAGTTAATAATTAAATAATGTAATAATCAATTAAAGCAAGGGACATAATTTTGGATGTGTTTGAATTTAATAAATTACAAATTAAAATAGATATAAATTACTTGAAATAAGTGCTTCATAACCCATCTAATCAAATCACAACCTATCAAAAAGGCAATAGGAATTTTCTAAAGAAAAGAACACTTGGCCCAATCATAAGTGTATGGCCTTCGCAGAAAGGAGTGATCCACCTTAGCAATAGCAACTACTCCATCCAAAATTTTCTCAAATTACACAAAGCCACAATGTTCCTCCAAGATAAGCCAATCAAATCCTACCTTATGTAGTCCTAGTAATCAAATTGGAGATGATCCTAAAAATGACATTGCGAAGGGTGATTGGTCTAAAAAATATAAATGACTTTGCAATTATTTCACTACTACAATCAATGTGTAATCTTTTATGAAATTTCCCAAAACACTATTCATTATGATCATATGGAAATTTCTAGGAGAGCTACAACAATTGTAACATCATGAATTAAAATGAAACATTAAAAAGTACATCATGAATTAATTTTGTGATGGCATAAAAATTAAAAACATCATGAATTAATTATGTAACCACATAAGTCAAATATAATTCTATCAAGAAATTAATATCAAATAGATAATATAATCACATAACTCATACATTTCAATGTCATTGATCTTCTTATTCATCCAACTCTTTGTCTGTATCATTCGATCTAGATTCAAAATTGTAAGGATTGGTCATATCATCATCATCGTCATTGATATCAGTTTTGATAATGTCATCATCCACATGGATTTCATCTTCATGAACATTAACTCCTACATCATCATGTTCTAGTTCCTCTTCTTTGACATCTTCATTAGGCACATCAACTAACTGTTGATCCTGATCATCATCTACATCATCTTCTAGTTCTTTGGTATCTTCTTCTTCCACCACATTATACTTTACCAACCTTCCTCTTGGATCATGTCTAACAACAAATGACCAACCCGGTTTACCTGGAACCTCTGAGTAAAATACCTGCTCACATTGGCTTGGAAGAACATAGGGCTCATTTTCAGCTTGCTCAATTGACCTTGTATTAATGATCGTAAATCCATTATCATGATCAATAACAGTTCTCTTGGGATCATTTTCATTCAATCGTAGCCTGCACAATAGGACGATGGATAGAACTAATTTGAAGGACTTAAATTCACACTCAAGTATATCATCCAAAATACCATACTATCTATTTTCTGAGACTTCTGGATGTATGTCGCTTCTAGATGAAACATTAGTCACTTGAAAGACTGCAATTATCCCAGAATCACAAGTTTTCTTTGTGTCATCCAACTTTTTGATTCAAAATTTATGACCATTTCACCACATAGCCTTGTGGTGTTTCACCTGCAATATGTCAAACATGTAAAAATTATTGCAATATCGTCAGTTGATAAACATATTTATTCTTGGCCGAATGTATGTAAAGAAAAAAATCTCAACATATATATACATCAATATAATTGAAAATAATTAAATAATATGGGTGATTAATATATTTATACGTACCCGTTTATCTCTTAAACCATATGCTAAATCAATTTCCCTTGGTGTAACATTGGAATCTCCATTACGATGAGCTTCTTTAACCAATGAAGCCACACCTTCCCATGTTAATGCGCGACCAAATTGTTGACACCGTTCAATCCATACCATCATCCAATCAAGATTGTTTGTGACATACAAATGTAGTACATCCCACTCTCAAACAAATGTATCAATACATTTGAAAGTTCAAAAAATTAAAACATTTCAATAATGATGTTAACAGCCTTGAAATTAGTGTGTTTTATGTTTCATGTGATCATAAAAGATTAAAAACTCAGTTGTAGAGGTGGTTGTTCGCTAGTTGAGGTGTAAAGGCCTTTTAAAGGAATAAAGTGATCATTGTAAAGGTTTTTGATGGTTGAAGATTCAAAATACAAGATATTGAATAGGATGTAGGATGAGAAATAAAGAAGGTATAGCTACTGTCCTCAAGAGTTTTGTGAAGAAAAACATGTGAAATGAGAGGTTCAAGCCTAGGTTTCAACAAAATATGTATGGGGGATCTGATTTTATGAATTTTTACCCATGTGTAGATCTAATGGGTTGTGTATGAGTTTTTTTTGAGGTCTGGGAGGTCATGGAAGTAGGAGATTCAATAAACCCTCATGATTTTAGCCTAAAACAAGGGTTTTTGGGTTTGGAAAGAATCTGGCCGTACAAGTGGAATATTTTTGTGGATTTGGAGGTTTGGAGGAATAAAAATTTCTTCCCAAATATTTCATGGGAATATGACAAGTTTAAAGATTAGTTGCTTTGTAAAGTAGGCCTAATCAACCTAATCAACACAACCTAGAAAGGGTGATTTTGGTGATTTGGTCCAAAGGACTTGTAATTTCCCTTGAAGTATATTTAATAACACCAAAATGGATGTCTAAAACCATCAATGGTTTTTCTAGTGTTTTGGGAAAGTTTTGAGTTATTGGGAAAAACTAGGTTTGTAGTGTTACAAGGATTCAAGGAGTCAAAGTGTGAAATCTGACTTATTATGTTTGTCAGGATTTGAGAGTTGTTTGGATTGTTTAAAGTGGTCATTCTAAAAATTTTGGAAGTCTCTTGAATGCAGGTTGATAGGCTGGTTGAGTTGAGCCTCCTAGGTCTACATTAATTAGTTAATTACCATGGTATACGACCTTAATTTATAATTGATGTATACTAAAGATTAATAATTTTAATAAGTGAAATATACATAAAAACCAAATATAAAATGTATTATAATTACCTCTCACTTTCCTCAATCTACTTTTCCCCATCAAGTACTCCCCTTCGAATTTGTTAATGGAGTTGGGATCCCAAATGCGATCTACATGGATCTTTGCTGCAAACTTAGGAAGATATTCAGTAATGTACACCATGGTCTGGTATACCATATATCCCTCCACCATAGAACCCTCAGGATGTGCTCTTTTTCTAACCAAATCCTTCAAAAAATTTAAGTGCCTCTCAACCATCCACATTGACCTTGTGTGTACAGGTCCACACAATTCAATCTCCTCATCTTGGTGTATGAGGTAGTGTTCTTGTGCATTGAAAAATGTTGAAGGTAGACACTTTTGCATTTCACACATTAGACGAGAAATTTTTCTCTTCCAATAATTTATATCTTCTTTATGGATTTCTTTAGATGACATCCATCTACAAGTGATTCAAGGCGCAAATATATTAACAAGATTTAACAAAAATATACAATATATTACATATCAAATAAAACAAATGGAAATTATAAGATCTATACAATGAATTAAACAAATATCGCTACTTACCTCATGTATTATCCAAGATCATATATAAATTTCCTGACATTGTTGTCAAAGTTTTCTGGGAGAGATAGAGGTAGAACGTACTGCAACAATTATAAAATGATCTTTTCATTATTTTTCCAAAAGTAGTAAACATAATACACTAAAAAGTACATCCAGTATACAAATATATATATAATATACCAGAATAATTACCTTAATGAAGGTATGCCAATCATGCATTTTCATCTTTGACCCAAATTCACCTTTCTTTGTTATGATACTGTTTATGTTCGTAGCAAATCCTGTGGGAAATCAAAATTTTTGTATGACTTCTTTTATAGCATTGCTTTGCTGCTCTGTTAATAACCAAGGAAGGGTGCTTAAATTAATTTGGTCTCCATCGCTATTTAATTGAATGACATTTTTCATTGCATGATTGGCTTCCTGAATGTCACTACAAATTTTGATAATTTTTTCTTTGTCATGCCTTCTATCCAATATTTTACATAATGTTTTTTTTATATTCTTTTTGATATGCATTGTATCAAACAAATGCACAATTTGTAGCTGCTCATAGTAGGGCAACCTACCAAATTGTCTAGGATAAATTTTTATTCCCTATGAAAGCCGACCATTAATGCCTTGACGACCTTCATGAAGCATAGAAGTTAAACAAATTAATAACGAAAATCATTGTCAATTACAGCATGAGTAAATAAAACACAATATAAAAATATAAATTCCAAACATATCATATACGATAGATAAACAATTTGATCTGATGTATAACCTTGATGATTAATTCTATTATATTCCAATTTCTATAGGTGAGGTGTCATTCTTCGTGGTTTTGATGTAGTCTCTTCTTTCCCATTGAAAAGATATTTTTTAGTAGCTCGATACTTATGATTTCTATGGAGGAAGTGCCTATACTCATCAAACACTTGCTTTCCTAAACTTGTTGAATGATGAGATTTCATCTTTGGACCACAAATTGGACATGCAAATTCTCCCTTTGTTTGAAGACCTACAAAATCATATATAATTGGATTAAATATGTCAATTTTTATAATTATATATAATGAATATATTATTTAAAAAACATGCATGATATCTACTTCATAAAATTAAATATCGTTAAAGTGCAGTCGAACGTTATAGCATACCACAAAAATGTGTTAGCCCTGGGGCATCATAAATTGTCCATACAAGCATTGCATGGAATTGAAATTATCTTTGTCCTATTGGTCTATAGACATCATACATAGTGATGCCATTCCATAACTTTAGTAACTCGTCGATAAGAGGCTCGATATATACATTCATATCTTTAACTTGGTACTTGTTGAGATGATGGATTGCACAGCCCCTGAAGCTCCAGAATATTCAATGAAGGACTTTAGCCATGAAAGATAATCAACCACAAAGAGAAGTGTTGCAACAATGGAATGCTGATTAAAGATTATATTGATAATATGATTGATATGATATTGATATGATATGTTACAAATGAACAAGATGCCTGATTAAATAGGCAAGAGGTAAACCCTAATATGCATGAGATTTTTCCACGTGTCTTGATCTAACATGTGAACCTTATCTAGATGATCATTAAATGATGAGATAAGTTCTAGAAGGAATCTTATCCCACAAACTAGGAAAGGGAATATTATCCCATTTATTAAATGATTGCAACCTAGGACTAAATGATTAAATGCAAGACCTAAGTTAACTTATGCTAGTGTAATAATTAATTAATTAATTACAACAACAATACTTACCTCTACATGGGGGTGTTGTCACAATAGTGGTTTACAATTTCTAGGAGATTCTGATTTTTGCTGAAATCACATATTTTTAGACAATATAATGATTTAAGCCTTAAAAATTTCCATTTAAAGCATTCCAATTGAAGATGGTTTGATCAAACTATCTTAGATCAAACCCCCTTGGATAGAACCCCACTAGTTTTAAACCATACCTATAATGGAGTCTCCTTTACACCTATCAAAATGCTGATAAAAAACCACTTTTGATTTACCTTTTGGAGGATCAAATGAATTCATTTAATTTAATTTTTTGTAAGTATGTAGTCCTTATTATAAACTTTCCACAAAGTATAATTTTAAATAAATTTAATTTAATTATTATATTTATTTTTTATTTCTTGTGAATGTAGGTTTTTCACTCAGAATCAAGCTCTTTGTTCTACACATGTGGAAAAATAGCAGATTATCAAATTTTTTTTTGAAAAATATGAGTGCACCAGATATTGAAGTCCTTGATCCAATAGAAAAAAATAAAATTTAATTTTGATGCATAAAAAAAAAGTTACACGTTATACGGTCGCGCTATGTCTGAATTGTACTTGGTAAATGACTTTGAAACTTGATTAAAGAAAAAATATTCAATAAGAAACTATCTAACCAAGTGGAAGCACTAGATATCAAAGTTACAAATTTAAATTTGAAAGAATTAGAATTTTATCTTTCATGAAAAAAAAGTTGTGTTATACGGTGAGAGTCACTTTTTAAAAATGTTGTTTTCTAAAAAAAAATAGCTTTTGAGGGAGATGGAAAAATAAGTGCAATCTAATTCCAAAAATTTTGAAAAAAATATATTTAGAATCTAAAGAAAAAATTTCATGAAACTCTAGTTTTCATCATCAAATTCCTCACGGTTTAGCTACTATAGTTGCCTGAAAGTGAAGATTTAGTTAAATTTTTTTATTTTAGTGTCCAGTTTGGCCAAAAATTGTAAACCACTATTGTGGGATCACCCAATGATCGTTAAATGAACATAAAAATTACATAATTATTATAACCATTTTACTGCAATATATATAAATTAATGTACATGACTCTTAAACGAAAAAAAATTAAGTCACTATGCAACAAATAAGACAAATGAAATGCTACTACGCTAAAGAAAATTGATGTAAACAAATACCTAGAACAATCATTTCCAACATTATGTGCTCCATCTTTATTGACATCCATGGAGGAATTTTATTGTTGATAACAAAAATAGGCCACAACGAGTAAATAGATCTCATCTCTCCAAATGGATTGACACCATCGGCTGTACCAATGAAAGCCTGAGATTACAAGGTTCTTCATTAAAGTGTGGCCATTTTTCCTCCATGTCCCTAAATGCAGAACCATCCGAAAGCATTCAAACAATGTCATCTCCACTTATATTCCATGCATGGTAATCCATAAATTACGCTAAGCTTTCACACCTAAATAATCGTTGCATATGTGGAATAATGAGAATATAACAAAGAACCTTGTGAGGCACCTTTTTTGTTAGTTGATTTGTTTGATATCTACTGATATAACATTTTGGGAATTTTATTACAAATTCATGTTGTTTATGATATTGTTGTGCCCTTAGCACACACGCCCCATTCCGAACAGGGACCCCCTTTTCTTTTGCCTTGTCAGGTCGGTTTTATCGTTGTCTTGTTTTGCGTGCCTCCTTTTTTGATGTCTCAGATGGTCAATGTTGCTTAAAGGACCCACCACAAGTTGACCATGCCTTCCCCTTTTAGTTTTTACTACGTTCTGGCGTCTCGCGGAGTCCCTCTGGCAGTTTGGCCCTGCAAACGGCCCCGGGCCCTGCTGGGCCCGGGGTTCGGGATTCCCTCTCCAGGTTTCCCCGCTGGAACCGCCATTCCTAGCGACGTCCACTCTGTGTCATCCCGGACCTCGGGGTCCGAACCCCCTCTTGCCGTCTGGTCGAAACTTGTAGAAATGTTCAAAGACGGCATCCCATCCTCCGGACCCCGAACCCTGAAGTTCCGCTTTCGGGGTTCCGACCGTGCTTCGTCATCGCTCAACGACGAACCTTTGACTGTGCCCCACCTCCCGGGTTTCCCGCCACCGTTTTCACCGACCGATATCTGTGGGAGTCCCTGACTATCGTCGGGTGTTCCAAGCCCGACCATCTAGAATTTCGAGCCCAGAATTTCATGATGGTTCCACCATCCATGACGACGAATCTTTGGAGGAACTTCGCCCTCCGGGCCCTGGCTCGCTCCTTGCCATCGCCATCCCAACCGACCCGAGATACTCACTACGGCCGCCGTCTTGTGCCTCCCTAGCCGTCGAGCCCCGGGTTTCCCACCGTTGTCACCGACTTTTGAACTCACCAACCTATTTCGCCGCCGTACCTACATTGAATACGAGCATTAATGGCAGTTAGGGGTATAAAATACCCACTCTGACCTGTCATTATCATTTCACAGGATTGCAAAGCGATTGGAGAACTTCATTGAGGAGCCCACTGTCTTCGACACCGTCACACTTGTCGCCCTTAGCATCATTTCGTCGACCGTAGGTGGATCCCACATCTCCCCGCATCGCATGTTTGAGGTAGGTCATCCGTGCGCCCTCCCGAGCCTTGTTTTCATAATTTCTTAGAATGTAAATGAAATAAAAATCATTAAGAGGGCATGAGGTAGGAAAACATGAGATCGCGCACAAAACCCACATGTTAAAACTTGAGAAAACCCTCTCTGATGCCCTCCTCACCGATCTAGAGTTTCTCCCTCCCGCGGCTGTTCTTCACGTAAGGAAAACGTCCTCTTCGGCCCCGGAGCATGCCTTCGTCGTCTGTGTGAAAACCTTGAACCAACCTGCCGACAGCATTATCACCTTTCAGGCCTGGCCCGTCGGACTTCCCTATTCGGAAGTCACCCTTGATGCCGCCATTTGAAACTGCAATCTAGCCCCTGCCTCCCGACCGGCGGAGCCCGACTTTCTCCTTGCCGTGGGAGTTTCAAATTGAACAAATGCCTTTGGGTCTCTCGGGCCCGGGACCCCGGGGTTCCACCTCCGGGGTTCTGCGAGTGTTTTGCCATCCTCCACGATGAATCTCACGCGGTATCCCATCCTGCGGACTCTGCCTTCCTGTTTGCTGTTTTGGGCGATTTAAACTCATTGCGTCCTCCGAGCTCCGGGTTTCCGTGCATCATTATTCGTCGTCCCCATGGCGAACTTGTTCGGCCACTCCGTGCTCCGGACCCCGCCCTTCCATTCGCCCTTCTCCTCGTTGTGGCATCTCTGGTTGGACCGACATCCTTCGGATTTCCCGGGCCTCGGTGTCTGGACGTCTGTCCCTGGGATTCTGCCCTTCTTCCGCCGTCAGGGAGATATTCACCCACCTCCGGAACCTCACGGTGACACATCTTTTCCTTGGCGATTTCACCCCGTCCTTTTGATCTTTGGGCCCCGAAGCCTCGTTCGCCACTGGATTGCCGCATGAATGACTAAAGCCCTCCTCCTTGCCGGGCTCTGGCGATCGAGTCTCCTTTCCTCGCCTGCCGTTCCAAACAGAATTTTCGCCCCGCCCCTCCGAGCTTTGGGCTCCGCCCTCCTGTTCGCCGCTAAACTTGAAGACAAACCTTGCACTGCCGGGGCATTGTTGCCAGACTTCTGTCCGACCTTTGCCGTCCCAAACGGCGAAGCGCGAACGCCTTCCCAGTGCCGCCGGTCTGAACCCTCCGATGTAAAATGACAAACTATTGACCGCCCTTTGCACCGTCGGGCCTTGGACCCCGGAGCTCCATGTCCGGATTTCTGTTTGTTGTTTGCTATTCCAAACGGCTATCTCCTGACAACTCTTTGGCCCTGGACTTCCGAACTCTCATAAATCGATCCAAACGAGCCCAAATCTGAAATCTAACTTCCACCTATATGCTGAATTTCAGTCCTCTTCATTGCCAACCTCTTGAAATACTAAAATTTGACCAAAGGGAGTCTCTGGGAGCCTTTTGCCATGTTTTCCCTTCCAAACAACATTCCTGCCAGGGAAGTTCGGCCCTTTGGACCTGAATTGTCCAAATGCCTTTAATCAAAATATCAATAACATCTGAGGATAAAAGGTCATGATATGCTTAATTGACTATTTGAAATAAATGTTTTTAGAGTGTTGACTAACACGAATGCTTTTGTGATCTATTGTACTGACTTTGCCCTTACTTGCAGAATATATGGAATCGAGTGCAAGAACTTTAGGGGTATTTGCCGAAAGGGACAAGGGGAAGAAGTCAGGAAGGACCCCTCGAGGGAAAGAGAACAAGGACCAGATGAAGTACCAATTCCAAGGTGAGCCGCTCCACTCAAAAGTCACAACAGATTGGAAGGAGATCACAGACATCAACATGGGCCAGGTGGATATTGATGAATTCATGCAAAGGGTTAGGGTGAATCCAACGACAAAAAATGCCAGATTGATAAGACAGAGTGGGATAGCTAAAGCTGCCGGATTCTTTCCATCCCTCGTGGCCCCTGAGTTGGTCATGGCTTGTCAGGAAGCATATCAAACCGACACAAGGACAATCATTGATAAAGAGGGCAACATTCTCGCTGACATGTCGCCTGAGGGGATCACAAAGACCTTCCATATTCCCACATTCCAACAGATGGAGGTCCCCACCTTAGAAGAATGCTAGGTGGCATGGGATGATAATCTGGGTGACTGTAAGTAGTCAATAAATCTACACTGACTCAAGGAAAGACGGGGCAGCACTGCGAAAGTTCCTCAGGAACTCTTTCGCAGTAATTTCCACGAAGATTACCATGACCTGGTGACCATGTTGAGCAGGATTATGGGTCTCCCCATGGCCGCCTACTTTCAGGAATGGATGGCATACTTTATTGAGTAGATCCTGCGTGGAAATGAGGACATCACAACAAAGACTTCGTTCTACTGGGGAGGAATCATAAGCAACTGCTTCCATGAGCAGTTCGTTAATGTAAAGAAAAGCTCCAAATTCTATATGACTTCCTACCTTGTCTATTCCTTGGCGGATCAGATATAGTACAACAGGTTGTTTGTAGCACCCGATCAGGGGCAGAAGCGAGGACTCAAACCCTTTGATAAATATCCGCAGCTCCAGTACCGGTACTTCAAAAGGGATTACTGCAGAGTAAACGACGCCTTCATTGGCCACATTATCAGGTTGATTACCGGAGACTTTGAGAGGAGGGTCTCCCACAGTGCTAGGGCGCTTTTGAAACAATATGCCTTTCTGTACATCCAATACCCGAAGTTTACATACATTCGTGCCCAGGGCTTCACTGAAAGGCCAAATAGGCTGTCCCGATACCCCAACGATTGAATCATCCTCCTGGAGCTTTCTCAGAAACTCCAACACCTACAGACAATCTTCAGCAACAAACACATAGTTGGGATCTCCTATCCCATGACCCTTGGCCAGGGCATGTACTGACTGTAAACCTCCCAGTGTGCCGGTAACTCTTAAAAAGAACTGAAGGATTACCATTTCTACCTACACACTACTCGCCCACAGATGGACCCGCATGGCCACGTCAGGAAAGCGTTGGGGCCGGCATATGCCCATCTTCACCACATTGAGGATTTCTGGGCCGACTGCCAGGATGATTAGGAAGTGCGTGCAAGGCACTACATGCGAATAACAGTGCAGTTTGTAAGAAGGGTGCAGCCATTCCCCGTACCAGACCAGGTCGAGGAGGACGGGTCCACCATAATGCATCCCAGGTACCCTGCAGTCGCCAACCTGCCAATACCATCAATTGATTGGGATGAACAGGAGGTCGACAACCTAGATACCATAACCTAGCCAATCTTAACTCGTACCAAGGAGTTGATCGATGGGCAGGTGGCTCATTTAAAGCGACAGGGAGTAATCTTGACTTATGAAGGGATCAAAAGCGAGCTGAGTGCCACAGAGGATGTTGCTGCCACCACTTCAACTGGCAGGACCTCCAAGTCTCTTCCGGTCACCAGGTCCAGGAAAAGAAAAGGAAAAAAAACCGAGCAGTCTCAAGATCCCAAGGCCTATGCAAAGAAAGAAATGGGAGGCTCACCTCCCAAAAGGCTCAAATAGGCAGGGAGTACTGCGGAACAAGTTTCAACCCAGGAGAAAGAGGCATAGGGTACGGATCAATTACAGCCTCATTTGGCTCTCTCCGCCCCTATTGTTGCACCACCCACTTCCCTGGCTATGGTCGCTGCATCCTCGCCGGCAGTGGACATTTCTGTCCATCTTGCCCCTTCGCCTCTAGCCGAGTCTGTGATAATTATTGACTCCTCTTCTGCCATGACTTCTCCCCCTTCCTCTTTTGCTATGTTACCAATCACATCACTCCCTATGGCAACAATAATCGCACCTGTTCCCACTGCCACTATACTCGAGGCTCTTTCAAAGCACATGCAGAACCTTCCCCCAGAGCTCTCCCAGATCTTAATGGATCCAACTCTCTAAGCAGCCCTTGCGCAAGTCCTTACTACTGCTCAACCTTCACAACCACCGATAGGGCCACCGACTATGGAGACCACCATGCTAATCTCTAAGGAGTGGGAGGAACGAGAGCGGGAGGCCTCTAAGCCTATTGAGGAGGAGGCCGATGAGTACCATGAGCACTCGGAGTACGAACTCTGAACCATTGATAGGGTGGCTTATGAGGATGAAGAAACGAGCTCTTCTGAGAGTGGGGACGAGGAAGATGGCTCGAGTGCTAAGGAAATCATTCAAACCTTTGATGATGACCTAGAGGAGGAAATGACACAACAGCTGAAGGACATTGAGGCAGAGGCAGAGGGGTCACCCCATGATGAAGAAGGGCAGCCACCAAAAGAACAGCAGTAAAAGGATTTAACTGAGGGTGAAACATGTGTCATCAGAAGCCCCAAGGCTGAGTGTACTGAGAAAGGAAGGAAGGAGAAACAACAAGAAAAGAAAGTCCCATTCAGTAACCACCCACTGGGCTACCTATCAAATGCCTCATATTTATCCATGACTCCGATGAAGAGGAGGAGGATGCTGCCAAAGGGAAAGAGAAATCCCCGAAGGGAAAAAGAGCAGAAATTTTAGCCTTGACTGAGAAGGGCAAGGGTGACCATGATTCACCCAAGGGGAAATCTGCTGTGCTTGAGTGGTTGGAGAAGCAACTCGAAAGAAAAACCCCTGTGCTGAAGGACCCAAGGGCAAGGTTTGAGGCCATCTTGGCTTGAGCCCAAATCACGACGAAGGAGAAGAAGACCAAGGTCTGATCCAAAGTAACAATGGATGCTTCCGGCTCTCGAGCGACACAAATTGCAATGCCCACGATTGGCCAAGCCGGGGTAAGTTATAACATCTCCACCATCGACTTGGGGACCGCCACCAGAGAGCAGAAAGTTGAGCACCTTAAGGTGTCAGTGGCTGCGGTGGTGCATCTGATAAAACAAGATAAAATCTCAAAGGATGATCTCAAGGTACAGGTCGCAGCCTTAACAGATTACATATAGCAATGGTCTTCAGTAGACGAAACATGGGGATTAGCCGGGCTGTGCGAACAACCAACAAGATCTTGGACCTGATGTAGTCTCTGGAGGGCACAAGGAAGCTCTGCACCAATTTCCCCGCGTCCTATGACTCCACCTTTCGAAGGATTGAAGCTACCCTTCAGCTGTCTGAAGCCACGTGGGAGAAGAAGCTTGCATTTAAGAAAGATCACTGGCTGATGGATGTGTGGCGCCGAGACTTTGACAACTGGAAAGAGAGGCTAGAACAAATTATGAGCAAGGTGGATTCAGACATTGAATGGATCAAAGAAATCTAGGTAGAATGTGCTCGATACCTTAAAATAATGACGGACTATGATATGCCCACTGTGCAAATGGATCGGAAAAGGCTGGAGGATAATGCAAAGGAATGGAGCTACCAGGCGCTGCGATGTGAAATCATCGAAATAGAAAAACTCCAGGCGGTCGTCCTCAAGTTCATAGAATACACAACTTCCAAGGGATAGGAGGATAGCCCTGTCAAAGATAAAGAATTTCCTGAAGAGTAGCTACAGTGAAAACAACAATTGACTAAAGGACAAAAGAGTTACAGTGCTGTCAGCAAAAGGATGAAATAGGGAAGAGACAAAATGTAATTTTAAATTGTGATATATTGGGGGATAGGTGAAACCCTATTTTGTAATGAATCTTGGCCACACAATAAGAATTAATCTTGGCTATTCATTGAATCTTTTGGGCACTATAAATGGTGCTCTCCTCTCATTGTTTTGGAAAGTTGAGTTGTTGTAAAGACATGCTATAGAAATTTATAAAGAAAAGGCATTGACTTGGTGTATTTCCTTGGTTTCTCTCATGTTACTTGATTCAATCTCCAATGTTAGATGTTTGACTTAGGTTTTATTGTTATTTTAGTTAGTTGTCTTCTTTCTTTGGATAGATTCTAGGAATGCTGTTAGGTGATTATGAAAATTCCTGCCATGTTGATGATTTCTTTGTCCATACTTTTTGCTGTTTGCTGATGGTAGATAGCTATGCAAAGTTAGCCTGGACTTGAATTCAAAGCTGCTCCAAAATATTTATCTTTGATTCATCTATGTACATGGTGAATGAAGGATTAAATATCTCTAGACCTTAGAAGATAGCACAATTTCCATGATACTGTGAAATCTCTGGTTAAGTGGGATATTGTTTTGAAAAATTGTCTATTGCAGGAACTCCATTGTGACTATTCACAATTAGTTGCAGACTTAGGAACTTTCCCTCTTCCTTGCCTTTTTTTTTTTTTAATGACTGACCTATGCTAAGGTTCATTGCACATTGTAAAGCCAAATCCAACAACAAAATGGGGTCCAAGACTGCTGTTTGAACCTACAGCTAATGCATAACAACTTACCATCTGAAGAACTCCATTTCAAGATCCAACTTCCATGATTTATAACCCATCCGTAAGACCGCCTTGTGATTCCAGCAAATCACATCAAACAACTAAGATATTCCAAGCATTTTCATGACCTGACATCTGAGAGACCTTGGGATAGTGTTCTGCAACTCGATCATGGAAGATTGTCTTTCAAGAGAGGTAGTGCACCTATGCACTGCATGTGTTGAGAAGTGCATAAAAACACCATCAACAGAACTAGCGCTAGAAGGAGGGCTTGATGGTGGAAGTACCAAGTTAAGGGTTAAAAGTGAAGCTGGATCGAATCAGATCATTCTCCTCGGAAAGATTTCAAAGAGTTCTACGGTCATCACCAAACAAGGGAGAATTTGAAGAATTGCAGCCTCCTACGAGGGCAAAGGGAGCTAAAGGAAGTAGCGTTGCCTCTTCCTCTTCCTCCATTCCACCCTCACCTTCATTTGGCTGGCCTTCATCTTCCACCCAACCATCTCAAACTGCATTTACACCTCCTGTCTCCAGTAGCCAGGGGATTGCTCCTCTCCCAGCCCTTCTAGCCCAGGGCACAGTCTAGTCAGCCACAGCTCAAGTACAGTCCCAGATTGCTGTTGTATTGCAGATACAGCCCCAAATTGCTGTTCTCCAATAACATGTACCACCTCTGCCACCCTCCATGGCTTGGTTAGCACATAACCCTTCGTCGATACATATTGCTGCCTACAATGATATGCCTAAGAATCTGGAAGGCTTTTGTTTGAAGTTCCATCCGTGCAACCTACAAAGAACATCTGAGGAGCATATCAAAATATTCGAAATAGTGATTACCGAAATGCAAGTTGATCATGAGGACGTTGCATGCTACCTCTTTCCGCATTCGTTGGGGGAAAAAACTTTTTATTGGTACATCAATCTGCCGAGAGGATCCATCACCTCGTGGACTCTAATGAAGAATGCCTTCCTACAAAAATACAAGATCCCCATTAGCCCTTTGAAGCTTTACCAGCAGTTCATGTCTGTCAGAAGGGAAGTCAATGAACCTATTGGCTCCTTCAATGACTTCTTTCATTGGGCCTACACAAGGCTTCAGGACCCGTACCTTCATAATGATGTCATGGCTCTCACAGTCTACTATGCAGCATTAGACAACCTCACCTTGACTTTGGTGAAAAGGATGCAACTGCCGCCCGCCTCATTGGTGGCGGCCTATAAAGAGGCCGTTGTTGCCAGTGCGGACTTGCGGCAGAATATCTCTGGCCCGTTGCCTTCTCTGGGGCCAGTAGCTCACCCGATGTAGATTCAGGGGCTTAATCAAGCGTTTGCTCATCAAACCCCTTTTATGAACTAAGTACCTCAATTGCCTATGGTACCACATCCAGGGCAGCCACTAAATTACGCGCCTCCCGCGCCTTCCTATTTGTAGCCCCAGTAGCAGTATAACTATTCTCAGGCGGCTCCACAACAGCAGCCCCAGGTGCCATTGTACCTATCAGGACCAGAGTTTCCTCTAGCTTATCAGAATCAGCCGGTAGGCCCGCTCGCTTTTCTCCAAAATCTAATGCCATTGCCTGGGAACGAGACCGAGAAAGATAAGCTAGAGGAACTGATTGAAATGATAAAGAAAATGTCTATGAAAATGACGCACCTAAAGAATCAGAATAACCAGTTACAAGCCTCCCAACGTAATTTCCATGCTAATCTTAACCGGGACAACCAAGACAATAGGGACAATAGGGATAATCGAGAAGTAGGCATTTCCTCTGAGCTGAACTATGATAGGGGAAAAATGCCAATTAGAATGCAAAAATGAGACCTTCTTAGAGGAAGAATCGCACGTGGAACACTAGGCCCAATAATGGGGGAGTCCCTACGCCATTCGATCAATCGACAGGCAATGACAAAATAACTAGCGGAGTATACCTTGCCGAGGTAGCCTTGTCCGGATGGTGTTGAATTCATAAAACCAGTAGACATTCCGAGTTGGATTGTCCCGAGTTCCAAATAGCCGCTGAAATATTTCAAGTGGAGGTACAAAACGTAGTTGACAATGCTGGCTATAGGGACATCGTCCCATCCGAGCCATATGATTCCTCATGTCTCGTGGTTAATCAAGCACCATTTTCGCGATGTGACCACAACGAGCCCGAAGCCGAGCCTGCCCCTGTTGAAGGTGAAGAAGCACAAGAGGTAAGTAATGAATAAACTTTGGCCCAGCTCTTTGATTCAGTAGATAATGGTTCGGTAGATGAAGAAGAGCCATTTGTAGATGAGGTCCACATGTTCCATCAAAGGTCGACTCCCTACTTCCTTAGGAATAGACAGGCGGGTGGACCCTTTACAACTTCTACCCCACCAAACAATTTTTCCACTCCGCCTGATCCTAATGCCAACAACAACCCTGGACTTCCTCATATACCTACCCAATATCTTGGCAAGAACGAATCTCAAAACCAGTCACACGATCAGCCTCAAGGCCAATCCCAAAATCCATCTAGTCAAACAAAGGTCCAACCTCCTAGTTCTGCCATAGGCCAAGCTTTTAGTTCATAAATTAAGCAAATGGGTGAATATGTAGCAGAAGAGTTCAAGAAGGTAAAAATTAGCTTATCAGACTTCAAATTGCTCAAAGTCCTTGCTATAAGGCATGCCTTCTTTAGGGTTCTTAATGGGACTTCATCCTCCAGTATGACTCAGGAAATGTCAGCCAAAAAAGTTACCTTTGAAGAGCCTAGGAAGGAACCAGAGAAGCAGGATAATGCTGGGAAAAGGAAGGATATCCCTAAAAATCAACTTGCGAGTAAACAAATTGAAAGGGAACCAGAGTAGGCTAATAGGCAGATTTCGAAGGACCAGCCATTTAGGCAGACTAGGGATATGGGCAATGATAAGAACAAAGGTCAGATAACTCACATGGACACGCCTACGGACATCTTCCAGGGGAGACCGGAAACTCCCTCTTTCCTGACCACCATTAGGATCTTTGGGAAGAACCTGCATAACTACCTGCTTGATTCATGAGCGTCTACTAATGTCATGCCCTTGGCAGTATGCAAGGCTCTTGGCATCACCCCCACGTCTTCAAGGAGGAAGGTGACCCAACTGGACAAAACATAGATCAACATTGTGGGTGAAATAAACTGTATCCCGATGTAGATTGCTATAGACCCGCAGATACAACAGGTCATTGATATTCAAGTGGCTGACATTCCCGATGCATATGGAATCATCTTGGGAAGGGAATTCACCAAAGTACTGAATGGATACACCGCCACAGACCTTTCTCATATGTGGCTACCATGGAAGGGGCTGCCAAATCAAATCCGTATCGACCGTGAATCCCGTATGAAATACATGATCACGGAGTACAATAATATCAACAAGGTGTTGTTCGCCGAGACTAACCTGGGGAATTACCACCCTTTCACCTACCAAAATGAGGTCGAGATTCTGGAAGAAGGTACGGACGAAGTGTTACTGGTGCTGTGTAGTCCTTTGACTGATTCTACATGAATTCCCCTAGACACATAAATGTTGATAGAAGCCGATGATGAGTCTGATAAAAATGACAACTAGGGACTACTCAGTGGCTCTAGGAGTTCATGGAGAATTGCGCAAGGGATCAGCTCAGCTTAGGGACCTGAATGAATTTACAGGATCTCTTGTTACCAAACTAATGGAGGGTTCACAATGCTGCTACTTCGAGTTTGATTGTTGCTTGTGTCAAGCAGCAGTTGCACATGTTAAAAAATTAGCTGCTCCTCAGATAGAAATGCCAAAGGAGGCACCAGCAGAACCACCTGTTGATCAATGCATCGAACCAGAAAATTACCTTAAGGTCACAGGGCCAGCCACCCAGCTGAAAAGGAACAAAAGCTTAATTAGTCACGAAGAAAAAGGACCCTCGGCATGCTGGATGCTCCGATTTGACGGATCCAAGTCCAAGCAAGGAGCCGGAGCTGGGTTTGAACAGCCCAACGGGTAAGACATTTCTAGCTGCCCACAGATTACAGTTTTATTGCACCAATAATGTAGCAGAATATGAGGCCTTAGTCCTTGGCCTTCTCATGGCCTTGAAGAAAAATGTAAAAATGCTGCAAGTTTTCGGGGATTCCGAGCTCGTGGTTAAACAGGTCAGGAAGTTGTATTTCTATCATGACCGAAGACTTACAAACTATAGGCATAGGGTTTGGGATCTCTTGGAGGGCTTAGATGCATTCAATATACAATTGATCCCTCGTGCTCAGAATCGTACAGCTGATGCCTTAGCTCAAACAGCCAGCACTCTACAGCCCCTCTCTCTGTCTGGGCTCAAGAAATTCATGGTTGAGCTGACATCCACACCATTGATCCCAGATAATGTTACCCACTTGCAAGTCTTCAATGATGACAAACATATCCTTCAATTCATCACAAGTTCTGATGTCTTTGTAGCTCAAATAATTGATGAAGCTGATCCACAGGAAGCCGAATTGGACATAGAGGGGGTTATTAACCTCAAAACTAATACGATCCCCAGGGGTATGGTTCAGTTGGAATGCATATTTGACTTGGACCAGATCAGAGATCAGAATCAGCAAACAAAAAAGGAGGCTATAAGCAACCAGTGCAATGCTCACAACCTTGGGACAGCCAAAGAGATCAAGAATGTTTTTATCGGTAAGGTATGCATGCCAGAGGAAAAAAATGGAATCACGGATGCATTGTAGAGGTACCATGATGTGGTGGCATGGAGTTACAAAGATTTAAAAATATATGACACTTCTGTCATTACACACACCATCCCTCTTAAGATGGAGGTGAGGCCATTCTGCCAGCGGCAACGCCCTATCAATGCCTTGCTGGAACCTGTCGTCTACAAAGAGGTGCAGAAGTTGCTCTCAGTAAGAATCATTTTTCTAGTTAGGCATTCCACATCAGTGGCCAATTTGGTCCCGGTCAGAAAAAAGAATGGGGAGATTAGATTATGTGTAGATTTTCGCAATCTGAACCGTGCCTTCGAGAAAGACAACTATCTAGTACCTTCATTGGATGAGGTGCTACAGATCGTCAACGACTCCCAGATGATGTCTTTCCTCGATGGATACTCTAGGTATAACCAAGTAATGGTACAGTATGAGGATCGTCACAAAACGACGTTCACCACTAAGTGGAGGACGTTCGCGTATAGAAGGATGCCTTTTGGACTCATCAATGCTGGCGCCACCTTCCAACGCGCTATGGATATCACCTTCAAGGACTTAATTGGCAAGTGCATAATCATCTGCATGGATGATTTGACTGTGTTTTCTAAAAGGCGGAGCGATCACGTCTCCGATTTATGCAAAGTATTTCAGAAATGCAGAGAGTTCGGGGTTTCCCTTAACCCCAAGAAGTGCATTTTCGGAGTGACTGAAGGTAGGCTGCTCGGGCATATCATTTCAGAATAGGGAATCTCCATATACCCCGAGCGCATCGAGTCCTTACTCAAAATCCCGCCCCTAGGAAGCAAGAAATAATTAAAATATTTCTTTGGAAAGATCAACTTTGTCCGAAAATTCATCATAGGTTTCGCGGAAATTGTTAAACCTCTAAATGCTATGCTGAAACAAGACGCTAAAGTTGAATGGACACTTGATGCCAAACAATCATTCAAAGAAATTAAACGGGCCATTGCTGAGGCGCCTATGTTAGTTAGCCTGGATTATCTGAAGCCTTTCTATGTCTACTCATTTGCTTCAGAGTATTCCTGTGCAAGCATGTTGACCCAGAAGGACAATGAAGGAAATGAGCATCCGATCACCTTTATGAGTGCTCCCCTCAAGGATGCTGAATTGCGATATCACAATATTGAAAAGTAGGCATATGCTCTCGTCAGAGGGGTGAAGAAATTTAGACACTACATCCTACGCAATAAGGTGTTTTCCATCGTCCCTGACCCAGCAGTAAAAATGCTGCTCATGCAGAATGAATTGGGCGAACGAAGAGCTAAATGGGTTACCCTGCTCCAAGAATATGACGTGGAGATCCAACCGATGAAGCTGGTGAGAGGGCAGGAACTCACCCGTACAATTGCTGAAATAGCTGCAGAAGCTGGACCTGAACTCACTGTGCAGCAATACCAGCTTGAGGATGTCTCCCCCGGAGAGTGGTACCAGAATGTCATCTACTATTTGCTGAATCATAAATGTCCACCACACCTGCAAGGAGTCCAAAAGCGGGCCCTTAGATTGAAAATAATTGGCTACATGCTGGAGGGTTCCATTCTCTACAAGAAGAATCATGAAGACATTTATTTAAGATGCCTTGGCAAGGAAGAAGCAGATCAAGTATTAAGGGAGTTCCACAACAAATTTGGCACGGGCCATGGTTCTGGTTCTTTCACAACACATCAGATATTAAGAGGAGGGTATTATTGGCCAACCGTCTTCAAGGATGCCCATTGCCATGTTCGTTCATGTCACACATGTCAGACCGCTGCCACTAGGGAAAAGAATGTTGTTGTCCCACTGCAGCCTATGTTGTAGGTAAGGCCGTTTGCGCAATGGGGTCTTAACTTCATCGGTTCGGTAAGCCCTCTATCGTCTGGGGGACACATGTACATTCTTACCGCTACTAATTACTGTACTAGATGGACGGAAGCAATAGTATGTAAGCAATGCACAATTGAAGTAGTTACTAATTTCTTAGAAAATTTTATTTTAAATCGCTTTGGTTGTCCTTATGCTTTGGTATGTGATAATGGGCCTGCGTTTGCTTCATTGAAATTTGCTAGTTGGGTATTTGACTATGGAATTGCCCTTAAATTCTCATCTAATTACTACCCCCAGGGCAATGGCCTCGCTAAATCAACGAATAAAAACCAGATTACTGTGATAAAAAAGCTACTAGATAGGAATCCCAAGGACTGGCATACCCAGTTCCGTTTCGCCCTTTGGGCTGATCGCACTCGCCACAAGGTTGCCCTCAATGATTCCCCGTTCCACCTTGTTTATGGCCTAAAACCTATATTCCCCATCCATCTGAATATTCCTACTCTTTAGTTCATCAACGATTTTTATGAGGGAGAAGATCATAGGGAAGCTCGGTTAGCTGAGCTCTTGCATTTAGAGGAAGTCCGAAACCGTGCAATAGAAAATTTTGCCAAACATCAGGGCGTAGTTAAGAGATGGTTTGACCGTCGAGCCAAGATCAAGGCCTTTAGAATTGCAGATCTGGTCCTATATTGGGACAAGGCCCATGAAAAGAAAGGGGGACACAACAAACTTGACAAGCTCTAGCTTGGCCCCTTTCAAATAGCTGAGATTTTGGGAGATAATTCCTTTCACTTAAAAACCTTAACTAGTGAGAACATCCCGTTGCTGGTCAACGGGCAGCACCTGAAGCATTACTTCTAGGCTTGAGCTCGTTCGAGCTCTTCGTTGTAAATATTTGTACATAGGTTAGGGTAGTTTGCTTTGTGGCTTGCTTGTGTTTTGTTTGTGTCACTCTTTTGTTTTCTCCCTCCCGACAGTTTTGTTTCGAAAGTTGTTTTCCGCCCCCTTGCGGTGGCCATGCTTGCTCGACAAGCAGTTTACTTTGCTATCCGTTTCTTGTGTTCTTCGGCTAAACATTCACTCTCGATTATCATTCTTTGAAAGTTTCCTATGAATGATTTCCTTGCTTGAACTCTACTCAGAACTTGACCCTTAGTTGGATTTTCTTACACACATCTCGGATCTCGCACAAAACACATAATAATCATTTCTAAAGGACCGTGCCATGGTTGTTATGACACCCTAGCGAGTGAAAAATCTCAAGTCTACTCCAATGACCACTGCAGTCTCAAACCCATCGTATGCTTCAGTGCTTACCCGGTTGAACTAATTGATAAAAGAGAAATGAACATTGAAGGAAATATGAAAGCAAAAAAGTAAAGGAATCCTGAAAATAAACAACCATATGGGTGTCCGGGTAACTCTACTAGGGCTATGGATGCCCGGCCGGTAGTAGAGCAATATCCGTGAGATTGCAGCGACAACTCCGTCGGGGCTATGGACGCCTGACTGGCAATAGAGCAATGTCCAGGTTACTTTTGGTGTTAGACAATTTATGTAGCTCGCTCGGTTAACTTGATAACCCTGGTCACTTTCCCGAGGAAAAGAATGAATTCACTACACACACTTCTGAGATGTCTTGCAAGCTAACCCAATTAAGGATCTCGTCCTCCCAGATTCATCTTTGGAAGCCACTCCTGGTCTGCGAAACCAGAGATTCTAGGTCTTGAATGAATATTTATCCTTAGAACGCTCGGGAGCGTTTTCCAGTGGAGTTGCCATTTGTTGTGCCCTTAGCACAAACGCCTCGTTCGGAACGGGGACCCTCTTTTCTTTCGCCTTGTCGGGTTGTTTTTGTCGCCGCCTCATTTTCTATGCCTCCTTTTTGATGTCTCGGATGGTCAATGTTGCTTAAAGGACCCACCACAAGTTGACCATGCCTTCCCCTTTTAGTTTTTGCTATGTTCTGGCGTCTCGCAGAGTCCCTCTGGCAATTTGGCCCTGCCAACGGCCTCGGGCACTGCTGGGCCTGGGCCTTTGGGATTCCCTCTTCAGGTTTCCCCGCTGGAACCGTCATTCCCAACGGCGTCAGCTCTGCGTCGTCCCGAACCTCGGGGTCCAAACCCCCTCTTGCCGTCTAGTCGAAACTTTTAGAAATGTTCAAAGATGGAGTCTCGTCCTCCAGACCCCGAACCTAAGAGTTCCGCTTCCGGGGTTCCGACTGTGCTTCGCGGTCGCTCGACGACGAACCTTTGACTGCGTCGCGCCTCTCGGGTTTCCCGCCACCGTTTTCGCCGACCAATATCTGTGGGAGTCCCTGACTGCCGTCGGGTGTTCCGGGCTCGACCATCCAGAATTCTGAGCCCGGAATTCCATGATGGTTCTGCCGTCCATGACGACGGATCTTTGGAGGAACTCCGCCCTCCGGGCCCTAACTCGCTCCTTGCCGCTGCCATCCCAAACGACCCGAGATACTCACTGCGTCCGCCGTCTTGCGCCTCCCCGGCCGTCGGGCCCCGAGTTTCTCGCTGCCATCACCGACTTTTGAACTCACCAACCTATTTTGCCGCTGTACCTGCATTGAATACGAGCATTAATGGTGGTTAGGGGTATAAAATACCCACTCTGACCTGTCATTATCATTTCACAGGATTGCAAAGCGATTGGAGAACTTCATTGAGGAGCCCACCGTCTTCGACACCATCATGCTTGTCGCCCTCAGCATCATTTCGTCGACCGTAGGTGGATCCCACATCTCCCCACATCACGTGTTTGAGGTAGGTCATCCGTGCGCCCTCCCAAGCCTTATTTTCATGATTTATTAGAATTTAAATGAAATAACAATCATTAAGAGGGCATGAGGTAGGAAAACATGAGATCGCGCACAAAACCCACGTGTTAAAACTTGAGAAAACCCTCTCTGATGCCCTCTTTGCCGTGACTATTCTTCGCGCAGGGAAAACGTCCTCTTCAGCCCTAGAGCCTACCTTCGCCGTCCGTGTTAAAACCTTGAACCAACCTGCCGACGACATTATCACCTTTCAGGCCTGGCCCGTCGGACTTCCCTGTTCGAAAGTCACCCTTGATGCCGTCGTTTGAAACTGCAATCTAGCCCCTGCCTCCCGAGTGGCGGAGCTCGACCTTCTCCTCGCCATGGGAGTTTCAAACTGAACAAATGCCTTTGGGTCTCTCGGGCCTGGGACCCTGGGGTTCCGCGGGTGTTTTGCCATCCTCCAGGGCGAATCTCGCGTGGCATCCCGCCCTACAGACTCTGCCTTCATGTTTGTTGTTTCGGGCGATTTAAACTCATTGCGTCCTCCGAGCTCTGGGCTCTGGTCTCTGGGTTTCCATGCCTCATTATCTGCCATCCCCACGGCGAACTTGTTCGGCCCCTCCGTGCTTTGGACCCTGCCCTTCCATTCACCCTTCTCCTCGCTGTGGCATCTCTGGTTGGACCGGAATCCTTCAGATTTCCCAGGCCCCGGTGGATGGACGTCCGTCCCTGGGATTCCGCCCTTCTTCCGCCGTCGGGGAGATATTCACCCACCTTCGGAACCTCACGGCGACAAATCTTTTCCTTGGTGATTTCACCCCGTCCTTTTGATCTTTGGGCCCCGAAGCCTCGTTCGCCACTGGATTGCCGCATGAACGACTAACGCCCTCCTCCTTGCCTAGCTCTAGCGATCGGGACTCCTTCCCTCGCCTGCCGTTCCAAACGGAATTTTTGCCCCGCCCCTCAGAGCTCCGGGCTCCGCCCTCCCGTTTGCCACTGAACTCAAAGTCAAACCTTGGACCACTGGGCCATTGCTGCCGAACTTCCCCTGCTAGACTTCTGTCCAACGTTTTCCATCCCAAACGGCGAAGGGCGAACGCCTTCCCAGTGTCGCCGGTCTGAACCCTCCGGTGTAAAATGACAAACTATTGACTGCTCTTTGCACCGTTGGGCCCCGGACCCCGGAGTTCTATGTCTGGATTTTCGTTTGTTGTTTGTTGTTCCAAACGGCTATCTCCCGACGACTCTCTGGCCCTAGACTTCCGAACACTTCTAAATCGATCAAGATGAGCCCAAATCTGAAATCTAACTTCCACCCACATGCTGAATTTTGGTCCTCTTCATTGCCAACCTCTTGAAATACTAAAATTTGACCGAAGGGAGTCTCCGAGAGCCTTTTGCCATGTTTTCCCTTCCAAACAGCATTCTTGCTAGGGAAGTCCGGCCCTCGGGGCCCGAATTGTCCAAATGCCTTTAATCAAAATATCAATAACATCTGGGGATAAAAGGTCATGATATGCTTAATTGATTGTTTGAAATAAATATTATTTTTAGGGTGTTGACTAATACGAATGCTTTTGTGATCTATTGTGCTGACTTTGCCCTTGCTTGTAGAATATATGGAATCAGGTGCAGGAATTTCAGGGGCATCTACCGAAAGGGACAAGGGGAAGAAGTTAGGAAGGACCCCTCGAGGGAAAGAGGACAAGGACCAGATGAAGTACTAATTCCAAGGCGAGCCGCTCCACTCAAAAGTCACAACAGATTGGAAGGAGATCATAGACACCAACATTGGCTAGGTGGATATTGATGAATTCACGCAAAGGGTCAGGGTGAATCCAATGACAAAGAATGCCAGATTGATAAGGCAGAGTGGGATAGCTAAAGCTGCCGGATTCCCTCCATCCCTTGTGGCCCTTGAGTTGCTCATGGCTTGTCGAAAAGCATATCAAACCGACACAAGGACAATCATTGATAAAGAGGGAAACATTCTCGTTGACATGTCGCCTGAGGGGATCACAAAGACCTTCTATATTCCCACATTCCAACAGATGGAGGTCCCCACCTTAGAAGAATGCCAGGCGGCATGGGATGATAATCCGGGTGGCTATAAGAAGTCAATAAATCTACACTGGCTCAAGGAAAGATGGAGCAGCTCTGCGAAAGTTCCTCAGGAACTCTTTCACAGTGATTTCCACGAAGATTACCATGACCTGGTGACCATGTTGAGTAGGATTATGGGTCTCCCCGCGGCCGCCTACTTTGAAGAATGGATGGCATACTTTATTGAGCAGATCCTGCGTGGAAACAAAGACATCACAACAAAGGCTTCGTTCTACTGCGGAGGAATCATAAGCAACTACTTCCATAAGCAGTTCTTTAACGTAAAGAAGAGCTCTAAATTCTATGTGACTTCCTACTTTGTCTATTCCTTGGCGGATCAGAGATAGTACAGCGGGTTGTTTGTGGCACCCGATCAGGGGCAAAAGCGAGGACTCAAACCCTTTGATAAATATCCGCAGCTCCAGTACCGGTACTTCAAAAGGGATTACTGCAGAGTAAACGACGCCTTCATTGGCCATATTATCAGGTTGATTGCCGGAGACTTCGAGAGGAGGGTCTCCCACAGTGCCAGGGTGTTTTTGAAACAATATGCCTTTCTCTACATCCAATACCCGAAGTTTACGTACATCTGTGCCTAGGGCTTCACTGAAAGGCCAAATAGGCTGCCTCAATACCCTAACGACCGAATCATCCTCCTGGAGCTTTCTCGGCAACTCCAACACCTACAGGAAATCTTCAGCAACAAACACATAGCGGGGATCTCCTATCCCATGACCCTTGGCCAGGGCATGTACCGCCTGCAAACCTCCTAGTGTGCTGGTAACTCCGAGAAAGAACTGAAGGATTACCATTTCTACCTACACACTGCTCGCCCACGGATGGACCCGCATGGCCACGTTAGGAAAGCGCTGGGGCTGGCATATGCCCATCTTCACCACATTAAGGATTTCTAGGCCGACTACCAGGATGATAAGAAAGTGCATGCAAGGCACTACATACGAATGATGGTGCAGTTCGTAAGAAGGGTGCAGCCATTCCCCGTACTAGACTAGGTCGAGGAGGACGAGTCCACCATAATGCATCCCGGGTACCCTGCAGTCACCAACCTGCTAATACCATCAATTGACTGGGATGAACAGGAGGTTGACAACCTAGATACCACAACCCAGCCAATCTTAAATCGTACCAAGGAGTGGATCGATGGGCAGCTGGCTCATTTAAAGCGACAGGGAGTAATCTTGACTTATGAAGGGCTCAAAAGTGAGCTGAGTGCCACAGAGGATGTTGCTGCCACCACTTCAACTGGTGGGACCTCAAAGTCTCCTCCGGTCACCAGGTCTAGGAAAAGAAAATGAACAAAAACTGAGCAGTCTCCAGACCCCAAGGCCTATGCAAAGAAAGAAATGGGAGGCTCACCTCCCAAAAGGCTCAAACAAGCAGGGAGTACTGCGGAACAACCTTCAACCTAGGAGAAAGAGGCAGAGGTTACGGGTCAATTGCAGCCTCCCTTGGCTCTCTCTGCCCCTCTTGTTGCACCACCCACCTCCCTGGCTATGGTCACTGCATCCTCGCCGACAGTGGACATTTATGTCCATCTTGCCCCTTCGCCTCCGGCCGAGTCTGTGATAATTATTGACTCCTCTTCCGCCATGACTTCTCCCCCTTCCTCTATTGCTATGTCACCAATCACATCACTCGCTCTGGAAAAAATAACCGCACCTGTTCCCACTGCCACTATGCTTGAGGCTCTTTCAAGGCACATGCAGAACCTTCCCCCAGAGCTCTCGCAAATCTTAATGGATCCGACTCTCCAAGCAGCCCTTGCGCAAGTCCTTGCTACTGCTCAACCTTTACAACCACCGACAGGGCCATCGACTATGGAGGCCAGCATGCTAATCTCTAAGGAGTGGGAGGAACGAGAGCAGGAGGCCTCGAAGCCTGTTGAGGAGGCCGATGAGTACCATGAGCACCCAGAGTACGAAAACGAAACCATTGATAGGGTGGCTTATGAGGATGAAGAAACGGGCTCTTCTGAGAGTGGGGATGAGGAAGATGGCTCGGGTGCTAAGGAAATCATTCAAACCTTTGATGATGACCTAGAGGAGGAAATGACGCAATAGCTGAAGGACATTGGGGCAGAGGCAGAGGGGTCACCCCATGATGAAGAAGGGCAGCCACCAAAAGAACAGTAGCAAAAGGATTTAACTGAGGGTGAAACACGTTTCATCAGAAGCCCCGAGGCTGAGTGTACTAGAACAAATTATGAGCAAGGTGGATTCAGACATTGAATGGATCAAAGAAATCTAGGTAGAATGTGCTCGATACCTTAAAATAATGACGGACTATGATATGCCCACTGTGCAAATGGATCGGAAAAGGCTAGAGGATAATGCAAAGAAATGGAGCTATCGGGCGCTGCGATGTGAAATCATCGAAATAGACAAACTCCAGGCAGTCGTCCTTAAGTTCATAGAATACACAGCTTCCAAGGGACAGGAGGACAGCCCTGTCAAAGATGAAGAATTTCCTGAAGAGTAGCTACAGTGAAAACATCAATTGACTAAAGGACAAAAGAGCTACAGTGCCGTCAGCAAAAGGACGAAATAGGGAAGAGACAAAATGTAATTTTAAATTGTGATATATTGGGGGGTAGGTGAAACCCTATTTTGTAATGAATCTTGGCCACACAATAAGAATTAATCTTGGCCATTCATTGAATCTTTTGGGAATTATAAATAGGGCTCTCCTCTCATTGTTTTGGAGAGTTGAGTTGTTGTAAAGACATGCTGCAGAAATTTATAAAGAAAAGGCATTGACTTGGTGTATTTCCTTAGTTTCTCTCATGTTACTTGATTCAATCTCCAATGATAGATGTTTGACTTAGGTTTTATTGCTGTTTTAGTTACCTATCTTCTTTCTTTGGATAGATTCTAGGAATGTTGTTAGGTGATTATGAAAATTCCTGCCATGATGATTTCTTTGTCCATACTTTTTGCTGTTTGCTAATGGTAGATAGTTGTGCAAAGTTAGCCTGGACTTGAATTCAAAGTTGCTCCAAAACATTTATCTTTGATTCATGTATGTACATGGTGAATGAAGGATAAAATATCTGCAGACCTTAGAAGATAGCACAATTTCTATGATACTGTGAAATCTCTGGTTAAGTGGGATATTGTTTTGAGAAATTGTCCATTGCAGGAACTCCATTGTCACTATTCATAGTTAGTTGCAGACTTAGGAACTTTCCCTCTTCCTTGCCTTCTTTTCTTTTTTTTTAATGACTGACCTATGCTAAGGTTCATTGCACATTGTAAAGCCAAATCCAACAACAAAATGGGGTCCAAGACTGCTGTTTGAACCTACAGCCAATGCATAACAACTTTCCATCTCAAGAACTCCATTTCAAGATCCAACTTCCATGCTTTATAACCCATCCGTAAGACCACCTTGTGATTCCAGCAAATCACATCAAACAACTAATATATTCCAAGCATTGTCATGACCTGACATCTAAGAGACCTTGGGATAGTGTTCTGCAACCCAATCGTGGAAGATTGTCTTTCAAGAGAGGTAGTGCACCTACGCACTGCCTGTGTTGAGAAGTGCATAAAAACAACATCAACAGATATATAATATGATCATTGGGACATGCATCTATTACTTGATACTCCATTCCAATATATTTCATAATGGCAGATAAATCTCGATATGAGCGAGGTAAAATATTATATGGTGGTAACAAAAATTCACCTATCAATCTACAACAAAAAAATAATTTGTTAATATAAAGAATATTAATGGTACATATATTTCATCCTTTATTTACTAGTGATGAACTAACAAAAAATAAAATAGATGAAAAAAGATGACATATATGACATACCTTAACATCCATGAGATTGCTATGTTGGATAAACCATTCATAACCTTCAAGTTCACTAGCAAAAATACAGCAGAGAGAAGAGTTGTTTTGGAGCTTTCATAAAGGGGCTCGTGTGCCTTCTGAAGTATAGGTAAATCATGAACATCAGCAAAGTCATCTCGATCATCATGATCAGCTATGCCACTAAATGTGTCATAGATCAATGTATTTGTACCATCATCTTCAACTGTGTGTTCTGATGCATGATTATCTTCTTCCATAGGATCATTAACTTCATCTTCAATATCCACAGCTCCATGTTCCTCCACTTGCAAAACCACATTCTATGGGGCGTGATAATCCATATCTTGTGCCCTAGGGTGCCCCACCTTTATAATAATGATTGACACAAATAAACCATGATCATGATCAAGTGATTTTTAATATATATAAAAATGTTAAAACAATATAAACATTTACAAATTCAATCAATTTAAAGACATATAATGAACAACTTACCAATGGACGATAATCATGCCCCCCTTCAATGTGACCTATCTGCCTACAATGTTTCTTAGTTGTTTTGATTAAAAGTCTTCTCGTCTTTAAGCCCTTGCAATTATTGCAAGGAAAATAACATTTCCCATCACCCTTTTTTTTCAATCTAGCCCACATTCTAGCAATTGTCTGTTCATTTTGTTTTGCACTAATATTATCTGACATGATTTTTCTTTACCAAGCTTGAATATTTAGATCTTCAAAAAATATCAAACTCAAACTCCAATAATTTTTAATCATAGACAGGTAACAAAATCTAATAATTATGATATTTTGCACCCAAAAAAATTGGCATGCAACCACCCCTACAAAAGAGAAGATAGTCTGAACTTAATGAACCCAAAAACCACTTTAAAATGCTAATTCCAGAACTTATTAAATTCTGATTTTACTATGATTTCCAATCGTTAGACTCCTAAAATCAGAATATTGAACTTGCACAACAAAATCTAGAAATGAAAATTTGAAAATACACAAGTCTAAAAATGAAATCTGATGAGATGTTGCTTTAAAATATGATTTTCAAACCTCGAAGTAAAAATCTGATTTCACAAATGAATTCTGGAAAAAGACAATGACTACCCTCAACTTGGCGATATCTTCTTGAATTTTTTTTTTGTTTTCCAAGAAAATCGTCCTTAGTTCTCCACAAACTGTCGCAAGTATAGCAAATTTGCAAGTATAGAAAAACACTGTCGGAATAAATAGGCGAACTCACTTTTATTTATGTCGGCCACAATTTTATTTTTTCTGATTTTGCATGTTCGTCGAAATTTCGACAAACCTGGGTTTTCGTCGATATTTCAATAAAAACCCAACTTCGTTGAAATTTTGATGAACATCGGGGATAAAATTTAAAAGGATTGAAATTTACACATCAAATATCACAAGTACCCAAAAATACATCAAATTATACATCTTTCATTAGAAATTTTTGTCGGATTTTGTAGTCAAATGAGTTAGTGAGAAAGAACCAGCTATTGGAGAAAACTAGCTTGTGTTGAGAGGATTCTCGCAGATGCTGCCGCCACACAGAAAAAGATCCTCGTCGGTCGATGTAGACTCCCCATGCAAGAAAAAAATAAAGGATTCCGCAAAAAGGAAGGGCACAAACCCTCGACTAAACCAAATACTCACACCACGGATGACTCGACCAAGAACAAGATACAACGAAAAGAGCCACCTCAGATCCTTATCCTTGCAGACACCAAACGCCCCCCCGATGCATGCACAAGATAAGATCAGACAGAGCTAGGGTGCGGATGCCCTAGCTCGAGTTGCAGAGTGCTCAACAAAACCCATCCCTCTCCTTTATTTTATCTCTCTAAACCTTCTAATAATCAGCCAATCGATCTATATATCAGTTCAAACATTATTGATTTTATTAATCATGCATATTAAATATAATTTTTTTAATAAATTTTTATTTTTAATGTAACACAAGTAATTTGGTTAATTTTTTAAATATTTGAAATTAAAAATAGTGTAATCCTTAAATTCATCTATCTAAAAACATAAATTATTTGTAAAAGCCAAATAAAATTTCAACATGTTCATCAATAAAACACCTGTGGCTATAAAGTCAAATAAAATCTCAACATGTTCATCAATAAAACACTTGTGGCTGTATCATCTTGAAAAAAATCAAAGTTGTGAATCACTTGTAAAAAAAAATGTTGTTGAAATTTTTTATAGCTTAATCCTTAAATTCATCTATTTAAAAACATAAATTATTTGTAAAATCCAAATAAAATTTCAACATGCTCACCAATAAAACACAAATGCTTATTATCTTGAAAAAAATCAAAGCTCGGAAATCACTGAAAAAGAATGTTGTAAAATAAATGTTGAAAAAAGTGAAAATTCTTGTTATGTTATTATTCATATGGATATCCTCTATATATTTAAAAAGTATAAAATTAGAAAATATTGATAATTATAAATAAATATAAAGTTTACAACAATTAAAAATTACAATTAACAAGAAGTTTCTAAATTCATATCAAGAAAAAACTTGTTAAAATATTCAAAAAGTTAAAAAACAATTATATTGTATTTTTAAAATAATTTGAATTAATATGTATTTTAATAATAAATATTATAAATCATATATATTAATATAAAGAAATGATAATTATTAGTAAAAATGTCAAAATCTTAAATTTATTGTTAAAATATTTGAAAAGTTAGAAAGAACTATATTTAGTATAAAGCAATGATAACTTAAATTGGAAAGAATTATTCCATCTTTGAAAATATTCTAAACTAATATGTGTGTGTGTGTGTGTGTGCCATATGTCTGCAATAAATTTTTATGGTTTGCTAATAATTTTAAGTGTCATATTTATGGTTATACAAAAATATAGCAAGTCAAATAATACGGTCTAATAAATTTCTAAATTGTAATATACGGTCTAATAAATTTCTAAGTTGTAATATACCATAAATTTTTAGAATAGTTTTGTTTGTATGTGTTGTGTTTGCTATGTTTTAGGAACAATTGGTCAAGATAAAGCAGTTTTCACCTAAATTTAGGAATTTGATCATTGATAGAGTCAACTTTGTCTTCTATTAGAAAATGACCCTTATAACAAAAGAATTTTGCTCACTTCAAAATTCTGAGATGCTTTGGTTGTGCTTTTAGGCCATGAAGAAATCGTAATTTACATGTTGCCAACATTATGTAAATATTAACGAGTTCAAATATTTCCTCAACCATTCAACATATATGATAAAAAATCCTCTTTAAAAAATTAAAGATCTTTAGAACTTTCATTGTATGTAGAGTCATGTATAACCAACCTGCTTAAATGTTACAGTTTTATGCACAAATGAAAATGAAAGCATATAGTCCTAAGTCCTCTTATAGGTGCCTAATGTCTCCAAAAAATTCCTTAAGATAGAAAATGATCTTTTTATTCCATTCAGTAATAGATAACTCATTTATAAGCCTCATAAAACTTATAATGTGAAGTGTATTGCAAAAGGCCTGGATCAAACATTAGAAATCTCAATTGAACCCATATTCTCATTTTGTAGATTGTAGAGTAGTGGACATAAGCATTGCAATAGTCATTGGACCATGACCACAAGGTAGAGAATTAATTGCTAAAGCTATTCTTGAAGCCTCTTCATAGGAAACATGACCGACTAATTGGTATTCTCTTTTAGCACTAGGATCTTGCAAAAGTGGAAGCAATAGTTTTAATTTTTTATATATTAATCATCTTTTACTTACAAACTTCTTTTGAAAAAGGCAGTAAGAAGGTGCCATACCTCTATTGCATTTAAGCCAAGATCAATTAGTACTACACTAGGTTTTAGCCAATCACCATGAACCAAATTTGGCACACCTGCTGCAACAACAAGAATATCTCCTTCATGAGTAAATTTTGTAGGAAATTCTTTTTGTTATGAGTAGGTGTGATCTACAGATTTTTTTAGTGGAAACATGGTTTAAAACTTTAAATTAATACTTAAGTAAATATTTTCTACTATGTTTCAAATTTCAGAGTTATTCAATAGAATATGGCCCATATTCTGACATATCAAACACTTTTTTAAGAAGAGAAAATGCATTCCACCCTTAATCAATGTGTATTTATTTGCAGACTAAACATCTGTACTTATAAATTTATAGATATGTATTTTTCTAGATCCTTTTTCAGTTGAAAATAAAGATTATGATATTTCTTTTAGAGTATGTAAAAAGTGATCTATGAAAATTCAGATCTACCCATTTTTTCTGAAAAATTTGTTTTTAAGACATTTAACTGTTATTGTTGTTGTCCCTTACCTTTAAAATAAAGTGTAAGCTAAAATTCTGGCACAACTAATTCTCAAGCAATTTTTTTTTAGTATTTTAAATAACCATATAAAATTTAAAATTATCCTTTGTGCCTCAAAATTTGATGCCACTATGTGGATTGCAAATATTTTACCCTTAAAGAACTTTCTCTTGATGTGACAATTTTTAATCAATATTATGGTGGACACATCAGATACTTCAACAATAATGATTTAAGAAATTGATGATTCAAATTATTTTATTCCTTTCAAGGTGACCACACAATGCTCATGCATTTCTAGGATAGTACAATTATAAGCCTATTGTTTAGAATCACAATTCCGTACTATAGACTCATCACTGTGTGAACTGATATTTGTCTAGGGTACTAAGGGTCTCTACCATTTTGATGAAAAAAAAACACAGTAATGGGTCTCTTTAACTTAATCTCCTACTTGGTGAAGAATACCCTATTAGGGATGATTAATCAAATTGAAAAAGAAGACAATTCATTATGAAATTATTACTCCCCTGGTTGAAGTTGACAAGAGGTATATGCAGTATAGAAGTTTCCAAGTCAACTTATCAAAGGCTTTGGACATATCCATATTCCAAAATAAAAGTAAAATTTTGAGAGATTGAATGGTTATCCAAGTGTAAGTGGATTTGCAAGGTGTACTTTACTCTGAAGCATTCTCATGAGGTCAAACACAATGATAAAAAATCTGAACAATATATAAGGTATATAGAAATAAATGCCTTGTGGGCTTCAACAAGGGGTCTTTTAAACCAAGTTGGCATCTAGCATGGTCATGACTTAAAAAGTAACCAATATTATTATACCCTTATTGCACCCTACCCTTTATTGAACCCTAATTTAAGCCTAACCCTACAACTTTCCATAGCCCTAACCTTAGCTCCAAGTTTTATTCTAGATTAATAATTTTATTCCTAACTTAACATTAACCCTAACCATAATTAAACAATAATAATAACCCTAATTGAATCCTAATTGAACCCTATTTGAACCTTAATCTAATTAACCCTAACCCTAACCCTTACTGAACCATAAAGCTAACTCTAATTAAACCTCAATTGTAAACTTAACTAAAATAATCCTAATTAAACCCTAATTGTAACTTGAACTTGATCCTAATGATAAAACTAATTGAATGCTAACCCTAACCCTAACTAAACCCTAATTCCAACCATAAGCCTAATTGAACCCAAGCCCTAGTTCTCTAATTGAACCTTGTTGTTGGGGTTAAATTAGGTTTCAATTAACATTCTAGTTAAACCCCAATTGTAAGATTAACTAAAATAAGCCTAACTAAACCCTAACTATAACTTGAACTTGACCCTAATGATAACACTAATTGAATGTTATCCCTAACTAGGTAACTGAACCCTAATTCCATCCATAAACCTACTTCTTGACCCTAACCCTAACTCTTATTGAACCTTATTGTTACGGTTCAATTAGGGTTTAATTAGCATTCTAGGATAGAGATTAAGGTTAGGTTAGGGTTATAGTTGTGAATATCTTAATATTAACTTATCAATTTGACCCTAACTATAATCATAATTGAATCCTAACCCTAACACTAACCATAATTAAATTCTTGCTCTAACCCTAACGGTGATTAAATCCTATTGTTAGGGTTGAATTAGGGTTAGGTTTAGGTTTCAATTAGAGTTCTAGTGTAAATCTTGGGGTTAAGGTTATTTATTTCTTGATATTAGTTTATAAATTTGACATTAATGATAAATATATTAAACAAATAAAAGTTATTATATATTTTTATTCGTATGTGAAATTAAGTACTATTAGGGTTAAAATTATTAATGTCTTAACATTTGTTTATAAATTCAGCATTAATGAAAAATATTACAAACAAAAATAAGTATTTTAACCTAGAATTCTATTTGTATGTGAAATGAAGTATTATTAGAGTTAGAATTATTAATCATAAAAAATAATTAATCAAATCACAACAATATTTGTAAAGCTTAGAATTAATTATAAAATTAAATTAAATTTTAATTTCTAAAATTTATAAAGTATTTATTATCTAGTTTTGAAAATAATCATTTAAATTATAGTAATTATCTACTACAAATAAATTAAATTAAAACTTCTTTTAAAAAAAATAATTTAACAGTTATTAATTATAATTTTAGAATAAATTAAGAATATATATATGACTAAATTTTCTATTTATTTTTCTTTGCATCCAAATTATTTTATTTTCTAAAATTACATTAAATTCTACTTCAAAAAAATTAGAAATTATTTTGCATGCCTACTTTTGTATTTTTGAGTTCAATTAGGTATTTTCTCTTTAAATTTGAATAACCAATCATAGAGTAAATTAATAATCAAGTCACCACAATGTGTGTGTATATATATATATATATATATATATATATATATATATTATAAAAATAAATATTTAAATCTAGAATTCTATTTCTATGTGAAATGAAGTATTATTAGGTTAAGAATTATTAATCATGTATTTAAAATAAATGAGAAAAATATTTTTAAAGCTTAGAATTAATTTTAAAATTAAACTAAATTTTATTTTTAAAAATTATAAAGTATTTATTATGTATTTTTAAAAATAATCAGTTAAATTATATTAATTATTCAATACAAATAAATCAAGATACATTTTCCAAAAAATTATATGTTTAAAATAGTTGAGTTAAATGCATTTTACAATTTGGTAATCTCTCTCTCTCTCTCTCTATATATATATATATAATTAGTGTTATATATATATATAATTAGTGTTGGGAAAGTAAATATACTAATGAAATTAAACTTACTTAAAAGGAAAAGGAACTATTTTGGAAGAGTCGAGAAAATCACCCTTATCCCTCAAATTTTTTGAGCCAATTACATTTGAGAAAATTAATTTTAGATATTTGTTTTGTTAAATATTTTGCATATTTACTTTAGACTTATTCAAATATTTGTCAAATAGAAAATAAATATGAATTATCATTTCTTTAAATCAAAGTTATTAATAACTTGTTAAGGAAAAGTCATGCCTTTGGAAAAATTGATTAAACAAGTGGAGAGTTTCTAAAATAAAGAGGCAACTTTCCTAAATATTTAGAAAAGTGGATAAGGAGAAACAATTTTTTAGAAAATGTAATTATTATACAACAAGAGATCATTTTTTGAGGCATTTTTTTTGGGATTTTTTGTTATTTTTGTTTTTCAATTTTAAATTTTTTATTTTTATTTTTAAGACTGCAGGAATCGGGTAGCACGACCCCCTATAAACTGTAGTGCGCCTAGTAAACTTTTTAACATGACCGGCGACACATCTTTTTTTTTAAGACTGCAGGAATCGGGTAGCACAACCCCCTATAAACTGCAGTGTGCCTGGTAAACTTTTTAACATGACCGGCGACGCTGGCGCGACACACCCTCCGGTACCACAGGAGTGGGGGAGACTAGACCTCGTGACCAAACTCCTGCAATAAGAAAGATTTAGCCAACCGAGCTAGGGCCCCAACCCCCCCCCAAAAAAAGCTAATTTATTGTGGCAGCCCAACAATCAATAATATTATATTCAATATTAAATGAGATTTAATAAATATATTATTAATTGATACTATTAAATGCAGTGATAACTTGCCTCCCTCAAAAAAGATATAAAATCTTGGCCAATCCTTCATTTTTTTAGGAAAAAATATTAATTTCTATTTACTAATATTTCATTTAAAAAAAAAAAAAACAATTATTGGTGATGTTTTTTTACATCACTAAAAATTTGTAGAAAATTTTGGAAAATATTAAAAATAATAAAAAAATGCATTAATTATGATCCCGAATCCATCCAATCTAAAAATAATAATTCTTATGGAAAAGTAGGGGCCAAAGGGTGGAAATCAATGGGCTTAAGGGGTAGACTATAATATCTACTTGCCACCATTGATTTAAAAAATAATCTAACGAACCTCATTATATTTTGCAAGGTAAAATGTACCCAATCTGTAATGCTCATGGGGCCCAAAATTTCTTCTGGATCATTGATCTAACGACCCTCATTGTATTTTGCAAGGTAACATGTACCTATGATCTATAATGCTCATGGGGCTTGAAATTGTGGGCCCCATGAGAATTACATATCACAAGTATATTATACCTCAGAAAATATAACAAGGGCCACTGGATTATAAATTTTAAATCAATGGTGGAAACTAAAGATTAGAAATATGACCCTATACTAACTAATAATTATGATATACTATTGGCAAATTAATATAGATTTGTACTATAATTTATGAAATTTAGGAAAATCTCATCTAATCACATATCGAATATTATGGAAATTTCTTGAGTTAAATTATTTAATAAAATATTTTTTTGGTGGTTTAAATAAGACTATAATAAAATTTTATAAAAATGTGGTGATTCAAGTCACACTATAGCTCAAACTATTAGAAAATTTTGGATTCCTAAATTTCAACTATTATGAAATTGGTGAATATTAGCCACTAAAAAAATCACTAATTAAATGGTAATATAATTATTATATTATATATATTATGTTAGTACTATCAATAATATTATTTTATTGGTTAAGGTTAGGGTTATGGCTTATGGTTAGGGTTAGTTCAACGTTAGGGTTACAATTATGTTTTATGGTTTTTAAGGATAGGTTAATAGTTATAGTTAGTGTTTCAGCTAGGGTTAGGGTTAGGAATAGGTTTATGTTTAGGAACATGGTTTAAAAATTTTATTGTTAAGGTTAGGGTTAAGGTTAGGGTTGGGGTTAGAATTAGGCTAAATTTATGATAGTATGGTTAGATTAAATTTATGATATTATGGTTAATGTTAGGTTAGGATTATGATTATAGTTTATGCTTAGGGTTAATGTGTTATAGCTTGGGTTAGGGTTAGGGTGTGATTTAAGGTTAGGGTTTCAAGTTTAGGGTTTAGGGTTAATGTTTATGGCTTAGGGATTACTTAAATAGGTTTTATTTCATGGCTAGGTTTATGATTAGGTTTAGGTTTAGGGTTGTGGTTTACTGTTAGTATTAGGGTTAGGATTAGGGTTAATGTTAGGGTTAGAGTATGAGGATTAGGGTTAAGGTTCATTTATGATACAAATTGGGTTTAGGATAAGGGTTCTAGGGTTAGGCTTATGATTTATGGTTAGGGTTAGGGAAAGGTTAGGGTTATGATTATGGTTTTTGGTTTAAGGATATGTTTATAGTTACAATTAGCATTTCGATTATGGTTAGACTTAGGGCTTAAAAATATGTTAGGATTAGTGTTAAGGTTAGTGTTAGGGTTAGCATTAAGGTTAGGGTTAGGGTTCAATTAGGGTTAAGGTTAAGGTTCAATTACGTTTCAATCAGGGTTAGGTTTAAGGTTACAATGTTTTGTTAGAGTTAGGGTTATAGATTATGGTTAGGGTTAGGGAAAGGTTTTTGTTATTCTTATGATTTTAGAGTTGAGAATAGGGTTATGATTGAAGGGGTTTGACTTATTACGGTCATTTACCCCTCAATGCTTTCATTAATAAATGATTTAAAAAATACTAGTCCACAATTAAAAAAATAAGTTTAGCAAACTTATAAATGGCATTCACCTTGAAGATTATTATTTACTATGGACACCAATTTTGGTATCCAAGGGTTCTCTGACTCTTTTAGGATTTTTCACCTAAAAGGAGAGAAATGGACCCAAAATGCATAATTTCTACACTCAAAATCAATACAAGGATGGCTGGAAGATGCTTTGATTTAATGTCTAAATGCAATAAACTAATGAAATAGGTCATAATTAAATGAAAAATAAGAAAATGTAAGTTGTTTGAAAACACATTGTGATATGCAAAAGGACCTAGAAATGAAGGTAAATTGTAACAAAAATTGATGAAATCGAAGGTGTGCACCTGGAAGCTGAAAAAGGATGGAATGAAGGTTTGGAATTCCAAAAAACTTGATGTAGAATCCAACTGGAACACTTGTGCCAATTTGGGCGACTTAGTCCTAGATCTGAAAAAACTACTTTGAAGCTCGTTTCAGCCAAATGGGTATCCAAATCTACAAAAACCTCCAAAAAATAAGTTTAGTGGACTAAGTCACCACTATTGGTGACTTATTCCACTTCTAAATTTTTGAAAATCCGAAAGTAGAAACAAAATCTGTTGGTCTGCACTTCGGTTCCTGACAGGTGTCTAGTTCTGAAACTCTGATTTTCGGCATTGTAAGTGACTTTTTATTGATTTTTTGACTTGTTCAACAAGGATATGTCTTCAAAATATTTTCAAATGATCCTTCAAGGATTTCCAAACCCTCAAAGTTCCTAAATCTGCAAGCACACAAGGAAAGAGAAAGAAATGTTGAATGTTAGAGCATGTGGGTTTGCCTTGGTCAAACCCCTTTTTAGGTAATTAAACCAAAATGAAGAAATAATTTAATGAAGCATGAAACAATGTAGTTAGAGACTTTCCATGATGATATATTTTTATTTTATGCAACAATGAATGAAGAAATTGTCCTTGAATGTCCTTGGAAGCTATTTGATGACTTAGAATGTTAAAACCCTAGCTTGCTTGACTTGAGGACATGATGAATGATGAATGAATGATGATGAGTTATGAATTATGGTTTAGAGGCTTGAATTTATAGGAAATTCACCTTATTTTCCCATTAATTAGATCCCCAAGGCCAACATGAAAGAAAAATAAACTTAAAATCCAACTTTTCCCACTCAAAACTCAAAAATAACTCAAATGGGACTAATTCGCCACTCTGGGTGACTTAGTCCCACCTGAGAGGGACTCATTTTCCCAGATGGGTGACTTAGTCCTAGATAGGTCCTTTTACCAGTTGGATTGTTGGGGAATGATGAATTTTAGTTTTTATGTTGATTTCACTGGGTATTTGATCAAATTATGCCTTGGGATGCACAATATGGGCCCATAGGGGCCTACTAATGATGATGCAAAGGTCAATTAGGGATTGGGACACAAAATTCAATGTGAAAGTGTGATTAAATACACTTTACAACACTAAAATGAGGTCCACTTAGCCTAGAAAGGAAGAACATCCAATGTGAATGTGTAGGACACATTACAACATTAGATTAGAATTAGGTTTAATTTACAAGCCTTCTATATTAATATGATAATGCCATTAAATACATTTTGTAACATTGAATTAGGGAAAGATGTCCATTAAGTCTAGAGAGGTGTGAAAATCATTTACAACACTTTACAACACCTTCACAAGACATCGTTAAATGCATTTTATTTAGTTTACAAGGGTCCAAGACCTAGTGTGGATGTGTAAAACACCTCACAACACTAAATCAAGGCCTCATTAAGCTTAATTTATCATCAATTATTCCCAAATCAAGCAAGCAAAAAGGGATACTTTTTCTGTGTCCACAATTAGCCCCCACTTTAGTGAGAGGATGAACTTGCTTCAAACTCACACTAAATTAGACATTCAAGAGGGGTCCAATCGTGCCAATGTGGATGGTCTTGGATAAAAAATATGAAGGAAGTGATCAAGCCCATAGGATCCAATATCCTAAGTCAATCCAACATAAGTGTAAAAGAACACACACAAGGTGAATGATTTGCAACAACACAGGATACAATATCATGCAATGGCAAGAGCTAGAAGGAAAAGAAGAGCAAAAATAAAAAGGTGGATCAAGCTTCGATAGTTTTTCCAACACGTTGTCGATAAGATCTATGCAGTTTGTCAAAAAATGTATACTCACTCTGAGGTGATGAAACTCTTAGATGTCTGCTGGGTGAGAAATCCCAAAAGGTGAGAAACATACACTCACGACTAGTATGCACTCACACACACGTAGGTGGCTATGGGGAAAGTCATGGCTTGGAATGGGCTTCCCACTCAACCATACCAAAGTTATACCTCCGGATAACTTTAATAAGGTGCCACAAAAAAATGGTCTTCGAGCTCTATGAGGTAAGTAAAACTTCGTATGCTTGACACTCATAGACATTGTAAATGAAAAATAGTACAAGGAATGCTCAAAGGGATTTTTCTTAGTTCGTGCAAGGTCTCATCTTAGGGAACATTGTGCCTAATGTTTCCAAGAGAGGATATGTCAAAGAAGTATCACAACCTTGGAGGGAATCAAGCCCGATGATACCACCAAGAAGAGGATATATCACAAGAAGAAATAAATCGCACAATGAAATGTGAGTGTCAATGTATGCACCCACTTTAAAGTGGTTGCTAACACCATTACTGTGAGCAAGTGATTTAAAGTAGAAGATATGAGAGCTTATTTAGAAAGCCCTATGCCAATTCATATGTTTCCTATAAGCTATGTCACGAAAAAGGTAGTATGTCTCATGCGAGCCAACTTAAGGCATGTTGTCCATGTCCTAAGCTTGGTCCTTTGTGTTCATGAAAGGTTAACAACTAGTGAAAAGAGGCAATGACAAGTGACATACAAGGACAAGGTTGCATAACCCCTTGCCCCCACTAAGTGCAAGACAAGGGTGAGCCAAAATGATTAATGAAATGCATGCTAGAGTGAAAATCAGTATCAATTAGAAGGATTAGGTGCCCCCACATAAGGAAGAACACCAAACTCTATAATATGTTGGATTTTACTACAAAAATCCTTACATTCATTAGTGGAATGACCATGAACTCTATGATATGCACAAAATGAAGTCTTGTAATAAAATTTCTTTCTAGTTCTTGGAGGAAGGGTGATAAAGTGATCTTGGAGGATTCTTGAAAAGGTACCCTCTTGATCAATGGTAGAAGATGTTCCTATAGTTTGTGACAAAGATACATCTTGCTTAGTATTAGTTGTCATACCTATGTAAGACTTGGAAAATTGCAAGATTTTATTAGTTCCTTGGTAGGAGGGTGTAAAATATAATGAATTCAATTCATGAGTTTTTTGTGAGATGACATTAACATTAAGTGAAGAGTTCATTGTTTGTTTAATTTTTTGCAAAGAAAAACCATCAAGACCATTGGTTAAAGTCGTCTTAGAAGGATGGTTTGTGATAGTGTTGATGTTGAGTGAGAGCTTGTTTATTTCTATCAAATAGCAATAACCAAGACCATGAGTCATTTCTTGTGTGTTAGGTTTGATGGGGACATAAATACCTTATTCTATAGTACCACATACTTTTCCACTATAGCCAAGTTGTTTCATAAGTTCATAACCTTTTCCATGAAGCTTTTTCATTGCTTTTGAATCAGGTGGTTGTTCGTTGTTGTGTTTGTCAAAGGTTGTTGTATAATTTGTTATGTTTTGGTCTAAAGTGGTTGAGGTGGATGCTTTCAAAGGGTCTTTTGAGTTGTGTATGCCTTATTTGAATCTTTGTTTATTATATGGTACTCGCCCATGAATGTTGGTGTGAAATCTAAGGAACCCTAATTATTGTCTAATAGCTTTGTGTGTTGTTTAATGTGTTCTTCATTGTCTTTTTGTTGCATAGGTTCCACTTGTGTGGTTGGTATTAATGTGTTCAAGTGTTTCTCCTTGTTTTTATCAAGTTACAAGACACTATAAGGTTCATGATAAGCGTCGAGTGTGTAGATTGTGTTATTTTAGATGTATTTCATTTTACGATGAAGAGTTGAAGGCACTACATTCATCTCATGAATCCATGGTCTTCCTAAAAGAATATTATATGAAAGATTATGGGGCATGACATGGATAAGTGTTTTCATTGTAGCCTGTCCAACTCTAATAGGAAAAGTAATCACACTAAGCAGTTTTTTTTCTACATTTTCAAATCCTTTCATAAATAAAGAATCGGGTTGAATTTTTGATTTATCCACTCTAATCTTGTTTAGAAGATTTCACTACACACATTAAGAGCGAAACCATTTTCAACAAGGGTTCGCTTTATCCCTATCGTATTGTATTGAGCAATGATCATGAAAGGTTCATTTTTTTTTTACACTTCCAAAGAGGGGAGTTCGCTTTCATGGAAAACAATGTTAGTATTCAATCCTTGAATTATGGATACTATGTCATTTGGTTACACATTAGAAGGGATAGGAACTTGTTGTAAGGCCATTTGAAGTATAGTGTGATAGGTAGGTGAATTCTGAAGAAGGTCCCAAAGGGATATCTTTGCGGGAGTATTCTTAAGTTGGTCAACGAGATCATACTCCCTAAGGTGTGAATTTAAGTGAGGAGCACTAGGAAAGATGGTATTTGGTAAAGGTAAGGGTATTGGGTTGGATTTTTGTGGTTACAAATTATTTCTAGTGTAATGTGTTTGTGCAACAACATTATGCTTAGGTGGGTAAAGGGTAAACTTGGGTTTAGGTGGAGGTTGAGGTTGATGTGAAGGTGGGTAAAGGATGAGTTTAGGTTGGTTTTGAGTTTGTTGTTTCTATGGAGGTAGGTAGAGAACTAGAGGGTTCTTAGGATGTACCACAAGGTATGTATGAGGTCCATTGATTGAGGGGGATCTAATGGACACTTGTGCATTCATAACCTCAGTGGTCTTGGTTTGATGTACCTATAATAAAGGGAAATCGAGAATCACTTTTATATCTAAGGAAGACACATTAGTATTGTTTCCATTTGCTAGAACCACGATATTCTCCCTAGAAGGAGAGTTTTTAGGAGAACTACGAATCAAATGTTCTTGACATTTATGGATTGGTTCTTCTAAAATGACTACATTGCAAGTAGGGGAATGATCAATGGTTCAATTTTCATGTTTATCAAGAGTGGGGATGATAGGAGAAGGATCTATTTTATTGTCCTTGGTGTCTAAGGTCTCATTCTCTTGTTCCATATTATCTACCCTAATAGGAGAGCTTGCAATATGTTCATCCATGGATTCATCACAAGTAGGGGAGGCATCAAGAGAGGGACTTCTACAATTTTTAAATAAATTATCCCAAATGGTAGGAGCATTAGGGAAGGTAGGGTCAAGATTCTCATGAATTTTAATAGGTATATCTTCTAATACCAACCTATCCTCGTGGTATTGAGGATGCATATTAGGAGAAAGACAATGTTGATGGTCATGGTTATGGAGACTAGGTAAGGTGATATTTAGAAATGTTTCTATGATCTCATGTTCTTTTTGTCCAACATCATCCAAAGAGGAATGAGGAGATGGAGAATCAAGACACTCAATGCTTGTATCTTCCTTCACCAAGATACCTTCATCACTAATAAGAGAGGTATCGAGAGAAGAACAAGTATGATTGTTATGATTTTCTACAATACCATTCTCACCAATGGGTAATGTAATATTAAGGATTGTGTCAATGGTTTCATCACGACAATGACTAACATGTTGCTTAATGACCTCATTGTTGTAATCAAAATTGAATTCATAAGAGGGGATGTTGTATTTATGCAATCTATTTTTAACCAAATCAAAGCCACATTTTTTGAAAGAAAACATGCTATCATGGAAAAGTGAAATGCAATGACTTAAAATGAAATGTTTAAATGCAATTTTTAGATAGGAATAAGGTAATTTTCAGATTACATTATGCATCAACCTAAAAGATGAAATTTTTGAAATGTAAATTCACAATTAAACAATGCATGAAATGAGCTAATTTAGGCTAGATCTAATGAAATGCATGTTACAAAAACTCAGCCAACTAATACAAGTAGGTAATGGCAGCAAACAAAAGCTTAAAAATAGGTTTTTTAGTTCTATAAAAGGCAATTTCAGGGCTGAATAGGGACTAAGTCGCCCAAGGTGGTGAATTAGTCCCACTAGGGAATTGTTTTTTAGAATTTTGATATATTCTAGATTGATTTTGATGGTTTCCATGTTGTATGATTCAAACCTAGGATGCCAATGCAAAATTTTAGGAATTTTCAATGATTTGAGATGCAAAAATGAAACCTATATGCACTTTCACTAATGCAAAATTTGAAACCCTAGAATGCAACTTAACTAATGCAATATGCAATGAAAGCTAATTATAGGATAATGAAGGACTCCAAAATCAGAAAGGAAAATATTCAAAAGTTGGGTTCACCAAAATGTGGACACCAATTTTGGTATCCAAGGGTTCTCTAACTCTCTTAGGGTTTTTCACCTAAAAGGAGAGAAATGGACCCAAAATGCGTAATGTCTACACTCAAAATCAATGCAAGGATGGATGAAATATTCCTAGATGCAATGTATAAATGCAATTAACTAATGAAATAGGTCAATAATTAAATGAAAAAAAGAAAATGTAAGTTGTTTGAAAACACATTGTGATATGCAAAAGGACCTAGAAATGAAGGTTAAATTGTAACAAAAATTGATGAAATTGAAGGTGTGCACCTAGAAGCTGAAAAAGGATGGAATGAAGGTATGGAATCTTGAAGAACCTGATGTGGAAGCCAACTAGGACACTTGTACAAATCTGGATGACTTAGTCCAAGATCTGGAAAAACTGCTTTGGAGCCCATTTCAGTCGAATGGGTATCCAAATCTATAGAAACCTCTAAAAAATAGGTTCAGTGGGACTAAGTCACCACTGTTGGTAGATTAGTCCATTTCTAAATTTCTAAAAATCTGAAAGTGGAAACGAAATCCACCAGTCTGCACTTCAGTTCCTGACAGGTGTCTGGTTCTGAAACTCTATTTTTCAGCACTATAAGTGAATTTTTATTGATATTTTGACTTGGTCAACAAGGATATGTCTTCAAAAACTTTGTAAATGATCCTTCAATGATTTCCAAACCCTCAAAGTGCCTAAATCTACAAACACACAAGGAAAGAGAAAAAAATGTTGAATATTAGGGCATATGGGGGTTTTCCTTGGTCAAACCCCTTTTTAGGTAATTAAACAAAAATGAAGAAATAATGTAATGAAGAATGAAACAATGGATTTAAAGACTTACCATGCTGATAGATCTTGATTTTCAATAGCAATGAATGAGTAATCTATCCTTGAGTGTCCTTGGAAGCTATCTTGATGACTTAGAATGCTAAAACCATAGCTTGCTTGACTTGAGGACATGATGAATGATGAATGAATGATGATGAATTATAAATTAGGGTTTAGAGGCTTGTATTTATAGAAAATTCACCTTATTTTCCCATTAATTGGATCTCCAAGGCCGACATGAAAGAAAAATAAACTTAAAATCCAACTTTTCCTTCTCAAAACTTAATAATAACCAAAATTGGCCTAATTCTCCACTCTAGGCGACTTAGTCCCAACTAGCAGGGACTCATTTGCCCAGATGGGTGACTTAGTCCCAGAGAGGTCCTCTTGCTAGCTAGATTGTTAGGGAATGAATAATTTCAATTTTTATGTTGATTTCATTGGGTATTTGATCAAATTATGCCTTAGGATGCACAATATGGGGCCATAGGGGCCTATTAATGATGATGTAAAGGTCATGTTGTCCATTAGATTTGTACCCTGCTGAATGCAAGATTCAACAACCTACTGAAACATGGAAACCTTCTTCAAATGTGGGTGATCTGAGCGAAGAAGGAATCTCCAGAGTGAGCTGGTTCTCTGAATAATTAATTTTATTCTAAGACTTCAGAGGAAAGGGATAGAAAGATGGACTGAAACCAAAACTTAAAACTACTAATGATTAACTTGCTATTTCAGAAAGAAACCAGACTTTTCCACTCACAACAATTTCTCTATTACAATAGTTCTCACAATCTCATCGATACATGATTTCATCAATAGTTCATATGAAGATTCACCAACATCGAATACATCATACAACCTGAAAACATGAAATACTGTATAGAAAAATCATAAAAGCGGGACATTAAGGCTTCAAATTTGAAAACACAAAGGCATCAAACTGCTATAACCAGTCTTGAGACAAGAAAATGAAAAGAAGAACTCTGTTGTATTATCGAAACTAAAAGAGTGTCTATCTGAAAAACTGAGTACAAAATGGTTCACAAGCTCAAAAATGTGTATGAGCAGGAATTGAAATCTAAACTGAGAAGGAGAGACCAAAAATACTAAGTCTTTTCCAAGATATAACTCTCAAGAAACCCTAATCCGAGCTCACAAAGAAGCTCAAGGAAAAAAGCTTCAAACTGTCTCAAAAACTGCATAAAAGCAAAAAAAAGCATACTACTTTTATGATCAAACTGTCAAGCCTCTAAAAATAGGCTGAATCTGCTTTAAAAGCCAGAAAAACACCTTATCTCTCCAAGATGAGACCCAAATCTGACCAAAGGGAAAATTCAACAGTAATCTGCTAAAAATAGCAAGAAATCATAATTTTTTTATAAGAGATTGCTTTACGATTCTGCTTTACAGGATTGTAGATTTTATAATTTGTCTATTTTTGCAATTAAAGATTATAAATCTTTTTGCAAAAAGAATTACATGCTTAATCTCTCCATCACAATGTTTGATTTTTTCCTTAGAAAATCATAAAAATATCAATACATATCATCCTCACATCAATATCTCCAATTGATTTTTCTAAAATCTAAAAAAAAAAAACCCTAAATAGATAATTGACCTTTTCGAGAATACAAAACCTAAGTGATAAAAATACCCACCTCTAGGTCATAGGGTATTCACCATTCATACCAAATCTCTAACTTTTCTAAGGCACAAGATACAAGCGTTAAAGACTTAAAGTATTGACCTAAGCATGTAAATTCGGCCTCAAATATTAAACTTCAGACTTTTGAATAAATCATAGTATAAGGCCACCCTAATTCAAACTTCCCCATGTGCTATTGATAAACATGAATATTCTAGACAATTATGATGTTAGCTCGAATTAGGGCATGAAAAAAACAAGTCAAACCCTAAAATGATTTCATTATGCATTCAACACTTGGAAAAAATGTGCCCTGGATGAAAGGAGCACCGCCATGATTGAGTTGAATTTGTAGCTTGTGTGTTCAAGAATCATCATATTCTCCTTCAGATAGTTGAGCTCCTCAATGGGTAAGCTTGGTTTTTGCAGTATTGTAGTTCTTTCACTTCATTCTAAAGCAAGAAAACTCTCTAAGGTCGTGACATGTTCCTGCTTGTTTCTAATTTCCTTTATACTTCTGCTCTTTGTTCTCCTTGACCGACCTGTATGAACTTGAACTCAAGATTTTGTCTGGGAAACTTCACGAAGGAACTCGCTCGAGGGTAAGCTATTTGTTTATAGCTTCTATGGATTTTAATTTTTGTTCATTTTGGCCTTGTGGCCACGGCTAACACAACCTCTAATACCATTGCTTTATATTTTATGTGCTCATGATATTTACTATTTATGTGCTCTTTGTTTGATAATGAAGGCCTCACCGACCACGGCCATCAATCCTATGTTTCATTTTGTTGTTTTTTGTGATCTATTTCTACTATGAGAGCTTGACTACCATTTTGAGAGCTTAAACTCTTGGTTTTTGGAAGCTCTATGGAACTCTTGGCCGCAACTTCTTGTCTCCCACAAGCAACAAATGGTGAGTTACGTTATAGTATATACTCTCTCCTTCAGAAAGCTCGAAAACCTTCACTTAAGATTCTATGGCCATGTACAGGCTCGACCCAAAACAAGAAACTCACCATTTTGTGTATTTGAGGACAAACCCGTATATGGGTATCATGAGAATTGAATAAAAACTCCATTTTCTCCATTTTTGAAGCTCGACCCACCAAAGGAAATTCACATTTTGTATAGGGTATGTGCAGGATCATCATGGAAAAAACAGGCCCTTAAGTGGCAAAAAATTCAAAAAAATCAGAGTTAGGCAACTTGACATTATATTATTTCAAAAATATGTAAGAAAAAAATTATAGAAAATTGAATGTAGTTTCTAAACTACTAGGTTTGTTTAAAAAATAAAATCTATTTGGTGAAAATTTGAAACTTCAATGCATGGGTACTTAAATTTCAGGGAAAAAATAAGAAGAAGGTGTCCGCAACCACCCTAACCACAATAAAATGATAATATTTTTATAATATTTTATATATATAGGGACTCATGCCTCGATCTGATGCATATTTTTTTGTAATTTTTTCCAAGTAAATAATTAATTATGAATTTTTTATTACAATTTTTTTAAAATATAAAAACTTGTATGTCTAACCACCTTAACTTGGTCAAAAATTCATGAAATTCAATTTTCTTTTTTTAATCCTATAGTATGCAAAGCATAGAACGTGACGCATGTTTTGGATTCAAAAAATATGATATTGTTTGAAAGCTATAGATTTTTTTCAATCAACCTATCAATTAGGACTTTAGTCATAATTTGAATAGAAAATGAATAATAATTACTTATTAAATTCAAAGTAAAGCATAATTTATATTGGTGGAAATCTAAGAATCACCTTTATAAACCCTTTTCGTTTTATCAAATTTGGGTAAAAAAATAGTCGTCAGCCACATACCCATCATATTGCCACTTTTTGGCCCTTCATGATCCTACACATACCCTATATTTGTTGTTTTGTGTAAAATTCGCATATGGGTTAACACTGCAATTTGCAACTTCTGTATTTAAGAAAAAACCCCAAACGTGGGTACTCTGTATATTCATTTTTTTATTCAAGTTATGAGCTCGACCAGACTCGATCATGGCATCTCCTTGGCATTCTGCACTCCTAAAATTTAATCATAGGGGTATTGTCATTTATGAAGAGAACACATCTCTGTTGCATCACTGTTGAAAACCATCACATGGCTATGACTGTATAAAACCCCTATTCTGCTGTTCTGATAAAACACCTAGTTGGAAACAATAAAAAACTAATCATTCACTTGAAACCCCAGCGTGGGTACTTGCCCTCTGCTGTGTTAAGAAAATAAGATTGTATGTTGTTTTGTATTCCTTTTAAGGGCTTGACCCATGATGGCTGATGATATTCTTTGATACTCTATTGGAAAACCCTTCCATGGGTAGGCTAGAAACTACATTAAATCTGTTTGCTTTGATGTTCATGTGAAAACTAGTTCGACCCATGAAGATTTACTTATTTGTATTTTTGTATCCGTCTTTCCTTGCACACAAAATTTTGGATTGAATCTGTAAACTAGTCGACATCTCAACTTTGTTTTGACTTTATTTAAAGATTTAAATTAAAGTATTATAATTCTAAAAACTGTATTTCCTTCTTCAGCTAAATTGTAACTTTTAGAAAGACTTTTGCCACTTCTCTATGCTCTGTCACCCGTTTGATTATTCTGAAATGACCTTTACTAGCTGTATCTCCCTACACACTGCATTCGATGAAAGCTCCCATGTTTAATCCTACAACAAACTCTTGCTTTCTGTCCTTGTATTTATGTAGAGATTTTAATTGGAACCTTGTAATTCTTTAGACTGCATTTACTTGACTATTCCTTTATTATTTGAATGCATTGTCTGTCATCCACACTCTTGGGCTTCAACCTGGAACTCTTCATGCATTTTTATGCTCCACTTAACAAGCTATTCCATAAATCTGTTCTCTTTTGTGATGAAAATTGAAACAAAACTATTCGTTAAGGCATAATGTATGCCTGTTCACTATCCTTGGCTATCAAAAAGAACACTGATGAACTGAACCATGCATGACATAAATGCTCATGATGAACAAATAACACAAAACGTGAACCATACAACAATGTTTGATATAATGTACGTAGTTATATTAATTGAGCGAGTTAAACTCATTGTTCACCTGTAGCTTTCAAAAAGCATTAACCTGATTGTTATGAATGCACAGTTAGTTTAATAGCTTGATAGATAACTATGCTTTACTCTTTTAGTTTTATATCATTTATTTTGATGAGTATGATGATGCAATCTCTTTATCAGTCCACTTGTAATGAGTAGGGCAGCATGCCAAGCTCTACCGTCATGGGAGCCCATTTTTCTCCACATGCTTGGTCTTCAAATAATGACCAGCTTTGTGATTTTCCCTATACCTAGACAAGGAAACAAAAAAAGTTAGCATAAAAACAAGAATATGATGATCATATTGATGTTTCTCCTTCAGCTCACTTCTTGTGTACTTCTTGATTGTTTCAATGTATGATTGATAGTAGGTTGCACTATTGTTGGTGACTTATATAGGTATCTTCATAATCGAAGCCTCTAACATCTCCTTCCTTTCTCTTACAGGTAGACAGAGCTCGAGAAGACAAAGGTGCACCATTCATCATCGACCATCGGCCAAAACAGGAAATGATGATTATGTTGTTTACTTATGTGATTTATTCTTTCACATCTTCCATAGTGTAGTGTACTATTAATGGTGCATTGTGATAGTCACATCCACGGCTTGTGTGGATATTTGATTTCATGTTATGCTTTTCATTTTGAAAAGAAAATGCATTCCAATGCAATGTTGTAATATCATTTAGATTCTTGCAATCAAATGAAGCTATGTAAATATGAATCTTTTCATGAAATAAATGAAAGCATTTAAAAATGCATTGTTGCTTCTATTCTTAATTATGTACTTCATTTAATTTTGGATCATTTGAATAGCACTCTGCAATTCTGATTCTTCCTTTAAATGCACAACTGTCACTTGATGAATAATGATAAAAAATGAAAACATCATTTAAACACAATCTGTAATTTCACCTTAAGATAAAACAATGTTCTGCCAGCTCCACCAATCGAGCTATGGAGAAAAATTGGTAACATTTTGGCGATTTCCGCTAAATGCTTGCCTGCTAAGCATAGATCAGTGGCCTCAAAACAATCCATTGGTTGCAGAGTCAAATCTTCCCCTTCTTGAAACTTAGTAACTTGAACATCAACACTCCAAACAACAACAAAGGAAAACAAAACTGAACTGAAAGTAAACTAACATGCCCTGATGGCCAACAGAACATGTGTAGTAGCGCTTAGGGAAAGCAAAAACTACTTAAAGTAAGTGTGTGGAATGCACTTATTTGCAAACTACTCTACTTAACTACGAGATAACTTATCTCAGAGGAAATGCTTGAGGTAGATCCCATTAACTGGGATAGATAGCACCTCACTAGTTAACTTGGTAAGTTGGAATGCGTTGTGTTCTTTGCATTCTGTGATCACATAAGGCCTGTCCCACATTGCATCGAACTTGGAATATCGTCCAGGTCTGCTTTTAAATTCATTCCACTTGAAAACTAGATCTCCAATAATGAAATCACGTGGTCTCGCCCTTTTATCAAAAATAATTCCTCATCTGAGCCTGATGTATCTCCAGCTACCTTAGAGCTTCCTTTCTAGTTTCTTCGAGCTCTACCAGCTGTGCAAACCTCACCTCAAGAGGCTATTCATTTAGAAATTCCAGTTCTTTAACATAACTTAAAGTTGGCAACTCAATTGAAATAGGTAACTTAGCTTCTTTACCATAAGTTAAAACAAAAGGTGAACAACCAGTGGCCCTTTTAGGAGTTATCCTGTCAGCCCATAGAGCCAACTTCAGGTTTTCGTGCCATGTCCGTTGATTATCCTTGACATTATTCTTGATTATCTGAATCAGATTCTTATTTGTAGATTTTGCCTGACCATTGCCCTGCGGATAATAATTGGAAGACGTGTTCAAATAGATGTTGTTTCTAAATGACTAGTCAGAAATCTTCAAACCAATAAAATCCAAACCATTGTCAGAAATGATTGAATCTAGAACACCAAATCTCGATACGAGATCTTGATAGAAATTAAGAACTGAAGTCTCGTTCGCTTCCTTTAAAGCAATAGCTTCAGTCCATTTTGTAAAATAATTTGTGGCAGTAAGAATCCACTTATGACCTGCACTTGAAGGTGGATTAATAGGACCAATAAAATCTAAGCCCCACTTGGCAAAGGGTTGTTCTACCTGAATCGGATGCAGGGGCAGCGGTGCAAGCCTCTGTTTACCAGAAAACAAAGCACATTTCTCACATTGTTTGACCCAAGCAATAGCGTCTTTAAACAAATCTGGCCAGTAATAACCAACTCGCATAATTTTCAAAGTTGTCGTTCTTGCAATAAAGTGACCTCCTAAAGGTCCATCATGAAATTCTGCTAAAAGCTTGTCAACTTGATCAGGCTGAATACAACGTAATAAGATACCTTGGAAATCTCTCCTATAAAGAATACCATCAATGATTACATAAGGAATGGCTTGTAATCAGTAATACCTTCGTTTTGCTCTGTCTAAGCCTTCAGGGCACTCACCAGTTTGTAAATAATGCATCATTTGCTGCAACCAAGTAGTAGGGGATGCCAGAACAACACCTGCAACATCATTATTTAGCATTGTTTTTATATCTGCAGCTTCTTTTAAGTTGTCTTCATTTCCAACAATCTACTCACACAAACCTTTCCCTCTAACGAGCTTGGTTACTTTTATATCAACATCAAACTCCATTACTTTGGTAATCCAACCAGCACGCTTATCATTAATATCTTTATTAAGCAAAAAATACTTAATAGTTGAATGAGCTACCAACAAATGAACCTTGTTGTTGGATAGCATATGCCTGAACTTCTTCAAACTTCTTACAATAGCAAAAAAATGCTTCTCAACAAAAGAATATTTTACCTCATAATCGTGTAACACCTGACTAAAAAATGCAACAGGCTACTCCAAGCCTTCATCGTTTTGCTAGCATAACATAGTTGAAATAGTATCTACTCCTCCAAAAGCATACAAAATAAAGTCTTTGTCAAAGTTTGGATTAATGAGAGTAGGAGCGGCTGCGAGTGCTTCCTTGATCTGCTCAAAGCTCCTCTTGCCTTCCTTGGTCCAACTAAATGGCATATTCTTTTTAAGCATAGAAGTGAGAGGCTGCAACAAGGCTGCGATATTCAGTATGAACCTCCTCATGAAATTTATTCTTCCAAGAAAGCTTTGCAAGTCTTTCTTGTGATCTGGTAGTGGCAATTCAAGAATTGTGGAAACTCTTTCAGGATCAATAGAAATACCTTGTTTTGAAACAATGTGTCCAAGTAGTTTGCCTTCATTTACTGAAAATATACAGTTCTTCAGATTGAGAGATACTCTGAACTCTTTGCATCTCTGAAAAATCTGCTCCAAATGATCAAGGTGTTCATTAGCATTTCTGGAAAAAATAGTAATATCATCTAGATATACCAGAATGAACTTATTCATGAGGCCATGAAAGGCCATATCCATCGCATGCTGAAAAGTTTCTCTAGCATTGGATAAGCCGAAATGAATCTTCTTGTAGGCCATCACGCCCCACTTGGTTGTAAACGTTGTCTTGAACTGATCTTCTTGCTTAACCACAATTTGGTTGTAACTTGAGTAACCATCTAGCAAAGAAAATTTGTCAGAACCAAAAACTACCTGTAAGATTTGCTCCATGGAAGGGAGTGGATAATGGTCTTTCAATGATGCTTTATTTAAATCTTAGAAATCGACACATAATCTGATTTCCCTACTTTTCTTCCTGATTGGTACTAAATTTGACACCCAAGAGGTGTGTTTGATAGGAAAAATAATACCACTCTCAACTAGTTTATTCAGTTCAGCCTTCATAAGGTGCTCTAATTTGGGATTAAGCAGTCTCTGTTTCTGCCTTACTGGTTTTGCATCGGGTTCAACTTCAATGGTATGCTAGGCTAGTTCAGGGTTAAAGCCTCTCAAATCCTTGTACTCCCAAGCAAAAAACATCACTAAATTTTTGACATAACAGAATAAAGGCTTGTTGTTCGTCTTGACTATATACCTTTCCCAGCTTGAGAAGCTTTCCTTTGAAGATTTCAATGGCTACGTAATGTTCCTCTTTAACAGTCAAGCTCCATTTATCCTTACGCACTTGGTCATCTGAGTTAAACATAGATTCCAAGGTCACCAATCCTTTTGGTAGCTTGTTGGTCTTCAACTGCACAATCTGGTCCTCATATTGCTGCTGCCATTTTTGTTGGTTTCCATCTGCAAACTCAGCTTCAACAATCATAAAATTTATGATTTGCTCATCGCTGTCAAAAACTTGCCAGCTCACATTATTGTCAGGTATAGAAGGTCTGACCACTATTTTCACGTATTGTCATGCCTCTACTTTGTGAATCTCCTTGGGAATATCAAACTGGGCTCCTATGGCAGCGAGCCTATCAGCATGCTTATTTTGATTCCGAGGAATCGACATGATATTAAAAGCATTGAAATCCTCCATTAAATCCCATACATGATGCTTGTATTTCTTAAGCAAATCATTCTTGGAAGCATTTAAATTTCTGATCTAATTTACAATCAATTTTGAATCACCATAAACTTGCAAGCATTTAATACCTCGTTTGTAGGCCCATTCAAGACCATGCACCAACACTTCATACTCGACTGTATTATTTGAATAGCTAAAAGAAAATCTGCAAGCTGAAAAGTATTTATCTCCTTCGGGTGATATCAACATAGCTCCACCCCGACACCAACACTGCTCCTCAAACTATCAAAATAAAGCTTCCAAAGCTCATTACCTGTTTCTGCAGACGGTTCTTCCTCTTTACAAAGACTAGACATATCGCAATCAGGCTCTTGAATCATATAGACTCATAATCCTATCTCATCTGTGTGTTGGAATGGATCAAGCTCATGATCTTCGGCTACCCATTCATCTAGATTGATATTGTCTACATGGGTGCTACAATATGAGGTCATGGTTTGCTCCTCCATTGCAAAGGTGGCGTAGAGGTTTGCGTTTATAGGATTTGGTGAGTATGGTTCAATATGGTCTTTGGCGAGAGGCTTGGACTTTATGGTCACTTTCGTACCATACCTTGTTCTAAAAAACAAATGAGACCAATCAAAAGACAAAAACCCACCCAACTTGGGTGTAAAATCCCTTGAGAGACAAATGGCAAAGTGCAGCGGTAAGTTGATGACATGAATATCCTGATGAATAGTAAAACTTGGGGATGTGTGCAAGGTAAGAGCTAAATTCTTGACAATACCAGTAGTTTTAACAACAAACCCATCTAAGTGCACTACACATTTCTGAGGATTAGGCTCATAAAAAAGACCTAACTTATCAACTAAACTCTTAGGCATGACTGAACTACTGGCACCAGAATCAACCATACAGTTGTGAACAATTTTATCACCAATGATCAGACTTAGATAGAACACAGGGGGCTTTACCTCTTTCACTTTCTGCTCATTTTTATTCTCCAGGTCATTAGCCAGCACTACCTTCGCAACTCCTTGATTAGCATTGTCAGAAATAGACAACTCAGCCAAAGCACTATGCAGCATACTTTTCTGCCCTAGAAGGTGTAAAGCATCTAATATCGACATGCTGACAGTTTTTTTCTTGAGATGCTCAACAATATTAAACGATGAAGGGTTTACCTTCTGCTAATTTTTTGTGACAATAGTATCGTTTTTCCTTTGCAAAGGCTGAGAATGCACTCTTGATTGCTCCTTGCTGGGTATCTCTTGCCCTCTCTGCAGAATCTGCATTTTAGGATGTGATGCAGTGTTAACATCTGATGAAATAGGCTACTTACCGTCTGAAGGCTACTGAACCCTATGAACTTCCAGCTTACTACCCTGGATCCATAGCTCTCTTTTTCGACCCGGTATTAGCTGAAATAGGATAATTTTGCTGACCTTGTCCATTCACTCCACAAAATTCAGAGCTTTTCCAGTTTGGAAAGGAAACTTCCACATTATCTTATTGTTTTTTATTCTGATCTACAATATTTTCTGAACCAGCATAGCTATTTTGAACCATTAAAGCCTGATTTCTCATTCCATTGGCACACGCTAATTGGTTATGGGGCTAATTGCATGGATAACACCAATCACAATCCTGGGCAACATTATTTTACGGCACAAGTTCCTTTGACGAACTGACTGTGTTTAGATTGTATGGCTGGAATGGCCTAGGGTTAAAATTCCTTCTTTGAGCTTGATAACCATTTTGAAAAGTAGGTCTACTTTGCTGGTTTTGCTGATAAGGGGCTTGATAAGGCTTATTTTCTTGGCCAACGTGCTTTTTAATAGTCATGAGATCATTTCCAAAGGTCTTTAATATTCTTTTAATCTCTTGCATCTCCTGATTTGGGACTGGGACAACAACGTCTTGGGTTGTGTTATGATAACCTATCACTGGAACAGGTGGAACAACAGCCAAGGGAGGTACAACAACAAGAATAGGTGGTTGTATTTCTGGAAACAAAGGCATAGGAGGTCTAGGAGCTATGTCTCCAGCTTGGATGAGGCAGTTTTCAGCATTAATGGCTATATTGTAGGCGTTAGGAAGTGTTAGCCCACCCATAGACTGAGTCATAACTACAATTTTACTATTCAAAGCTTTAAATAAAATAGAAAAGTGTGTGCTAGTAAGGGCTTTACCGTTGCAGGGATCTTGTCCCAGGTTCTCTGAAATTGGTAGTTAAAGTCAGCTAAGTGCTCATGTGGCGCCCTTTGAATGGTGCTCAGCTACTCTAATAAAGACAAGTTGTCAAATTTATCAGCAAAATGTTGATATAAACCATTACCTAATGCATCCCATGCCGCGATCGAGTTAGCTATGAGACCTCTGAACAATTGTAATGCTTTGCCTTTGAGTGACGCAGTCAACAACCTTAGCGCGACATTCTCCTGCGTGATGTTATGCACTGAGCATAGCGTGGCTACGTCACAAATGTGCTCGACTGGTGTGGTGAAATCCTCTAGAGTGAAGTATGGAAGACCTCTAAGGGATGCAACTGGTATTTCATCATGCTAAAGTATATTTAATGGAGTACCTCCATTGAAAGGCACGAACGGGTGTTGCCTTGGTGCTGCCATTGGCGGTACTTGTGAGATCAGAACTGGAACTCTTGGTGATAACACCAAGGAATTGAAAATGGGAGGTGTCGACTTTGATCTCGTGGGTCCTTCAAAAAACCTCCTTGCTGTCCTTCCTCTTCGTCATGATGGGGACAACTCTCGATACTTGAAGGGTGCAAAACTTGATCTTGTCTATATCTTTCTCATGCACAGGCTGCACTAGCATGCAAAAACAAAAATGGAGTCGCCAGGTATATTTTGATGGCCTCTAGAAGGCCGAAAAATCTACTGCATACACCAAACAACAAACTGAAAGTATTAAAATATTCTCTGAAAATGACTTTCAAAGTCCCACCGGGCGTTCCAAAAACTATTGTCAATTAGATTTGCACCCTGTTGAATGCAAGATTCAACAACCTACTAAAACATGGAAACCTTCTTCGGATGTGGGTGATATGAGCGAAGAAGGAATCTCCAAACTGGTTCTCTGAATAATTAATTTTATTCTAAGACTTCAAAGGAAAGGGGTAGAAAGATGGACTGAAACCAAAACATAAAACTACTGATGATTAACTCACTATTTCTGAAAGAAACTAGACTTTTCCACTCACAACAATTTCTCTATTACAATAGTTCTCACAATCTCATCGATACATGATTTCATCAATAATTCATATGAAGATTCACCGACATCGAATACATCATACAACTTGAAAACATGAAATCTTGTACAAAAAAATCATAAAAGCAGGATATTAAGGCTTCAAATTTGAAAACACAAAGGCATCAAATTGTTATTACCAGTCTTGAGATAAGAAAATGAAAAGAAGAACTTTGTTGTATTACCGAAACTGAAAGAGTGTCTATCTAAAAAATTGAGTACAAAATGGTTCACAAGCTCAAAAATGTGTATGAGCTGAACTGAGAATAAGTCTTTTCAAAGATATAACTCTCAAGAAACTGAGAAGGAGAGACCAAAAGGACTAAGTCTTTTCAAAGATATAACTCTCAAGAAACCCTAATCCAAGCTCACAAAGAAGCTCAAGGAAAAAAGCTTCAAACTGTCTCAAAAACTGCATAAAAGTAGAAAAAAACATACTGCTTTTATGATCAAACTATCAAGCCTCTAAAAATAGGTTGAATTCGCTTTAAAAGTCAGAAAAACACCTTATCTCTCCAAGATGAGACCCAAATCTGACCAAAGGGAAAATTCAACAGTAATCTGCTAAAAATAGCAAGAAATCATAAAATAATTTATAAGAGATTGCTTTACGATTTTGCTTTACAGGATTGCAGATTTTATAATTTGTCTATTTTTGCAATTAAAGATTATAAAATCTTTTTGCAAAAAGAATTACATGCTTAATCTCTCCATCACAATGTTTGATTTTTTCCTTAAAAAACCATAAAAATATCAATACATATCATCCTCACATCAATATCTCCGATTGATTTCTCTAAAATCAATTAAAAAAAACCCTAAATAGATAATTGACCTTTTCGAGAATACAAAACCTAAGTGATAAAAATAACCACCTCTAGGTCATAGGGTATTCACCATTCATACCAAATCTCTAAATTTTCTAAGGCACAAGATACAAGCCCTAAAGACTTAAAGTATCAACCTAAGCATGTAAATTCGGCCTCAAATATTAAACTTCAGACTTTTGAATAAATCATAGTATAAGGCAACCCTAATTCGAACTTCCCCATGTGCTATTGATAAACATGAATATTCTAGACAATTATGATGTTAGCTTGAATTAGGGCATGAACAAAACAAGTCAAACCCTAAAATGATTTCATTATGCATTCAACACTTGGAAAAAATGTGCCCTGGCTGAAAGGAGTGCTGCCATGATTGAGTTGAATATGTAGCTTGTGTGTTCAAGAATCATCATCTTCTCCTTCAAATAGTTGAGCTCCTCAATGGGTAAGCTTGGTTTTTGTAGTATTGTAGTTCTTTCACTTCATTCTAAAGCAAGAAAACTCTCTAAGGCCGCGACCTGTTACTGCTTGTTTCTGATTTCCTTTATACTTCTGCTCTTTGTTCTCCTTGGCTGACCTGTATGAACTTGAACTCAAGCTTTTGTCTGGGAAACTTCACGAAGGAACTCGCTTGAGGGTAAGCTATTTATTTATAGCTTCTATGGATTTTAATTTTTGTTCATTCTAGCCTTGTGGCCACGGCTAACATAGCCTCTAATACCTTTGCTTTATATTTTTTGTGCTCATATTTACTATTTCTGTGCTCTTTGTTTGATAATGAAGGCCTCACCGGCCCCACCCATCAGATAATAATATGATCAATCCTATGTTTCATTTTGTTATTTTTAATGATCTATTTCTACTATGAGAGCTTGACTGCCATTTTGAGAGCTCAAACTCTTGGTTTTTGGAAGCTCTGTGGAACTCTTGGCCGCGGCTTCTTGTCTCCCACAAGCAACAAATGGTGAGTTACATTAAAGCATATACTCTCTCCTTCAGAAAGCTTAAAAACCTTCACTTAAGATTCTATGGCCATGTACAGGCTGCAACATATGTATCATAGAAAGCATTCTTAGAGGTTTTGGGCTCAACCCAAAATAGGAAACTCACCTTTTTGTGTATTTGAGGACAAACCTGTATATGGGTATCATGAGAATTGAATAAAAACTCCATTTTCTCCATTTATGAAGCTCGACCACCAAAGGAAATTCACATTTTGTATATTTGTTGTTTCGTGTAAAATTCGCATATAGGTTAACATTGCAATTTGCAACTTATGTATTTAAGATGAAACCCCAAACGTGGGTACTCTGTATATTCATTTTTTTATTCAAGTTATGAGCTCGACCTGACTCGATCATGGCATCTCCTTGGCATTCTGCACTCTTAAAATTTAATAATAAGGGTATTGTCATTTATGAAGAGAATGCATCTTTGTTACATCACTACTAAAAACCATCACATGGCTATGACTATATAGAACCCCTATTATTGTTGTTCTGATAAAACACCCAGCTAGAAATAATGAAAAACTGATCATTCACTTGAAATCCCAACGTGGGTACTTGCCCTCTGCTCTGTTAAGAAAATAAGACTGTATGTTGTTTTGTATTCCTTTTAAGGGCTTGACCCATGATGGTTGATGATATTCTTTGATACTCTATTGGAAAACCCTTGCATGGGTAGGTTGGGAACTACATTAAATCTATTTTCTTTGATGTTCATGTGAAAACTAGTTCGACCCATGAAGATTTTTTATTTTTATTTTTGTATCCGTCTTTCCTTGCACACAAAATTTTGGATTGAATCTGTAAACTAGTCGACATCTCAACTTTGTTTTGAATTTATGCAAAGATTTAAATTAAAGTATTGTAATTATGAAAACTGTATTTCCTCCTTCAGCTAAACTAGAACTTTTAGAAAGACTTTTGCCACTTCTCTATGCTATGTCACCCATTTGATTATTCTGAAATGACCTTTACTAGTTGTATCTCCCTGCACATTGCATTCGATGAAAGCTCCCATGTTTAATCCTACAACAAACTCTTTCTTTTTGTCCTTGTATTTATGTAGAGATTTTAATTGGAACCTTGTAATTCTTTGGACTGCATTTACTTGACTGTTCCTTTATTATTTGAATGCATTGTCTGTCATCCACACTCTTGGGCTTCAACCTGGCACTCTTCATGCATTTTTATGCTTCACTTAACAAGTTGTTACTTAAATCTGTTCTCTTCCGTGATGAAAATTGAAACAAAACTCTTCGTTAAGGCATAATGTATGCATGTTCACTATCCTTGGCTATCAAAAAGAACACTGATGAACTGAACTGGATGCATGACATATATGATCATGATGAACAAATAACACAAAACGTGAACCATACAACAATGTTTGATATAATGTACGTAGTTAAATTAATTAAGTGAGTTAAACTAATTGTTCACCTGTAGCTTTCAGAAATCATTAACCTGATTGTTATGAATGCACAGTTAGTTTAATAGCTTGATAGATAACTATGCTTTACTCTTTCAGTTGTATATCATTTCTTTTGATGAGTATGATGATATGATCTCTTTATCAGCCCACTATTAATGAGTAGGGAAGCATGCCAAGCTCTACCCTCGTGGGAGCCCTTTTTCTCCGCATGCTTGGTCTTCAAATAATGATCAGCTTTGTGATTTTCCCTATACCTGCACAAGGAAACAAACAAAGTTAGCATAAAAACAAGAATATGATGATCATATTGATGTTTCTCCTTTAGCTCACTTCTTTTGTACTTCCTGATTGTTTCAATGTATGATTGATAGTAGGATGCACTATTGTTGGTGACTTATATAGGTATCTTCATAATCGAAGCCTCTGACATCTCCTTCCTTTCTCTTACCTGTAGGTCGACACAGAGCTTGAGAAGACAAAGGTACACCATTCATCGTGCGACCATCGACCAAAAGCAGGCAATGATGATTATGTCGTTTACTTATGTGATCTTATTCTTTACACATCTTCCATAGTGTAGTGTACTATTAATGGTGCATTGGTGACAGTCACATCCATGACTTGTGTGGATATTTGATTTCATGTTATGCTTTTCATTTCAAAAAGAAAATGCATTTCAATGCAATGTTGTAATATCATTTGGATTCTTGCAATCAAATGAAGCTATGTAAATATGAATCTTTTCATGAAATAAATGAAAGCATTTAAAAATGCTCTGATACTTCTATTCTCAATTTTGTACTTCACTTAATTATTGATCATTTGAATAGCACTCTGCAATTATGATTCTTCCTTTAAAAGCACAACTACCACTTGATGGATAATGATAAAAAATGCAAACAACATTTAAACACAATCTGTAATTTCACCTTAAGATAAAACAATGTTCTGCCAGCTCCACCAATTGAGCTATGGAGAGAAATTAGTAGCAGGTCAATTAGGGCTTGAGACACAAAATTCAATGTGAAAGTGTGATTAAATACACTTTACAACACTAAAATGAGGTCCACTTATCCTAGAAAGGCACAACATCCAATGTGAATGTGTAGGACACATTACAACACTAGATTAGAATTAGGTTTAATTTACAAGCCTTCGAGATTACTGTGATAATACCATTAAATACATTTTGCAACATTGAATTAGGTTAAGATGGGTCCATTAAGTCTAGAGAGGTGTCAAAGTCTTTTACAACACTTTACAACACCTTCATAAGACATCGTTAAATGCATTTTAATTAATTTGCATGGGTCCAAGACCTAGTGTGGATGTGTAAAAAACCTCACAACACTAAATCAAGGCCTCATTGAGCTCAATTTATCATCAATTATTCCCAAATCAAGCAAGCAAAAAGGGATAATTTTTCTGTGTCCACATTTACAATTAAAAATAAATTAAAAAATAATATAAAAATGATAATGAATATATAAATAATAATAATGTTATTAATTATTTTGAAATTGTATGATAAAGCTAAGTGTAAGTGTAATTACGCTGAGAGGCATAACCCTACAATGGCATCACAACCTTCTATAGGAGGTCAACACATCTGTGAAAGAAAAACACAAAAGTCAAACTTTTAGGAACCCAAAATTTTAGTCCAAACATTAAAAAAATGAAAATTTCTTAATTTTTTTCTCTAAAAATAAAATCAAGATAAAATATAAATTATTAATATAAATACATGCACTCCATTAACCAAAGATATAATAAGATATAATATATCTTATTATAATATATTATTATTAAAAAATAAAATTTCTTAAATTTATTTCTCTAAAAATAAAATAAAGATAAGATATGAATCATTAATATAAATACATGTACTCCATTAATCAAAGATATAATATAATAAGATATTATTATATCTTATATCTTTTTTTTTTATTGGTAAATAGATGCTAAGGGAAGCACCTGTTATATTGATATCACAAAAAAATTTACATTCCTTGCCACCATGGCTTTCAGATTACTAGTGACTGCTTGACCCACCCTTTACATACTACTTTCTCCTATTGCAACTATCCATACCCCCTATCCTTTACAGATTACAAAATGAGGGATCTCATACTTGGACAAAACTACCCTCATAGGATGCAGACTATACATTACCAACTTTAAAAAATCCAAAAAAACCAGAGTAGATTTTTCTAGGACCCACACCTAATCTTCATTTGACACTGTTGCACACATCTTCCTCACCTCTATGGCATTGGCTATCACTGGGAATTCAAGTCCACATGCGCTATGGGCTAGATGACTGGATTTTTCTTTAATGTCATGGGAGTCCTACTCTCACCATTCATCACCTCCACCAAGCTCCCAATCCTCGTTGTCTCCCACCACCACCCTACCATCTAAGCCTTCTGCTTGAATGTATGCCCCCACCCAGCTTGACACTAGAGTGTTGGTCATGCTCGCCGCTCATAGGAGGAAGGATATTGACCTTTCAATCTCTCCCCATTTCTTCTCTAGCTCTTGCAGGCATAGTGTTTGCACCACCACCAATTTTGGGACCTCTAGAATGTTGTCCAATGACATGTAGTAGTGTTGGGGTAGCAAGACAAGAAATTTTCCATCCACATTATCGAGTTACTCATCTATCTCCTTAAGCCATGCATGCTCAAAAACCATTTGGAATAGCTTCTTTTTCCTCACCTTTGACAGCCCCATGTATAAGAGCATGACCAAGAACATGGATGGTATCTCTACATTTTCCCTGAACCTTTGTCAAGCCATGATAAATTCTTTACCTAGCACTTTCTTTGTTTCCCATAGAATCAATGGGTGCACGATGAGTTCAATAGCCCTTAAAGCCTTTTATTTGTAACCTCTCCATAGAAATATTTTGCTGCTTGGCCTTGTTTAGGAAGAGAGACATCTCCATTTCTACTTCTCAACTCCCACATAGGATGATTCCAATTTTGGTTTTCCAATGCTACTTCTCACATTTCCCTCTTTATTTTCCTTAATCACTATTTTAACCTCAACCCATATGTCTCTGCTATGATGACCACTTTGAGAAGTGTACAACCATGTCACATCCACCAAATATTTCATTCAATGTGGCTGAACTAGCTGTTGATTACTTATGATCCACCATTATCGAGTGTAGTTGTTATTTTTATGCACATTTATTTCCAATATCAGCCTCTTTCCCAATGTAATCTTGTATGACAACTCTCACAAGTGAGTTTCTCCAATGACACACTAACATTTAATGATATTTTCCTCTACATCACAACTACTCTCACCAATGTGCCCTTCTGTTCTCATCCCTTTATTATTCTGATGTCAGTTTGGAGATCAACATCCTCACATCAAATCATTTGGTCCCTTGATGTGATATGACTACACAAGCTGCCAACAACTTACAAACCTCCTCTTCATGACATCATTTCCCTTTTCATGGGAGAGTTACTCCCGATATTGGCCACCTGGGCATAGTACCCATGAAGAGTACCTTCCTTGCATTTTTTTTCTCCCTAATTACATCTTCTTTAACCATGGCTCCTCATGGAAACCTTCCTTTGAAACATCACCAGGATCTGTCTATCAAAGTGAGTACCTTCTAGTTCTAATTTCATTACCTTTTTGGTGGATCCGTTTACCTTTTCCATTGAACACATGTACTGTCCCATATTTGAGGCTATCATTATATGGAAAGCAGGCTTCCATGTCATCCATCTCACCTACCTTATCATCCATCCTTCTTTGTTTCTCCCTTGGCCATTTTTTTTGGAACTTGGTTGCATTCTCTATATATGTGGTTCACCTTGAAATCCTTGAAGTTGTATAGGAGCTACTTTATTGGTTGTAGCCAGTGGTTTAATTTCCAATTAGGAGCATTGTTGAGTCAAATTGCATTGATGGTGAATAGTGAATCTCCTTCCAAGTGTATTTTCTTTTCCCTAATTGAAGTTCCTTCAAGGATGCTCAAAACTCTACCTCATTGTTGGTGCATATTCCCAGGGGAATGGATCTTTGTACAATTTTCTTCCCTTGATCATCTCGAGCCACACACCCTACTCCATCCAAGTTTATTTTAATCCACCCTTCTTCCAAATATTCCCAATCCACTTCATTCCTTTTTTATTGGTCGGATCACTCCTGCCTAGTCCACACAAACAGGGAATAGCTACGCCACTAAATACTTTTTAAAATTTTTCATCCTAGCTTGTGTAGATCATCCGCTTCTTTGATTTTGATCGAGCCGCATAATTGACTATATCAGTGATCATACTTTCAATTTTGACATAGAGTCTCTCTTGTGCATTTCCTTGTCTTGAAATATTCTCCTATTACATTCCTTTCATATTTCCCAAATTATAATAGAGGGGGAAATTGGCCAAATGTTGTCAAATATTTCTTTTCTTTGGGGTTGGGGCCACATATTGAACCATGCCAATAATCATGAGGGAATTTGGCATTGAAAGCTTAGTTTATTCATAAAAAATTTCCAACATTTCTCTACATAGGGGAAAACCAATAGAAGGTGTTTTGTATTTTCACTACTTTGTTTGCAAAGGGCACACTACCCTGGTCCCTGTATTCCAAGCATGGCTAATCTATCCTTTGTGAAAATTATTTTTTGGATCACCAACCAAGTAAAGGAACCTACCTTTGGAAGCCAATGTTTCCCCCAAATGAGTTTGTTAGGCCAATTTTACCTTGCTTCCACCATTTCTTTTATTTTGTAGCCAAACTCGACAACATATGACACAGTAGTTGCTCCACACCACCTGATAGTATCTTCTTGATTGGATGGAGAGAAATTCCTTTCTTTTAGGATTTCATATACATAATCCTTTTGATCTTTCAGGGAATTTAGACCTTGTAGGGAGTGCCATTCCCATTTTTGGACTCGATCTTTCCATATTGTTTTTCCATAATTGCATATCTTGTCTCCCTAGACCCGTGTTGATTCTGATTTGATTTGTTCTAGATTAGGATGTGTTACTAGAGATTTTTTACCTTTCCATGAATCCCACTAGAAAGAGGCTAATTGTCCATTTCTTACTCCCCATGTTACATGCTTGGTGATGATGCCTATGCATTCTAGCAAGTAATTCCATATTGCTTAACCTCTCAAGGGGTTTGCAGTATTAAGGATTTGAGTTGGGGAGTCTGAATCTAGGTACTTTCTTCTCAATATCTTGACCCATTTCTGATCTCCTTTTACATATATATCCACACCAAATTTTCCCTCATAGCCATGTTTATCAACTTTAATTGCTTGATACCCGTTCCCCTTGCTTCCTTGGGTGTGCATACCTTCTCCCAAGCCACTAATGGGAACTTATGTTGTTCCCCTAATCCACTCTAGAAGAATTTTTTCAAGATTTGGTTGAGTTTATCTTTAACTACTATTAGAATCTTCAAGCATGTCATTGAATAAACTGTTATGGTTAAAAGTAGTGCTTTTACCATCATAAGCCTCCATGTTGATGACAACAACTTCCCTTTCCATGTCCCCAATTTGTTTTTGCGAATATTTACTAGGTTCTCCCAGTAGCATTTTTTATTGGTTCCAACGAAAAGATGTGTTCCCAAAAACCTACCTGGGAAGTTTTCCACTCTCAGTCCCAAAATCCTTGCTAAGTCCCTTTGTAGGCTAGGTTGTGTATTGAGGAAGAATACCTCTGATTTATGCCAATTGATGCTTTGTCCTGATGCTAGATAGTATTCATCCAGGAAGGTTCTAATTGTCCATTCCTCCTTTCTTCTTGTTGTGTCAAAAAATATTGTGTTATATGTGAATTATTGATGGATTGTTGCTTCTAATTCATTCACCACTAATACCCCTTACCAATCCCCTGATTTTCTTAAAGCATTTATTCCTCTGCCCATGGCCTCTGCCATAATAAATAACAGTAATGGAGATAGGGTGCCCCCTTGTCATATTCCCCTTGTAGATGCAAAGAAACCCTATGACATCCCATTTACTAGGACAAAGAATTTGGCAGTCGATATGTAACTTCTAACCCAACTTATCCACTCTTCCATGAAGCCAAATTTCCTGAGCACTTCTATTAGGAATTTTCTGTCCACTAGATCATATGCTTTGAGGATATCTAATTTTAGAATCATGCATGGATCCCCTGTCTTTCTTGCTAAGTGCAGGGTTTCATGAGCTATAATGATGCCTTCAACAATTGAACAACCTGGGGAAAATCCACTCTTCTCTTCCAATATTACCTGACTTAGAACCCCTTTCAATCTATTGGCTATGATTTTGGTGACCAAATTATAGACCGTATTACATAGTGCAATAGGTCTGAAATCCCCCATTGACTGAGGGTCCTTCTTTTTGGGAATTAGGGACAAGAATGTATGGTTTTTTGAGCACAACATAGTCATTTTTTTCCTCAAATCTTCCATTGCCAATGTCAAATCTTCTCCCACAATGCCCCACTATTTTTGAAAGAAGCCCGCCGGGAACCCATTCGGGCCTGGAGACTTATCAAGATTAAGCTAGAAGGTTGATTTATTTACCTCTTCCATATTAATTTTCTGGTTAAATGCCTTGTTTTAGTCTTCCCTTATTATTGTTGGAATGAAGCTTAGGAGTTTGTCTCGGGCATTCCTATTTTATGGGGTTGGTTGGTTTAGTAATGCTTGAAAAAAAATTACTGCCTCCTCATTGACCTCATCCATTGATTGGGTTTTTGATCCATCCTCCCTTCTAATTTTTGTGATTCTATTTCTACTTCTATTTTTCACCGTTGTTTTATAGAAATACTTATTATTTCTATCTCCTTTTAGCCATGTTTCCCTTGTTTTTTGTTTCCAGAAACACTCCTCTCTTTTCAAGATTTTGGATGATTACTCTTTCAGTGTTTTTTCTACTTCAAAGTCATCACTTCCCATGCCATTTCCTATGATGTGTTCATTGAGTGCAGCTAGCTCTTTTTCCAGTCTCTCCTTCTCCTGGAAGATGTTTTTGAAGTGTAATTTGTACCATTCCTTTAGTTTTTTTTTTCACATGGATCAAGTTTTTGTTCATCTTGTATAGATGAGAGTGGTTTCCAATTCTTAGTTCCTCCCACCACTCATCAATTAGTTTGGGAAGTATTTCATCTCTAAGACACATGTTTTCAAACTTGAATGAGCTTCCTTTTGGGGATGTATTTGATTAGATGAAGAGTTGGACTGGGAAGTGGTTTGATCTAGCATAAGGAAAAATAGTAGCTTCTTGTAGGAGATTTTCTCCTCCCCAATCCCCAAATATAAGAAAATTTCCTATCCTCTTTGCAATACTAGTGAAGTATTTCCTCCTGCTGTTCCATGTAAAGATACGTACCATTCTTGGTTTGTATGTCCATCCGTTGATTGTTGTCCAAAAATTCCTAAAAGTCCTACTAAATTCTTGTTGATCTACTTGACCCACCCCTTTTTCCTCCACAGTTCAGGGTAACATTGAAGTCACCAGCTAGGATGCCTTTCTCTCCCCTGAGACTTACTATGGATGGGGATAGTTTCTTCCATAAATTTCTCTCATCAGTTGTGGTGAGAGGCCTGGATACACATTTATTATTGTGAGCTATTCATTCTTTTGGAGCATTTTACATCTCATCATTATCTAGTTTTTATTCTCTTCTACCATCAGTGTTGATATTTCTAGCAAGTTCCAAAGGAAACCTATTCCCCCCAAGGCCCCTTTATCTCCCATGAAGTGCCCCTTCCATTGTCTCCACCAATTGAGTCTACTTTTTCCTTCTTCTGCATCTCATTTTGTTTTTTGCTGTAAGAAGATATCTGCTTTTGATTGGTCAATTTGGCGGTTGACCACACACCACTTGTTAGGGGCATTTATGCTCCTAACATTCCATGTTATGAATTTCATTGTGCTTGGGGAAGGATAACATCCTTCCCTATCCTTAGCTTTGTTTGACCAATTTCATTTGTTGCTATCTCTAGTTTGTCGTTGTTTGTCTTAGGCCCCCTCTTTCTCTGGTTTCTTGATGTTGGGATTCCTTATCTTTGATTGATATTTTTCAAGGGTTTTTTCTTCCATAAGCTCACCCTATTTTGCATCCTATTAGTCCTCCTCATCTGATTCCATCATTGCTTCACTTTCAATGTCATCCGCTTACAGATGTTTATCAATTCCTTCCTCCTCCATTTGCATTGTTTCCCCTTTTTTGTTACACTTTTCTTCTCCCTTTTATTTCCCATCTTCATCGAACCCTCCTTCCTCTGGTGGTCTTTTCGGTTAATTCTAATATTCATTTTCCTTGTGCACTCCTATCCTTGGGCTATTTATTTCACTTGAGATCTCTTCTAGTTATGTTGCAATGTCTTTTTGCAATTCTTTTGTTTGTTCTAGTAGAGCACTCAGGTCTTTTTCTACCTGAGTTTCCACATCGAGATCATATGTTATTTTTTGACATGGTTTTGTCCTTGCTTCCAAGAATATCCCATTCAAATTTCTCTTTTTAGATCCTTTGTTGGTTATTTGGCCTTGGCTTTTTTTACCTTGGGCAAAGGTAATCCACGAACTCTCAAGGTGACATTCCTTCTCAACTATCTCTCTTTTTTTTTAATTTTCTTTCCCCTGTTTGGGATTGTGCCATAGAAAAATGGCCCCTTGTCATTTTTATGGCCTTTTAGGTCTTGTTTCACAATTTTTGGTGAATTTTTCTCTTATTTAATGTTGTAATGTGGCTTGAACATGGATATTTAGGTACTAAAATTCAAATAATGGCATCTTTTGAAAGTGTTGTGAAGTGTTGTAAAGCATTTCTACACTTTTCTAGACTCTATTCATTACAATTCACCTAAAAATCACCCTTTCATCACTAATCAAGTCCTTTTAAAGTGTTGTAAATTCTTGTAACAAGATTTCATGCTTTTCTAGGCATACTTTCACTAGTTACACCTTTATTATGCTTTATTTGACCCCTTTATGCCCTTATAAGCCTTAATTAAGTGAATTTTTTAATGTAAACCCGACAAATAACATTAAATGTGACTTAATTCCCAACACCCATTTTGAAGTCCTAGGTGGGACCTGTTAGGCCATGCATAACCACCCCATTTTATTTTGGAATAAAATGGGTCCCCCTTGTTTTTGTTTTTGTTTGGGTCTTAGGAGTTGTTTGTTTTTATCCTAAGTCTTTCTTTCTTTTGCTCCGTCGGAAGTGGATCCGGAAATGAAATTGGACTCTGAACTTTTCCAAAGTTCCTAGTTCAGGTTCCATTTCGACTCCAGGTCCGCCTTCCTTCCTTGTTCCTTTCGTTGTATGTCGGCATGTTTTGTGCTCTTGGGATTGTTCTTCCCTTGAGTTTTTTGTTGTTTTCCTTATGTTTTGTTTAATCCCGAGCGGAAGTGGAACCAAAGTTGGAAGTGAATTTGGAACTTTTTCAAAGTTTTTATTCTTGTTTCCGTCCTGATTCTAATTTTGCTCGTTTGCTTTGTGGTGTTTCATTCATGTTTGGGCTGGGTCCGATTTTTGTTCTGACCCCGCTTCCCCTTGTTGGTTGTTTTTGTTGTTTTTTTTGGTTCCTTTTGTTGGGAGCGGAACCGGAGTTGGAATTGAACTTGGAACTTTGTAAAAAGTTCCAATTTTGGTTTTGGACCCGACCCTGCCCCGTTTCCTTCTGTTGTCGGTTCCTTGTCGTGGGACTGGGACTAGGTTTGGAGTTCGATGAGGAAATTTTCAAAGATCTCTTTTTTTGTTCTGGATCCAACATTCGCTCTACCTTTGGTGTCCATAGGAGTTAACTGTCTATTTGCATTGTTCGATCTACCCAACCTACCATCTTTATTGCATTAATTGCAGGTTCTTCACATGCACGAAATCATTTTTAAAACCATAATTAAGATTAACTGGCTGATTATCCTTATTATCTAAATTGTTTTAGTGAACCAAAGCCAGGAGAAATTTGGGATAAGTGATTTTATTGCGGAGGTATGTCGCAGAGTGAATCTCTATCTAATTTCAAGACTTTCCTTGTGAACGTTTCAAGGTAGGGTCTCTTTTCCTTTCTTTTCCCATTTTGTTTTGTTGTTTCATCTTTGCGTTTTACATATTGTTTTCTCGCGTGTTCGTAGAATCTTCTTCTGTGAATTCTTCACTTTTCTTTCTTATTTTCTTTTTTTTTTGTTTATGTCCTTCTTTGTTTTCCGTTCCATTTTCCTTTTTCATTTGTTGCTTTCTGTTTGTAGTCACTTTCGTGGCAGGTGCGCTTTGTCGTGCCCTAGTTTCTAATTAGGGATTTTGTTTGTCGGGTTTCTTTTGTACTTTAAATGTTTAAAATCCATTTGGGAGCCCTTATGATCTTAATTCCATGCCGATTCTATGATTTCTATGATGGGTTGTGATGCCCTAATTTTTCTGAGTCGACGTATCGTGCAAACTATGGTTTTCTCGATAACCTTTATAAAGTAGTTTCCTCTAGGTTTAAATTGGTCTTTGTACATTTAAGGTGTGGGGTTAAGCCTCCTATTTTAGGATTTCCTTGTAGACCATATGATACTAGCAGCAACTGGGGCCTATAATCCGACTACTAGGCAGTGCATGGATTCATAGGGGAATGTTATAATTGATTTAGCAACCCAAATGATCAGGTTTATGTTTTATGCACCTATTTCCCAAAATCCTAAGTAGCTAAATGAAGCAGAAGCTTTGAAGCTTTACAGTGGCAACAAGGAAACCAACATATCCCACATGAAAAAGCAGTGGATGAGGGTAGAGAAGAAGTATCTAACTAAGCTTCCTGACTAGCCTAAAAGGGAAAAATTCGGCAAGGAGATTGGGGACATAATCATGTTGCTCTCTAGAGTATTTGTACAAAGAGATGCTTTTCAGTTTAAAGAATGGATGTTCCCATTTATCTAAGGTATCTTGGATGGAAGAAAATAGTTTGACTAGCCTATGGTGGTATCAGAGAGCTTATATTATCAAATGCTCAAAGTGAGAGAAACCAAGAGTTTCTTTATGACCAATGATGTGATCTATGCAATTGCTAGAATGGGTATCTTTCTTGGATTGAATACAATGGGCATATTGGGAGAAGCCCAGGGACAGAGAAAGGTCTGGGAGCACTATGATCAACTTTCCTTGCAAACCTTTGAGTCACATTACAGTAGGGTTAATGATGCATTTCTTTATGTTGTCATTAATAGGCCTACATGGGATGCTAGGTACAAATTGAATAGAGAGGCAATGGCCTTTATCAATGAATGGGGACACTGGTTTATTTAGTACCCCACATTTACTTACTTTAGATTGGGAGGTTTTGATGGTCATCCCCATTTTCTCCCTAGGTGTTGCAATGATAGAATTGTTGTAATGGAGTTCATATATCAAGCTCTAGCTGTCAACTTAAAATTTGGCACCAAACATAAGATTGGTTGTAAAAAGTTCCCCATGAAGTTGGGTGAGTTTAGCTATCCACACATTGTGGCAGCTAAGGCTATTTGTGATGAATTGATTTATTTGAAGTTGGGTCTATATACTTCTAGGAAGCATTATGATCCTGGACACAAGATGCAGGCTTTACCTCCCAGTCTCTTTGACAAACATTTCAATCTATTAGAGGAATTTTGGATGGATTTGCAGGACAAACATGATCTCAGAAAAAGAAATTATGAAAGACTACCTATCCCACTCATGGTTGAGTATGGGATAAAGGAGGATATTATAGAGACATGTTCTGATGATGGGGTAATGTTAGATCCCCAATATGATGCAGATAAGATAGGCACCAAGGATCTTGATCTAGTGGATTGGAATGTTGAAGAGTCTATTGATATCAAACAAGTTGTGAGACTAGTCTTGGATAGAAGCATGCAATGGGTTAGCTTGAGGGTTAACTAGCTAGAAGCTCAGCCATCTAAAAAGAGGAAGGCTACAAGTACTGTTGAGGTGCCAAATTGACCCACAACATGCAGGTAAGATAAAAGTAAAATTACCTCACCTCTCCTAAAAGAGACAATCAGTAATCAAACTAATCACCTCCCCAAGGTCTTTGATGTTGGTTCACAATGTTGTTGTTTCACGAAGTGGTCAATATGGTTGTAATGTTCAAGGGGCCTGCTGGTTTTTAGCTTCTAGATTGTTGCAAGATCAAACATCTATCTAAACCTACTTTAACCAGTGGTTTTAAAGAAATAGAAAAAGATAGATCAAGGTTTTCAAACTGAAAAGAATGTTGATTCATTCAACTAATCAGACCTGTTTCCTTCCAAGGAATTCCTAAACTAGAATTGTAGAATAAAATTAACTTGTAATTGATACAAAGTTTCATTCATTCACAGTGCAAACTTTAACAGTAGATTGCAAATCATCATTCAAACAAAACATAAGATAAAAAATTCATTCCTTGAAAGCTTTTCAAATCAAATGATTAACCCAAAATGAATACCATTCTAAAGCATAATATAAAGTAGGTTTAAATTTGGCTACTCCTACTGTTAATGAAACAGATAAGTATCATTTACAAATCTGGAAAGATCACCAGTGTACAGAAACCCATGTCTTTAAACTATCTCCATCTATGCTAAGAAAATCAAGAAGAAACTTCGCCATCCTCTTCCTGCTAAACTGTAAGAAAAAAAAAACATCTAACTTCCTTCAAAATGCTAACTCGCTTTTTCTATATCCCAAAGATCCTTTTCTAACCCTTCTTAACTTTTCTCTAACCTATCTCTAACAACTTTCTAACTTTCTTTCTTAACCCTTACAAAAGAGGCGAAACACCATATTTATCAAACGTGCCAGATGCATCAGCCCAATTTAGGGTTTACAAAAATAAGTTGGTCCTAGAACACATCAGCCGTAGAAGAGTTTGAAACAAAGTCAAACATGCATTAAATGCAAGGGCGCTGACTAGATAGGCCTAGGATCCGCCACATAACTTGGACCAAAACATGTGAAGAAGAGGTAAAGAGAAATGATGAGGAAGCACAACTTTCGACACGTTTTGCATTAACTCCTTCCCCCACTTCACCCAAAACATAATATTTTCAATATGCATCTTGGGGAAAACACTTGAGCAAGCAAGATAAACATATTAAGCACATGCCAAGGAAAAGAAAAACCTCAAAATCGAAGGGGGAAAAATACAAAGAGTGAAAGCAGAAGAGGGTCCCATTTTAATCAAATTTAAAATGGGGTGGTTATGCAAGGCATAACAGGTACCACTCAAGGGTACAAGAGGACAAAGAGAAGGATGGCTCCTAAGGAGACCTTAGATTTTTTACCTTCTAATTTAGAAGAGGAGGTTGTTGTCCAAGACCTGCTAGAGGTACAAGAAGGGGAGGCCATGACATAAGCTGATGCTTCAACATCTATTGCAGGAGAAGCATCCATTCAACCCCTTGTTATAGAGCAACAAAGTGAGGGAATGCCCATGGGAACCCTCCACAAAGAAGTTGAGTTGTTGAAGAAGAAGGAGCCTGAAATAAAGATACATGATATTGCAACATATTCTAAGGCTACCCCATCTAACCAAGAGACTCATGTAGTGGATTCCCTTGATGTAACAAATGATGTAGGGACTGAGCATGTGCTAACAGAAGAGGATCAATGGAAACTCTTTTAGGATGCTAAAAGGGAAGTGGATTCTAAGGCACAAGCTGAGGTATTGGATAAATAATAGGAAGATGTTGCTAAGGCACAATCTAATGTATCAAATGTTGATGTGTTTTTTATGCACTTCTCAACACAGGCAGTGTGTAGGTGCACTACCTCTCTTGAAAAAAAATATTCCATAATCAGATTGCAGAAAACTATACCAAGGCCTCTAATGTTAGGTCTTCACGGTGCTTGGAATATCTCAATTGTTTCATGTGATTTGTTGGAATCACAAGGTGGACTTACGAATGAGTCACAAATTAGGGAAGTTGGATCTGCAAATGAAGTTCTTATGATGGGAGAGTTGTTGTGTGTTTGTTGCAGGTTCAAACAATAGTCTTGAACTCCATTTTTATCATTGGATTTAGCTTTACAATGTGCAATGAACCTTTCCTAAGGTTACTATTTAAAAAAAAGAAAAAAGGGCAGGGAAGAGAGAAGGTTCCTGGATCTGAAACTATGAATGAACAGTGATCATGGAGGCTGCTATAGTAGAAAAACTCCCTAAACTGGGTTTTGCTTGGCCAAGAGGATCCTACAGTTACACAAAACCAATGCAATCTTCTAAGAACTGCAAATTTTTAGATTGCACACACCAATCATGCACATGCAATCAAACTTTGCAACAATAAAGGAAAGAAGCTCAGACTAGCTTTGCAAAGTGATTCATCATCAATGAACCACAAAAAGCATGAGCTAGAAATTCATCAAATACTGAAACAACAATCACCATAACCACTTCCATTCAAGAAACTAATAACTAAACTAAAAAGGAAGTAGAACCATGCATGTAAGATGAGAAAAATCAAAGAGAACATACATAAAATCATGCAATGCTATCTTTTATTGCTGCAAATGCTTTTACACTAGCTTTCCAACCTCTTTACAAATAAGGGGAAGACCCCTATTTATAGTTTTCTAAAGCCCAAATGAATGGCTAAGATTGATTCACAATGAATGGATCAGATTTTATTACATTAGGGTTTCACCTACCCCACAATATTCAGCAATTTAAAATACATCTTTGTCCTTTCCCTATTTTGTCTTGTTGTGGCCAGTCACTGTAACAATTTTGTCCTCTTGTTGATTACCCTTTTCACTGTAGCTGAAACTATTTGAAGGTTGCTCTTTGCTTGATGGACTTACACCATTCTTCATTGGATCAAACAGGTCCATTGATGACTAGCATCAATGGATTGGTTGCCCCTGATTTGAGCGAATAGCTCCTTAAAGATCATCATCATCTGGTGAAAAGTAGGACAACTCCCCAAATGGACCTCCTCGACAGAACTGCAATAGGCTTCGTAAATCTTGCATACACAAAACATTAAAAGGTCATAATATTCATATTTGGAGCTTATTTGGACCATGATCATAAATGCAGGTTCGAGGGTGTTGGCTTCCCCTAGGGTGGAAGAAAAGCATATAGAAGGCGGAAGGAAAACAAACAACCTGTAGACATCGGATGGCACACAACATTCCGGAGGGGAAAACCTAGAAGTGCGGAAGGATGGTCGATAGAAGGCAGAAGGATAGCGGACAACTGACAAATAATAAATGATAGACAACATTTCAGAGGGGCGGACCCAGAAGCGCGAAACGATGACAGAACGAAAGGCGGAAGGATAGCGGACAACCGGAAGATGACAAATGACAGACAACATTCCAAAGGGGTAGACTTGGAAGCGCAGAAGGATGGTGGATGAAAGGTAGAAAGATAGTGGATAGTCGATGGACGATGGATGGAAGACAACATTTTGGAGGGGTGAACCTGGAAGTGGTGGAAGGATAGTGGACGGAAGGCGGAAGGACAATGGACAACTGTCGAATGGCGGATGACAAACAACATTTTGGAGGGGCGGACCCAGAAGCGGCAGAAGGACAATTGATGAAAGGTGGAAGGATAGTGGAAAGCGAATGACATACAACATTTTAGAGGGGCAGACCCAGACCTCACAAAACTTAGCAAAACCAAGATTTTTTCAATTATAGCGCATGGGAAAATGCGGAGAAAGAGTGCCAAGACAAACTTCCTCAAGATTCAACTCATTTTGAACAATGTGGAAGTTTGGAAGGGGAAAGTCGGAGGGTCACCACATTTTTGAAACAAAAAATGAGCAACGGAAACCCGGAAAAGGAGATCTGGTGAGCCGGGCCTGGTGGGTCCCACGAATGACAATTTTGAGATATTAAGGCAAACAACAACTAGGGACCTGCCAAGACTAAAGATCTTAGAATTTGAGGGGGAAAAGAACATGGCTGAATTTTAGATGACTCTTTTGAGGTTCGTTGACCATTTCGAACACCAACACCGGGGGCATGCAAAATGAGGCAAAGCCAAAATTGACCTTGCAAGGAGAAGGAAAGAGAGGGTCCCTAATCTGAATGGGGAGTGTGTGAAAAACATGCACAACAAATGGTGACTCACTGGGGAAATTCTCCAGGGGATTTTAATGACAAACTAGAGTCAGAAACCCAAAATCTCCAGTTTTGACCTTCACGCTAGGGAAAACAAACCAGATGCTCAACCAAAGGATCAAAACCACGAGTTACTCCAACCTTTAGTATGCTGAAAATCCAAGTGTGTGAAGTTGCATTAATTCCCATCCTTCAGTTGCTACAGGAACACAAGCTCCATCAATTTAAGTTATGTAGTTCATTCTAACTCCAAAAGCATCCAGGACATTACCGCACTACCAGTCAGGCATCCATAGCCTCGACGAGGTTGTCATTGTGATTATCCTGAACATTTCTCTACTGCCAGCTAGGTGTCCATAGCCCCAGTAGAGTTGCTCAGATACCCCCGAAAAGTTGAATTTTCTCTTTCTTTTAATTTTCAATGCTTTCTTTCTTTTCTTTCTTTTGATTTTTTCAAGTTTCAATTCTTTTCAATTCAACCCGCAAGCATTGAAGCTTGAGCTCAAGGCTAAGAATCATAGTGGCACTGAAGCAGAATTTGAGATTTTCACCTAACTAGACTTCACAAAGGACCTACAGTGACCTTAGGATTCTTAAAGTGTGTAAAAGATATAAGATTTCAAAATACATCAGAGTCAGACTAAACCAACAACTTATCCTCTTTGAATCAAACACCCAGATCACTTGACACTAATAGAAGACCTTCACCATCCACTCTGAAAACTTGATTAGAGTTTAACAAAGAAATACATAGAACAAACCCAAGAGATAAGTATGGTTGTTGTGCGCACAAATGTGCCCAGCTAAAAGCAGAGGGACCCCAGGAAAATCAACAAAAAAGTGAGAGAAAATGAAAAGTAAATGGAAGTAAACAAAAAGAAAAAACCTACACTAACCAAAGTAGAAAAGTGAAAGCAAACAACAAGAAAACTAATCTAAAATAGCTAACCTACAGGAAACCAATTAACCTAAGGAAAGCAGGAAATCGAAGTATTTACAATAAACCTACACTACTCAAAATAGGCTATGTACAATGATATTTACAAAGAACAACATTCAGGAAAGGCCAACCAACACTCACACCCATTGGATTTCGCAGTGCATGCACAAGAAAACGGGTGATCGTTATCATTCTTAACCATGCAAATTCATCTTTATATTTAGAAAAAATAAGTTGAATAATGCAGCATTCAAATTTAATCACACATTCGGGAAAAATCAGCAATTGAGGTGATTCATTAAACCCATGGTTGATCCATAAGCAATTTTTCCTTCCCTCACTCCCATAATCAAAATGATAAGTGCAACTATGACAATTAATAGAAGCAAGGGAGGATAGAACCTGGATGTCGTCACATGGAGGTGGTAGAATTTGACAGTCAAGAGCGAGCACTACATCGTTGATAGGTGCATTGGCAGCTTCAGATGGAGGCATCGATGGTGTAGCACTTCTAATCTTAGGCCTGCATAAAGCCAAGAGAACGGGGCAATGAACAACTCTTCGAATCTTCATGTGGGATTGGCAACCTCTACCAGCTGTTCCTCGAGGAGATAAACTTCATCTTGTTGATATTCAACAAACCTGGTATCTGCTTGGTTGTTGTCTTGAAAAGGCAGCACGTTGTCCTGTCTCCTTTCCCTGGTGTCGACCTTATTTTCATGATGTTCAGTGTCATGGGACAATGACATGCGCGAATCTGTCCTATTGCTTCCATCTGAATATGAAGGAAGATCAACAATGATCTTGGTGAGAGGACTCCTAGTTGCATCTTGTAGTCGGTTGGGTGCTTCATCTCTGTGGGAAGCCGTTGGGACACCCCCACCTTTATCTTCTTCCTTTTGTATTGCATGTGTCTCATCAAGATGCTCGATCACTTCACCTTGGTCGTTGTTGCTGTAAATGGAGAAAGAACCCCTCTCCCACTCCGTAAACTCTATTGCATCACTTTTCAAAGGCTCAAGGAGTATGTCTTCATTTCTACCGTCTTCTGAGATGTGCTCTTTTGTTGTGCTAATATACCCTTGTGGCATGGTTCCAAGTGGGAGAAAAATAGGAAGAGACATTGGTCCATCAAGGGGATCAATGTACGCTGAATGATCCACCCCTGAAAGTCTTCTACACATCCTATCATCCATAATGTAAAAGTTTTCTACATGGGGGAAGGACCTTGGGTGATTGTTGGGCGACATTCCTATCTACTCCATTACGTCATTCGGAAACTCGAGACTGTTTTGTTGTCCTTCTTCCTTTGTTGTCCTAACGCCTTCTTGAGGACTAATTTCAACCGAGTCATCACTTGATTCAGGCTCCTTGTCTTCTTCTTTGACCTGGGTAGCAAGTAGAGGAGGTCGGGTGCTTGGTTGCTCCACTTGTCCTCTAACTTGTTGGACAACTTCATGGCATAGCTCGCACACAAACTCAGAGTGTGATGAATCATGGATGTAACTAAGGGTTAAATTTTAGGTTAGATTGAGGTTAGCAAATCAATACAAATCAAGAAACCCAAAGAAATTACAAAACACAATGGAAGTAAACATAAACAAAACAATTATACTAGCTAATCGCCAAGACCTCCATGATTCACTTTTGTAACACCTTCTAACTTGCTGGTTGATGTGTTGCCCTCAGATTCGATGTGCGAGCAATCTGGAAATAAATGTCTAAGTCCTACACCAAGCTTTGAAGGATTTGATCCAAGTCTATGTGTATGCCTAAATGACTAAAAATGCCTATGTCTAAATATGCCCAAAACTTAATGAAATATAAATGAAGCAATTTCTGTGAAATATCTAAGTATGTCAGTGCGTAATCTAAAAATGAGAGAAAAATAGCATTTTATAGAAAATTCCATTTTGAATGGACGAACGAGATCAACTTTTGACAGACCTAAAATCATAGGTCCAGATTAAATTTGACAATCCCTAATCAGGGTTAGGGAAAAATCATTAAGTGAGCGGTTGAGATGTCATCTAAGAAGATCGAATCAGTGGTGGAGAATAAATGAGATAATTAATTAGAAAATAAAGATTTTCGAAAATCAAGAAGATAAAGACTGCCTGATTTGTGAGATTCAAAAAATCAAGAAGATAAGAGTTGAACTGAAGATCAGATTCGAAAAATCAAGAATCTGCTCAATTACTTGATTTTTAGAAGATTAGTTACCATTTTGAATTAAATTAATTCAGAATATGGATTTTGTGAAATAATAAATAATCGATTTTCAGATTATTTACCAAAATGGACTATCAGTTAAGAATGTGATGACATTTTAAATAATTTTATTTATTTAAAATGAGAAGAATATTAATTTTGACAATTAAATAATTAAAGATAATTATTTAATTTAGCATATATGATCAATAAATTAATCAATTCATTTAATTATGACAATTAGTGACATATTAAATAAATAGAACTTATTTATTTAATAATCAGGAAGAAATGACTGAAGAAGTGTGATTAAATAAATTAAGAAATTTATATAATTAAAGGAAGACTTAGACAATTAATGACGTATTTAATAAATAAATAAAATTTATTTATTTCATAATCATGAAGAATAAAAGGTCATAAATTAATTAAATAATTATGAATTATTTAATTAATAGTCGAATGTGGACCAAGGACATAATTAAGAGGTCATAATTATGCTAGGACAAAGGTGGTAAAAATAGAGCTTGCAGGCCTAGGTCATTTTTAAGTGTCTACACTTTCCACTCCAAAGTATTCTCTTGCCACGCCCTCATACACTCATTGCTTTCACACACTTCTTTTTCATGCCTTGCAGGCAAGGGGTCGTAGTGTTTTTTATAGCAAAAACTGCCTTGAATTATTTTTGCACCCATTTACCTTTGGAGCCTTCCACGACATGTTTGCCATGTTATGTTAATGGCATGGATTCCTTCTTCAAACTTGCACCCCTTTCCTCATAAATGAGTGTTGTCGGAAGACTATGGTGTGGAGAGCTAAATTTTCCCTTCTTCCAAAAAAAATCACAAATTCTTCCACTCATGGCTAAACCTTTTATTTTAATTTTCTTCTCTTGGTTTCATTTTGTTTATTTTTATGCTTGGCTCATCGCTTTGGATTTAATCTTTTATTTGCTATTATTTCTCTCTTATTTTGAATTTATATTTTCTTTAAATTCTCTTGTGTCATAGGTATTATCTTATAATTTTTATTTTTATTTCTATTTTTTATTTTTGAATGGTAAGATTTGGGATTTAAATTGGCAGGCATCATTTATTATTATATTCTTTTAATTTTCCTTATGGCTCAATTAAAAGGTGGTCACAAGGGAGTAAGGAGGTTAATTATCCTGTCGGCAAGTCTAAGAACCTATATAAATCAAGCCTAACTATCAGTGTCAATTAAACTCTTAATTTGAGGTGAAATAACTGGAATGAATCAACTTCCAATTAGTCAAATTAGGCTACTAAGTTTGAGGTTCCTTCCCATAATAGGTTTCCAGGTCCTTTCGTTGCACCCCGAACACCTACAAAACTTATCCACATTCTCACAAAATTGTTAGTACCTGGTTAGCCTGATAAAAATATAGATACATCCATGGAAAAATCAAATAACACCATTACATTCATAAATAACAATTATTTAGTAATTGTTCCAAATAACCGTTTAAAGTGTTTAAGTCTATTATATTAATATTTAAGTTCTTAGGGTCATGCAAAATAAGGGTACAATCATAGTTTCAAGTTCAAAGTTTCTCCTTCATCCAAATTACATCGGGATGACAAATGATTAACACAAAATAAAGAAGAGAAGCTATCACAAACCCAAGCACCAATGCAATCTTTTTTTCTAAATGGAACTCTTTGTATTAAAAAAGAAAGCTCCAGACTTATCTTTAATTATAAATTTTCTAGAGACCAAGGAATAGAGATCTAGGGCCCACTTGATCATCCCATCTTCCTTCAAATTTGCCTCTCTAAAAAGCATTATCATCGGTAAATTAAGCAAGGGTAATAGGATAAACTCCATCAACTAATGTGATATCTTTCCATGACCCAACACCCCTTAGAGTAAAAAGTGTCATCCCATAGCTTCAACCATTATTATAAAGAGGAATAGGAGATGGGGTCCCCCTGCCGCAAACCATTTGAGGCACCAAAGAAGCCACACATGGATAGTGGACCCATTGACCGGTACCAAATATCATGGAGTAGATATACATGTTTGTATAAGATCTATCCAATATTTTTAAAATCCAAATCTTTCAAAAACGAGAAGTAAAAAGTCCTAGTGAACACGATCATAGGCCTTATTGACATCAAGTTTAATAAGCATACATTTCAAACACTCTTGAGATAATAGTGTGCAAAGTTTTTGAGGTAGTTATGATATTGTCAATGATCTCATGTCTGGGCATAAATCCATTATCTTCCTCTGAGATGACAAGACCTATCACCTTATTTAATTGGTTTGTGAGAGCCTTAGATAAGATCTTATAAATCATGTTACAAATAGATATTGATAAGCAATCAGCAAAGGAACCACATTCATTCTTTTTGGGAATCAGAGCAATCACTATGTTGTTTAAATCCATTACAAGTTTAAAATTTTCTTTTTAAAATCCTTAACCAACCTCCAAATATCCATTCCCATAAACTTCCAACAATTTTAATGTTTTCTGTAGTGAACCCATCTAGGCTAGGCAACTTATTTGGATATAGATCGAAAACAGCCTTACGAACCTCCTCGAATGAAAAAAGACCTCACAAAATTTGGTTTTCTTCATCACCAATACACTTTAGGATACAAGAAATAAAAAAATTGACTTCATTAAGAGGAACATATCCCCGATCCCCTAATAAAGAACTGAAATACCGAATTACTTCTGACTCAATACCCTAGCAGTCACACACTATTCAACCATCTGGGAACCTAATGTTTTCCACTCAATTTTGAGCCCATCTCATTTTGGTAGAGAGATGAAAAAAATTAGTATTAACATCACCATCTTGCAGCCAAGATTCCCTAGATTTGTCCCTCCAGAAGATTTCCTCACAAGCCAAAAAACCTCTGCATGCCTTGCCATAAGAGCTTTTTCCTTCTCATGCTGCAACACTGTCATCCTAAATTTTATGACATGATCGTTCAATTCCACCTAATCACCTCCACCTATTCCTTTTTCATGAAGATATTATTGAAAGATTCAATGTTCTAACTTCTTAGTTTATTTTTTATATATGCCAACCTATAAGCAAAGAAAAAGGTTATAGTCCCCTTGAAATTCCTACATTTCAACCACTAGACCTCTAAGTTTTTGAGTAAGTCTGACTCCCTCCACCAAATCAACTCAAATTTGAAATACCCCTTCGCAAGCTTCTATCCCAATTGCATATCCAATAAGAATGGAAAATGATTAGAAACAACAATAGGAAGTATGCTAGAGTTAAAGGTTAGATCTTCCACCAACCACCCCTCACCCATGAATAACCGATCTAAACGCTTAGAGATATTAGTGAAACCAATCCATCTATTCATCCATGTGAAGATGCTATTTTTGTGCACACAATCTGACAAAGATACCAAAGAGATGAATTCCCTGAAATTTAATATAACCTTGTTTTCTTTCTTCAAGTTGCCACTCTTTTCACTTAGATCCAAGATAACATTGAATTTTCCACCCAAGATAACTTTATTGGAGTTGAGGCCAAGGATTGTAGAATTGAGACCCAACCAAACAACTTGTTTCTCCTTAGTCCTAATAGGACTATAAATATTAAACAATGGAAATTCCAAACCAATTAATCTATTTTTAACCACACACTGCATCCAATTGTTCTTAGCATCAATTAGTTTAACATCAAAACTATTAGAAGACCAAAGGACACCCAAGCCACCCACGGATCTAATGGCACTATGGAACTGACCAACACATTTCTTGTAGTAATTCAAAAACTTTTCACCACTTTCCAAAATATTTTTTGCTTCCTGTAACAAAACAATATGATTAGATACCCTATCCAAATGATGCTTAACTAAGCACCATTTGTTAGGGGTTGATAGGCCCCTAACATTCCATGTAATGATCCTCATTTTTCTCCAAGGGAGACCTTGACTCCCTTGGATTTCAAAATTTATTGCACTCACCAAACCCTTTCCACAAGCCTCTTCTTCACACTTTTGCTTAAGTGATTTCCTACCCTTACCCTTCTTCTTTTTTTCCAAAACCCTAGTTGCAAGGCTTAGTTATCTCCAATTCATCTACCTTTTTGAACCCATCAACTGACTCATTATCAACCTCATCAGTATCAAATAAATAGCTGTCTTTATACCATTAAACCCATCAATCAATTCCAATTCTAGACCATTTTGTGATTCAGGGAATTGACCCCCATCGACGGATAAAATAGGCTCCCTATCAGCTGAATCTGCCTTCGGAATGGACATAGCACCATGGATCCCAACCTTGCACTCCTTTGGGGAGCCAAAATCTACTAGATCTCACCTAGCAAGGAAAGGAACATTTTCCTTAACTGAAGCATCACTCCCACCTAGCCACACAATATCCCCAGATTTAGAGCTTGGAAACATATTAGCACTCATCTCTCGAGGCCTCCATACCAATTTTTTTTTATGCTTCTTCTTGCAGAACTGCTCCCTATTATCCCTTTTTCTACATCTCATATAGAACATCTTTTCTTCCTCTATTTCAACATGTTGAATCTGGTGCCGCACTATAGTACAGAGAAGGATCTCCTTCAATTTTTTTTTGATTATCGTGACCTATAGTCAAGCATATATGTAAGAGTCACCCTAAAAAATATATGCATCCACATCCACCAAAGTGCTAAGAGATCTCTTGATCCTCTCAATACTTTCCTATGCCCAATATTCCAAAGAAAGATTATAAATTTGGATCCAAATAGGTTTATCATATGGGTCCATCTTCACTAGATCAAAGTTAGGTTGCCATTTCTACATATAGATTGAAAAACCTTTCATTTTCCATGATTTTCTCATTTAAATCAACTCCTACTCCTTAATCGATAAAAAGATGGAAACAAAGAACCCTTTGGTTAGAAACTTCACAATCTCCATAGCCTTCTAGTTATCCTCGATCTAAACCCTAATTTCCCTATTGTCATCCCTTGGACCAATCACGCGACAAATAATCGCTAGGTATTCCAACATCTCTACATCCTCCCTGGCCTCCTTCGACAAATCTATTGACATAAAAGAATCATGAAAGGAGTTGCAATAGACGACCTTTGCCTTGCCACCAAACACAACATTTCCACCTCGTTCACTCAGTTTTGTAGATTTGAGCTCTATAGAAACTCACTCTACAAATTTTTTCTCCATCTCCCATTATGAAGAGTATTATAATTTGTGAGTTAAAGACATAATTAAATAAAATAGGATTTATTTAATTAATTAAATAACATAAAGTCATTTAATTAATAGTAGAATATGCATTAGTGATAATGATTAAATAATTAAAATATTATTTAATCACTAAGAAATGATGATAATTAGTGTTAAAAGGCTAGGACAATTTTGGGTATCTACATTAATAAATAAAATAATTTTATTTATTTTTAGAAGAAGATAATGTTGAGGAATTAAATTAAATAGTTACAAAAAATACTTAATTTAAGAAGTTAATTAATTAAATAATAAATTATTTAATTAATATTGAAAATAGAATAATAATTAGTAAATTAATTAAATAACATTAATTATTTAATTACTATAAATGAATAAATAATATAAATTAATTAAATAATACGATATTGTTTAATTAATAGTGGAAGGGGAAATTTGATACTAATTAAATACTAAAATATTATTTAACTATAGAAGATAATACTAGAATAATTAAATAATAAAATTAATATTGAAAAAATAATTAGTCGATTTTAGAGAGTCTACAACCTTATAAACTAATGAAATAGACAAATTTTAGTGTAGTTCATGTTTGTAGTTTTTTATTTTATTTAATTATGTGTGTGTGTGTGTGTGCGTATTTTAAATTTAAGAAGAAAATTTACTTCCTAAAACACATTTAGAAAATGAGATCAACAAACCTCCACTTTTACTATAGTAAATTTATATTTTTTCCTTAATTTCTTTCCTACATAACTAGCTTAAATATATTTAGTGCATGGAGTGATATTTTTTAGAAATATTTAAATTTTAATAAAAATTTAAAGTCAAATTTATTGAAAATATAATAGTTTCAACAAGCCTTTTCTTTATCTCTAAACTATTTATCATGAATAAAAATAAAATATACCTTTTGAAGAGTATTCTCTCTTCCAATGCACCATATTTTTCTTAAATTTTAAAAGTAATTTTTAATATATTTAAAAATTTTAATCAACCATATATCTAGTACCAAGCTAGCAAGTACAAAAATATTGAAATTGAGTTGGAGAAAATGAAAAATACTCTCAAAATTATTGCCGAGCAAAACAATCGTATGGCCAGACACAACGCCATCATCATCAATGCCATGACGAAGAAATTGGACAACGCTCAACAGGGGTCTTTGGTGGTTGATCTGGAGGAAATCAATGAAAGAAACCAGGAGGAGGATGCTGGAATTTCTAAGAGAATCAGGGCCAATTTGAAGAGGAAGGATCCTCCCACTCCGCAAATGATTCAAATCTTTAAGAAGGGTGTCCAAGATATGTAGAACCTGGAGGCGGAGACAGAGTCTATCTTGAAGACTCTGGGTTGATCGCGGGTGGTCTTTTTTTGGCTTTTCTACTAGCTTTTTTTGACGGACCTTCCTGGTCTTTTGTGGGTGGCTGCTACTTGTTCTGGTTTTTTCCTTTTGTGCAGCCGGTTCTGTCTGCTGGACTTTTTGTTCTTCCTTTTCTGTTGTAAACTTTGTGGTTTCGGGTCCCTGTAAAACTAGTTTTACCCTTTATCAAAAACTTGGTTGTAGTTTAAAAAATTATATGAAAAATAATTAAAATATTAGAAACAATTAGATTTTAGTCTTTGAGCTTTAGCAAATGGAATTTTTAGAATTTGTTGAAAATATACCTTGTTTAAGAAATCTAGACTAGAAGATAAGGTTTTATTAAATTTGTAAGAAAAAGGGAACTAAGTTGTCTCATAAGGTGTTACCTAAACAGTTTCAAGTGAAATTTTATTTCACTAAAAAATGTTTCAACTAAAACCTTGTCATACAAGACAAACTTTTCTTTCTTGTTTATATATTAGTAGTTTAGGTGAAAGCCTTTCACCCAAAACACATGGGGCCACATAGGTATCACACAAGCCATAATTACTTCAACTAAAATTGTTTTACTCAAAAGCCTTTAGCTAAGGGAAACACTTTTAAATTTTTACCTTGAAACGAGAAATAGAATAATGTGTTTTAACTCAAGTCATTTATCTCCAATTAATCATTGTTAGGGAAATATGTGCCTACACTTAATTAAAATAACAAATGTATCTACACAAAGAAAGATAGTCAATAATGAGATATAATCCAAAATAAAATATCAGTATCTATATTTAAAAAAAAATCATCTACTATTAGCATGATTCAAATATAAACATTCATTTTGTTTAACTTGATAATAAAAATGATATCATCCAATAGTTTTTATTTATTTTTGATCTGGAGCTATGAACTAGTGAGGTCACAAATGGGGGACCTCATCCCTAATACAACCACTCAACAATACCACCCCAATGGGTTTTCAAAATTGGTGGCAAGAACAACAATGCCACCTTATAACCATCACACCATGCCAATATTGACATAATAACATCTAATAGTGAAAAAATAAAGCTAAAACATTTGTATGCAAAATACATAGTTTATATACTTTGATGGCAATATAAAACATCATAAGAAAGTGTAAAATATCAATACCAAAACTAAAAACCAAGCAAGAAAATGGGGCACATGTATTTGGGATTTATAAAATATGTTAATTTGTGTGCTAGGGTTTTATATAAAGCACACTCTAACTCATTATTGAATCACCTAGATACTATCTATCATCTATAAATCAAAAGTAAACTTCCACACAAATAAATGCCAATACAAGTATCCTTGTAAATTTCACCATATTCTTTTTTAATATACATTTGTACTTCCACACAAATAAAAGCCAGTAAAAATATCCTTGTAAATGTCACCAAATTCTTGTGAAACATTTTTGCTTCACTCATTTTGAATGCCCTTTTGTAATTTAAATGGGGCTGCTACTAGGAAACTCGTTCAATGAGTCCAATGGGATACCATTAGGGTTAACATGGTCAACATGTATCCCCTTGAAACTATCATCACATTCTTTTGTTATGCTGTTGGAGTTACCTATGTGTCTATGAATAGTTCAACTAGAGTAGTGGCAATATCATCATTTCCATTATCATTGGTTGCATGTGCATTCTCACATTCTAGGCACTGACTATTGACACTAGCTATTTTGCAATCAATATGCACCATGTGCATCTGATGGTTGTATGCCTACCATGTAGCCAATAACAATTTTTCAGTGTATAGATAGACTATCATACCAATACATTGTGGGTGGAATTCAAGCTTTCAGGAATTCATGTTCACTAATAAGCTGATGAGACCCCCAACTACAATTCACATTTGGACATTGTTGTTTATTCAAATTTAAATTTTGTTCCTGCTCAATCCATTAAAAGTGTGTACCTAAATCTATCTTCAATCTTCTCACCCAGAAATGAAGAGAATTTTATCAGGGAATCTGAAACAATCATCACTTGCACCTTTAGTTTATTCACAATAATTTTTGTTTTGGAATATAGCCAGCTAAGCTTCAAATTTCCTCATTCTCCTGTCACCTTCAAAAAATTTGGTACAAAATGAATGGTTCTTAATTTAGTTTTGTTGTGATTATAGGAGAGAATACAATGTTGTAGCAAACAAACTACAGTTGTAAAGAGGGTAGGTGGAGGCAAAAGAAGTGGAGAGGAGTAGACATAGGAGTTTGTACGAAAATATGACACAACATATACAAACAAATTTTATTTTGTTAACGTTTCTTTTAATTTATTATGCATAAAGGAGAGATTAGATATGAGAGGAATACACCTTACCACTCACACACATCATATCTACATAGAGGATGAAAGTAGGCTTGTGAGACAACCCCAGAGAAGATTGCACCCTTTCTTATGAGAAATTGTTAAGGATGAACTTCAAAAGTTACTTAATGTAGGATTCATCTATCCTATCTCTGATAGCCAATGGGTGTCACCCCTTGTGGTAGTTCCTAAAAAGAATAGGAAGTGGTGAATATGTGTATACTATAGAGCCCTTAATAAGGCTACCAAGAAAGACCATTTCCCACTCCCCTTTATTGATCGGGTCTTAGACAACCTTGCTGGAAAGAAGTTTTTTTCCTTGATAGATTTAGTGGTTATAATCAAATCTGTATAGCCCTAGAAGATCAAGACAATACTACCTTTACTTTCCCATGGGGTATGTTTGCTATAATGTCTTACCTTTCGGGTTGTGTAATGCACCTACTACCTTCCAGTAGGCTATCCTAAGTATTTTTGCAGATTTAATTCATGATTGTGTGAAAGTATACATGGGTTATTTTACTATTTATGATGGCACGTATGAGGAAGCAAAGGAAAATCTAGAAAAAGTTCTTAAACAATGCATTGATACTAATCTTTCTTTGAGCCATGAAAAATGTCACATCTTAATGACTGAAGGTATTGTCTTGGGACATTATATTTCTGCAAAAGGAATTGAGGTAGATCTCAAAAAGATAAAAATAATTCAAGACTTTCCTGTGCCTACTTCTCAAAAGGATGTACGTAGCATTTTGGGTCATGCTGGATATTATAGACGTATTGTCAAAAACTTCAGGAAAATTGCCTCACCTCCTTTTCTTTTTCTAGATAAAGATGTTGATTTTTCATGGAGACCATAGTGCTAACAAGCCTTCAAACATATCAAAGGAAAGCTTATAACTACACCAGTGCTGCAAGGACCCGATTTGGAACACTATTATTCCACATCCATACTAATGCTTCTAAAAATTCTATGAGGGCAATACTTGGAAAAAAGGAAGATTCTCTCTTTTACTCCATTTATTATATCAATAATAATTTTACTGGTGCAATAATAAATTATACTATAACTGAAAGAATTTTTGGTTGTAGTTTATGCGGTAAAAAAATTTCACCATTACATAACAAGGTATAAAGTTTTTATACATACAGATCATTCTTCTATAGATTTTTGATGAGTAAGCCTACTGTTATAGGATGAGTGATTCAGTGGTTGCTTCTCTTGCAGAATTTCACATTACAATTCTTGGAAAACTAATGCAGGTGCATTTTTATTTTAGCTTATGTTTGTTGATGGATGAAATAATGTGAGGTTGTGAGTTTCTCACAAACTTCCTAATCAAATTTGTTTTAACTAAAAGATAATAAGTTAGAGGGTTTATAGGGATTTGTTTGGATTAGTTTGAGTTTAGTTTAGCCTATTTTTTAGTATAAAAATGAGCCTATGTTGTAGCCTAAATACGACAAGTGATGAGGAATTTCATAGTGTAAATAAAGTTTGATATTTGTTGCTTGGAGTATTCATATTTCTGTTGCTTTCGTGAGTTTATCTTTGTCATCATTTTGCTCGGCACCAATTTGGTATCAAAGCCACACGATGGCTGTCTAAATTTATTTAAATTTGCTAGTATAGATGCAACTTCTCATTGTATGGGTAGACAAGAAATTAGAGAACCAGTCTATCACGGGATAGCCAATCCAACGTTTGCTCCAACGCCTGTGCCGCTTCCAAAGAGAATCATATCATTTGCTGCTCATTTTGTGCCATAATACAGAGTGTTTGCAGATCTGAGCGCATCTCTCGGAGTTTTAAAGCTTTTGTTGCTATTTTTTTTTTTTTAATTTGTATTTCCATACCAACACGTCAAAACTCAGGCATGAACAGATTTTAGATGGTTTAACCATGTCTTCTAAATTTGATACCACTACGAAGCTCTCAGAACAGGCTTTCCGACGCATCAAACGGTTTGAAAAACGGAGCTCTGGGTCTCAAGTTATCAACAAAACATCTAATGTATGTCATATGCTTGAATATTGGCGGTTTTCATGTTTTGCAGGCGGTTTTGAGGTTTAATTCGTGGTTTTGTCTTAATTTGTGTCATGTCCTCTCAGCATCATATAAATTTTATCAATAGTGCCTTCTAACCAGCCGTCAGTCCATCAAATCAAATTGTATTGAGTCTTGTGCTTGTCATAAAGATTCATTGTTGTCGTTTTATTTTGAGTCTATTAAGTTTCAGTTATTAAATATTTTATTTATGTTATAAAAAAAGTCTTTAATATTCAGGTGCTTCATTTTATTCATGTCAAAATAATGTCTTGAGTCACTCCCATCGTTTCACCAAAAGTTCATTGTAAATAGTTGTAGAGTCGAAAAAAATAAAAACTGAGTCATTGTAAATAGTCAATATTGTAAAACTTGTGAAAAAAAAAAATGTCACAGTTAAGAGTTGTATGAGAAGATTGTTTTTCACTCCTATACCATTATTGGTATTTGAACGTGAAGAAGCTCCTGTCAGTACAAGGGAAGACCTTTTGTGCCAAGAAATGGCATTAAGAGTTCAAGGAAGAGGACGAGGTCAAGGAAGACAGGCTACGAATGCATAAATTATAGAAGAGATGAGACAAATGCAAGCACGGTTGCAGGCTATGGAACTTGCACAAAGAGGAGGCATTGACATGAATGATGTCAGTGATGGAGAGGAAGAACCTCAAGAAGAAGAAACAAAACTTGAGGAAGAAGGATTTGAAACAAGACTCGTCAAAGCAATTTTGGGAGCAAGTTCCAAACCCAAGTTGGAGGTGCCTATGTATGAAGATAGCCTAGATGTTGAGAAACTAATCGACTGGATTAGTGCAATGGAGAAATATTTTGAGTATGAAAATGTTGTTGATGACAAGAAAGTGAAATTTGTTGTAACCCAATTGAAGGGTCATGCATCCCTCTAGTGGGATGGAGTCCAAGATGAAAGGAGACAAAAAGACAAGCCAAAGATCAAGAACTGGGAAAGGATGATAGCCAAACTAAAAGGTAAATTATTGCCTAAAGATTACTAGCTTAATCTTTTCAAGAAATTACAAAATCTTAAGTAAAAAGAAATGTCAGTTAAAGATTATACAGAAGAATTTTATAGGTTGACCATTAGAGCTGGTCATATTGAGGATGATACAGAGAAGATGGCTCGGTATCTCAATGGACTGAGATACAATATTCAAGATGAAATTAACCTTTTGTGTCCAATAATAGTGGAAGAAGAATATCAGTATGCTCTCAAAGTAGAGGATAAACTTTCCAGAAAACAAGCACAAAGCTCAAGAGGAAAAAGTAGAAGTTTCAGAGGAAGAGGAGCACCACTTGCGGTAGAGGAAAATGGCAAGCTCATAAAGAAGAATCCAGTAGCTCACATCACTAGGAACAATCTTCTCGAGGTAATGATTATTTTAGAGGTTAAAGACCTTATTCAAGAGGTAGAGGTAGAGGATTTGTTGGAAAATGTTTTAAATGTAATCAATATGGACATAGATCTTATGAGTGTCTAGAAAATTCCACCACAATTCAAAGAAGTGCACATATTGCTCAAGCTGAGGAGGAGACTGTAGAATCACCTGTTCATACAAATGTACCTGAGGTTGGAGATTCATTGCTCATGAAAAGAGTCCTACTTAAGTCAAACAAAGAAATCCACGAGCCTACACAAAGGAAAGCATTGTTCAGAACTACCTGCAAGGCTAAAGGTAAATGTTGTAAAGTTATAATTGATAGCGGGAGTACTGACAATCTTGTATCTATCGAAATGGTTGATAAAATAGGCTTGAAAAAGACAACACATCCAACTCCATATAAGGTGTCTTGGCTGCAAAAAGGACATCAAGTATTGGTAAATGAACAGTGTCAAGTAGACTTTCAAATAGGGAGTTACAAAGATAAAGTAATATGTGATGTTTTTGATATAGGAAAAAATAGATTTTGAAGGGATCCAAAACCCTTTAACAAAAAAGAGCAAGGCTAAAGAAAAGACAACAAGCAGCCAGCGAAAAAGACTAGCTCCAAAACAAGACCAATTAAGGTTTACATTTAACATTTTTCTTGTGGGAGCGAAGAGTCATGTCGAAAGATGACCGAGAGGATTTATCTTTTTTTCTCTTAACTATGATCCAACCATCTTCCACTTGCTCCGCCTTACCATGCCACGCCAGCTCACAACTCTCATGAAGATGAAATCCAATAGCCAAAGTATTAGGATTTACATCTTGATTCCTTAGCACATATAAATATTTTTCTAAAGAGCCACTAGAAAGGGAAGCCAAAGCACATTCCCCTGAAATGACAACTGTTGACTCAATAGGGGTTGCCTTAGCGACCCTGCCATTTGAGACGACTGGAGGGGGCGTCCCAGGACCCAATGATTCAAAAGCAGCCACCTCATGAATAATAGGGGATTTCACAAGATGTTCAGTATCAGCAACCCCACCAGAAGTGACATCCAAAGGGGATTCCTCACGAACTTGTGATTCTGAGGCAACCACCTCAGAAAAGCTCCTTTGTTGATCAACATTCTTCTCAACTGTATAATGCTTTTGAGAGGCACCTTTCCACCAAGAAGTTGAAGCATTTTTCTCGAAACCACATTGTGCAGCAGCATGACCTATTCTAAAACATCTTCTATAATGGAATGGAATCCCTTCATAGTCCAAGGATTGTAACCAAGAACCCTTTAAAGTTTTAATTAAAATTTCAACAGGCAGCCCTTTTGAAACATCCATTTCAACCAAAATTCGGGCAAAGGTAGAGTGAAGTATGTCAGAAGTAGCAGCATCTACTAACAAGAAATCACCTAGGGCATCACCCGCTTCCTCCAAAAGGGGGTCAAACCATAAGTGGAGGGGAAGGTAAGGTAGTTGTACCCAAATCGGGATCTTGCTAAAAGTTTCAGAAGCAGGGTTGAAGTCAGCATACCAAGGCTTAATCATCAACATAAATTTATTTTACCAGCTGAAAAAATTGTCACAAAGAATAATGTTTATGTCCTGGGCATTGTCAAACTTAGCCACAGAAAACCCTTTAGCCATGGGGAAAATATTTTTTTTACTAGAGATTAGAGGCTGCCATTCCTTGGAAATCCAAGAATGCAGCTGAGGGAGATTGGGCCAAAATCCCTTGAATCGGCAAATCACTCCAGTCTCAGAGAGCTCAGAAACATTCTTCGCTATTTCCTCTTTTGTCTCTGCTTTCAGATCCACTGAAACAACATTGGAGATTGGGACAAACCCTCCAGTCATAGCCCTCCCATTCTGAAGCCGCATAGAAGATCTGGCCACAACCTTATGGTCGCCACCCCTGCAATGACCACCGCCAGGCCCCGAACCATAGTCTATCGCTGTAAAAGCTCCACCGCAAGCATTCTAGGAGCCAATCCCTCAGCGCAGGTGTAGGACGAGGTGAAGTGTATACAGATTTTGTATGTTGTAATCTACTAGGGTTCGCCCGTCATCGAGCTGCAACTCAATGAAGATGATGCGTTGTTGAATGGGGGGAATGCCCGCCTTATCTTGGATTTTTTCCTTCACATTGTCAATGGAGTCAGAGCTCTCCACTTCCAAAGTGATGGTCTTTCTAGTTACGATTTTCATGAATATCTGCATGATTGAAAGTGCGTAAATAGAGCTATGTACAAGTAATATGTGATGTTATGCCAATGGATGTATGTCATATTCTCTTAGGTAGACCTTGGCAGTTTGATAGAAAGGTAATCCATGATGGAAGATGCAACACATATACTTTTGAAAAAGATGGACATAAGCACACACTAATACCCCTTAAGGATGAAAATGCAGTTGAGGAGGTTAGTCCTAAGGTATTGATGGTAAGTGGGAAATAATTCTTGCATCAAATGAAGAATGAAGAGGTAAATTTTGTTCTAATTGGAAAACCAAAAGTAATTCTTACAAGTACAACATTGGTTGATTTACTTGTAGAAATTTAAAAAATGTTAGATGAATTTATTGATATTGTTGTGGATGATTTTCTTGATGAGTTGCCACCAATAAGAAGTATCAGCCATCACATAGATCTCATTCCTGGAGCTAAATTTCCAAACAAAGCAACTTACAGGATGACTCCAAGGGAGAATGAAGAGATCAAATCCCAAGTACAAGATCTAGTTGACAAAGGATTGGTCAGAGAAAGTCCAAGTCCCTGTATTGTTCCTATAGTATTGAGCCCAAAAAAGGATGGAGGATGGAGAATGTGCATAGATTCCAGAGCCATAAATAAAATCACCATCAGGTATAGATTTCCTTTGCCTCGTATGGATGATTTAATGGATTGTCTGAGTGGTGCTAAGTGTTTTTCCAAAATAGATTTAAAAAATGGGTATCATCAGATTAGAATAAGAGAAGGTAATGAATGAAAAACAATATTTAAAACAAATGATGGGCTTTATGAATGGTTAGTAATGCCATTTGGTTTAACAAATGCTCCAAGTAGTTTCATGAGATTAATGAATGAAGTACTTAAGGAACTCACAGGAAAATTTGTGATAGTCTATCTTGATGATATTTTAATCTATAGTCAAACAAAGGAAGAACACCTCAGACACTTAAGATTGGTTTTAAGTAAGTTGAAGCAAGAAAAACTTTTAATCAATCTTAAGAAGTGTACATTTATGAAACTAGAGTTAATCTATTTGGGTTTTGTAATATCTAAAGATGGTATAAAAATGGATCCTGAAAAGATTAAAGCCATAATAGAGTGGCCTACTCCAAGGAATATCTTTGAGGTAAGAAGTTTTCATGGACTTGCTAGTTTTTATAGGAAGTTCATAAGAAATTTCAGCAAAATTTTTGCTTCAATTGTTGATACAATCAAGGGAAATAAAAAGCCATTTCAATGGACTAAAGAAGCTAAAGCAAGTTTTCAGTTGCTTGAGAAAAAGATTATAGAGCAACCTGTTTTAGCCTTACTTGATTTTGGTAAACTTTTCCAAGTTGAATGTGATGCTAGTGAAATGGTTGTAGGTGTTGTTCTAAGTCAGGAGGGTAAGCCAATTGCTTACTATAGTGATAAACTAAATGATGCAAGAAAGAAGTATTCTGCATATGATAAATAATTTTATGCTCTTGTTCAAGCTTTGAAAAAGTCGAGGCATTATTTAATGCCTAAAGAATTTGTGTTGTATACTGATAACCATGCTTTAAAGATTATCAGTAACCAAACCAAATTAAATCAAAGGCATGTAAAATGGGTTGAATTTATACAAAATTTTACCTTTGTTATCAAGCATAAAAGTGGCCAAACTAACAAAGTTACAAATGCTTTGAGCAGAAGAAGCTTGATCATGTAGGGATCTGAAGTGAGTATAATGGGTTTTGATGACCTAAGAGAAATGTACAAGGAAGATATAGATTTCAAGGAGGAATATGAAGCATGTGTAAATCCTATTAGCAGGGATAGAATTCCTTGGATGGATTTCATGATACAGGAGGGTCTACTGTTCAAAGGAAGTCAACTTTGCATTCCAAGAAGTTCCATGAGAGAGAACTTATTGAAAGAGAAACACAATGGTAGTTTAGCAGGGCATTTCGGGCAAAACAAGACATTAGCTCAGTTGAGTGCACACTATTATTGGCCAGGTATGAGTAATGATGTTAAGAAGTTTGTAGAAAGGTGCAAAGTGTTTCAACACTCCAAAGGAAGTAGTCAAAATGCACGTTTATATCAACCATTACCAATTCCCAACAGGCCATGGGATTTAGTAAGTATGGACTTTGTACTTGGTTTACCAAGAACTCAAAAGGGACATGATTCAATATTTGTAGTGGTTGATAGATTCTCCAAAATGGCACATTTTATTCCATGTACAAAAACAAGTGATGCTACTAATATTGCCAATTTGTTCTTCAAGGAGATAGTTAGGCTACATGGACTTCCTAAGAGCATTGTCTCTAATCGAGACACTAAATTTGTAGGACACTTTTGGAGGACTCTATGGAAAAATTTGGGCACCAATTTAAGCTTCAACTCAACTTACCATCCTCAAACAGATGGTCAAACAGAAGTAGTCAACAAAAGGCTTGGAAACATATTGAGAAGTTTGGTTGGTATGCATCCCAAACAATGGGACTTAGTACTTGCACAAGCAGAGTTCACATATAATGACTCACCTAATAGGAGCACATGTATGAATCCTTTTCAAATGATGTATAGCATGCATCCTAGAGGAGTATATGAGCTAAGAAATTTGGGTAAAATGGAAACAAGAAGTGCTAACGGCGAAGACTTTGCAAGTGCAATGCAAGATTTACATGAACAAGTGAAAAATAAACTTGAAGAGAGTGCTCATCAAGTACAAAAAGAAAGCTGATCAGAAGAGGAAAGAAGTCAATTTTAATGTTGGTGATCTTGTTTTAGTTCATCTTAGAAAGGAAATATTTCCAAAGGGTGAGTATAATAAATTGAAGGCTAAGAAAATTGGTCCTTGTAAGATTCTAAGGAAATTTTCCAGCAATGCATATGAAATAGAACTTCCAACAGGAATTGGAATCTCGCCTATCTTTAATGTTGCAGATTTATACCCTTTCAAAGGTGAAGAACAAACAATTGAAGTACCTGAAAAAGTTGAAGAGCAGATTGTTGAGTGGAAGCAGCAATTACCCAAAGAAACACAAAAGCAAACTGAGGAAATTTTGGACAAGAAAGTGGTCAAGAAAACTAGAGGCAAGGAATATTTTCAGTACTTAGTTAAATGGAAGGGACACCCACTTGAAGATGCCACATTGATGACAACTTTTGAACTATCCAAGCATGGTACAAGTATTGAAGACCTCATGGACAAGAGTCCATGAACAAATCTTTTGTTCCTTGGGAGTCTGATGCTGGCGCATTTTTATTTTAGCTTATGTTTGTTGATGGATGAAATAATGTGAGAATGTGAGTTTCTCACAAACCTCCAAATCAAATTTGTTTTAACTAAAGGATAATAAGTTAGAGGGTTATAGGGATTTGTTTGGAATAGTTTGAGTTTAGTTTAGCTTATTTTTCAATATAAAAATGAGCCTATGTTGTAGCCTAAATACGACAAGTGATGAGGAAATTCATATTGTAAATAAAGTTTGATATTTGGTGCTTGGATTATTCATATTTTTGTTGCTTCCGTGAGTTTATCTTTCTCATCACTTTGCTCGGCACCAAAAGCTAGGATGTGAGAATGTAGTGGCTAATTTTCTATCCAGACTAGAGTGTGATAATGAACCAATCCCTTATCTTTGATTATAACAACTTGGTTGTAGTCTAAAAAATTATATGAAAAATAATTAAACTATTAAAAACAATTAGATTTTATTCTTTGAGCTTTAGCAAAGAGAATTTTTAGATTTGTTGAAAATATTCCTTGTTTAAGAAACCTATACTAGAAGATAAGGTTTTATTAAATTTGTAAGAAAAAGGGGTCTAAGTTGTCTCATAAGGTTCTACCTAAATAGTTTCAAGTGAAATTATTTCACTGAAAAGTGTTTCAACTAAAACCAGGGCTGTTATATAAGAGATACTTTTATTTCATTTTTATATATTAGTAGTTTAGGTGAAACCCTTTCACCCAAAAAACATGGGGTCATAGCCGTATCACACAAGACATAATAATTTCAACTAAAATTGTTTTACTCAAAAGCCTTTAGCTAAAAGGGACACACTTTTAAATTTTTACCTTGAAATGAGAAATAGAATAATGTGTTTTAACCCAAGCCAATTATCTCCAATTAATCATTGTTAGGGAAATATGTGCCTACACTCAATTAAAATAAAAATGTACCTACACAACAAAAGATAATGAATAATGAGATATAATCCAAAAAATAATATTAATATCTACATTTAATAAAAAAGCATCTACTATTAGCATGATTCAAATATAAATATTCTTTTTTTTTAACTCGATAATAAACATGATAACATCCAATAGTTTTTATTTATTTTTGATTTGGAGCTATGAACCGGTGAGGTCACAAATGGGAGACCTCATCCCTAATACAACCACTCAACAATACCACCCCAATGAGGTTTCAACCTTGGTGGCAAGAACAACGTTACCTTTAAACCATCACAACATGCCAATATTGACATAATAACATCTAATGGTGAAAACAATGAAGTTAAAACATTTGTATCGAAAATACATAGTTTATATACTTTGATGGCAATATAAAACATCATAAGAAAGTGTAAAATATCAATACCAAAACTGAAAACCAAGCAAGAAAATGGGGCACATATATTTGGGATTTATTAAATATGCTAATTTGTGTGCTAGGGTTTTATATAAAGCACACTCTAATTCATTAGTGAATCACCTAGACACTATCTACCATCTATAAATCAAAAGAGAACTATGTTACACATTGTATTATCTTCATAGCATATCATTAACATGACATTAATAGTTAGTGTATCTTCAATGTTATCAAATACATTTAATTGAATCTAGGGGTTTCACATTAGAAGAAGTTTGTAGCATAATGAACTCTCATTGATTACATCAACATTATTTATTTTCAAATAAATTCCACACAACAAGAAAAATTGATTTCAAGTGAGTGAAAGTGCATAGATCATTTTTACAAGGAAATATAAATTCTTTTTTCCAAGTTGAGGCTTATGAAGGAGCAAGTTGAGACAATTATCAAAATCAACACTATTTATACTCTATTAGTTAGTATAAAATTCATTTATACTTCCACACAAATAAATGTCGTATCCTTGTAAATGTCACCAAATTCTTGTGAAACATTTTTGCTTCACTCATTTTGAATTCCCTTTTGTAATTTAAATGGGGCTGCTACTAGGAAACTCATTCAATGAGTCCAATGGGATACCATCAGGGTTAACATGGTCAACATGTATCCCCTTGAAACTATCATCACATTCTTTCGTTATGCTATTAGAGTTATCTATGTGTCTATGAATAATTGAACTAGAGTAGTGGCAGTATCATCATTTCCATTATCACTGGTCAACATGTATCTCCTTGAAAATACCATCACATTCTTTCATTAAGTTGTTAGAGTTATCTATGGCATCAATGAATAATTTAACTAGAGTAGTGATAGTATCGTCATTTCCATTATCATTGGCTACATGGACATCCTCACATTCTAGGCACTAGCTATCTAGCCATCAGGTTGCACCATGTGCATCTGATGGTTGTATGCCTACCATATAGCCAATAATGGTTTGTCAATGGATGAAGAAAATATTGTGCCAGTACGTCATGGGTGGCATTCAGGCTTTCAGGAATTCTTACAACAATTTTCACTAGTAAGATGATGAGACCCCCAACTACCATTCATGTTGGGACCTTGTTGTATTGTTCAAATTTAAATTTTTTTCCCGCTCAATCCATTAAAAGTGTGCACCTAAATCTATCTTCAATCTATTCACATGGAAAGGAAGAGCATTTTATCAGGGATTTTGAAATGATCATTGTTTGCATCATTCAGTTTATTCACAATAATTTTGGTTTTGGAAATATAGCTAGGTAAGCTTCAGATTTCCTCATTCTCCTCTCACCTTCAAAATTTTCGGTGTAAAATGAATGCTTCTTAATTTAGTTTCATTGCAATTGTAGGAGAGAATATAGTACTGTAGCAAGCAAACTATAGTTGTGAGGAGGGTAGGTGGAGGCAAAAGAAGTGGAGGAGAGTAGATAGAGGAGTTTGTATGCAAATATGACACAAAAAATAGAAACAAATTTCATTTTGTTAATGTTTATTTTAATTTATTATGCACAAAGGAGAGATCAGATGTCTCTCCACAACAAAAGAGATAAGAAAATTAAAATAGCTCTTCAACCAAACAAACAACTACTACACAAAACAAGGAGAAAATGAATAGAAGACCCACCCATCCAATACAAACAACTTGGCTTAACAAGAAAATGGGAAGGGATAGATCAAACCTTAAAGGATGATAAACCAACACTGCTAAATAGAGCACTTGAAAATAGTTACTAATAGCCTCTTAACTTAGGAAATTCGAGTAGCCCCCCACAACAAATGAGAGTAGGGAATAGGTAAATCAGGACTCCAAGACATAAGGAGAGGCATCCTCGAATAATTTTATAAATAAATAATTGAAATCTTGTATATGGTATGAAATGCAAATTCTCAAATTTGATTTTATTTTTTAAATGTTGTGAATCACTTTTATAATATATAATTAATCTATCTCTAATCTTGTTGTCATGTGATTTTTATCATGATATTAGTTCAATTTTATTGTGATTTATTTGCACATTTAATTTTTAATTTTTTTATAAATAATTATTTTAAATAGATAGTTATATAATATATTTTTTTAATTAATAAATTATTTTATATTATATTAATAAATTATATTTTTTGAGATTTAAAGTCTACACTATCTATGAAGGAGAATATTTGAATAACAACATAGTATTATTATATTTTTGTAGTTGCTTTAAACCCATAAACATTTGAGAAGCCTTAACTCTAATTTATTTATAAGTCATATAATTATTATTTGTATATTGAATAAAGTAGATTATCATAAGATAAGTAATTAGAAAGGTTTCCATGAATGCAATCATAAACTTCAAATGCACATTTATCCAATTATTAAATCAAAATATTCAATATTATCTCTTCATGAATCAAAATAGAAAATTTATGTTTTGTAGTTGAGTTGACTCTATTGACTTTTCAGTTATTTCAAGTCTTTATCCTCATCCTCATTTTGAAAAATCTATAAATAAGATCATTTCTTTAGATCTCACATCTAATACAAATCAACTCTATCAAAATTTATCATCATTCAAAATCAATCAATCAATCATCAAGCAAGTCTATTGTTATGCTCTTGAGATTTCTTTTATAAGCATGCACATTCATTTTGGAGGATTTTAAAATAATTTTTTTAATTTTTACCATTGATAAAAAAAAAAAAAAACATTGTTAAGTTTTTCTAATTAATAGAAATTTGTTAAGGCAACCAAATTTTTTTCGCTACATTAACAGCTATAGGACCCCTCCAAGTCCCCCTCCTAACCCTTATTTACCTAAAGAAGTGAATTTTTTTTTCTTTTATATTTTTTAGTCTTTTATTTTTTATTTTATTAATTTCAATGCCTATAATTTTAATTTATTTAATTATAGAAAAATGCTAGCTAATTAACCTTTTGATAAACACATTTTAAAAAATATTTAATCCTCAAAAATAGCTATCACCCTCACTAAGAGTAAAAACAAATAACTATGAGTTTGTGTGTGAGATAAAAAGTAGTGAAATAATCATCATACTATGGGAAGAGGTTGGACAACTGTATAATCCTACCTTTAGTTGGCGGAAAAATGAATGTGTGTTATCTGCCCACAGTTCAAGATACACCATATCTAGAACACATAAATCCTCATGAAAATTCAAGTGAAAAAGGCCTAAAGCTGAACAGGTTGTTCATCAGGCCAACATTGTTTTGACATACTTTTCAATTTTAAATTGATCGGGCAGATGAAACCATCAAACTGAATGGATTTAAAAATAAAAATAAATACATTAATTTTTAACGTTACTTTTTTAATAGTCGGATTTTTTTTGTTTATTAGCATTTTAAATTACAACTACAGTTTTCTCACGATGAATTATAGAACGTGATAAAAAAAACAATCCAAAAATTTGCAAACTATTATTGATATCATTTGCGGAAGCCCAACAAGAAGATTTCTTCTAGTTCAAGTACATCAAACTGGTGTGAGGGAACTCTGGCTTATATTCCTCAGTTAACTCTGCGTAGAAAATTTTAAGGGATGGGTCGGATTTGTTCGGCATGCAACTTCCAATTTTAACTGGACATATATGGCTGTCAACTTCCACTGGCGTACTCGAGAAATGTATATGGAGTGTAGGAAGAGAAGATCACTATCGGTTTACTGACGCGGTGGCTATTTAGATATTTACAAAGAAATTTTAAGACTGTTTGTCCGAAAATATATCTCTATCTTGATCTTGCGTTCGGTGTAAAGTTAGATCGTATATCCACCGTTGATTGTACGTTTAGGCGGTGGGTTAGATTGTACATTCAAACGGTGATTTTATTTAAGGGATACAGAGAAGTTAAGGCGCAGGACAGAGCCAAGCAGAAACTTTTGCACCATCAGCGGAGGATTTGGTGCAAGGCTTTTTAGAAACTTGGATAACCAAAGTGTCTTGTATAAAGCCAAGGCATTTATCACAATGTCAAATATTGTGGAGGCACCATTTTTTGCAGGCGCATCTGATGCTAATATTGATTCAGGCAGCGTTTATTTTGCCGATTTTGATTCTGACAGCGTTAATTCTGCCGATATTATTCCTGAGGTGGACAGCTGGGAAGCCTTGTTAAATGATAAGCCGTACGCGGACACGGAGGAATTACTCCATGACCTCCCAAACGGCGACATGGAGGAATTACTCCATGACCTCCCAAATGGCTGGGAAGGCTTGTTAAATGATAAGCCCGCGTACCCGGACATGGAGGAATTACCCCATGACCTCCCAAAGGTAAAGAGTGAGCATCCACCTGAAGCGGGGATAAATCCTGTTGAAGGGACTTTGCATGTAGGCTACAAGGAACTCAGCTCCAAAGACTTCATCTCTGATCTCATCAATCAAAGCAAGAAGAAGAGGAGAGGAGAGAAGATTCAGCATTCCACAAACCTCAACAAGGTATGCTTTTCTCTTCTCCTTTTTACAGTTTTCCGATCTTGAAAGGTTTCTTGTTTGATAACATATTTCCTTGAAGCAGGTCGATAACTTAAACAGGAGTTTAAGAGTCCTCTTACAGAAAGAACTGCAAGAGAGTGACGTGGGCAAGCTTGGAAGGATGGTGCTTCCCAAGGTACCCAATTCTTAATCAATACACATCTCAGTTCAGTTTCTTTTTGTGCTGCCCACTTTTATTATAATCTCGAATCCATCCTTTGTATTCTTGAGCTTACTCTCCATCCTTTCAACATGGTTTCAAATTAAACTATTAGTATTTTTGATTTTCAGAAAGCAGCAGAAGACAACCTTGCAAACCTGCTTTCAAATGACGAGTGCATAACAATTAAAATGGAGGATTTTGAAACGCCCGACATTTGGCATCTACGATTCAAGTATTGAATTCTTCTAGAACAATACTTCTTGTGCCTCTGAACCAACGCAAATGGATCATGAACATTACTCACTAACATTGTTCTATTGATGCAGATTTTGGAACAATAACAAGAGCAGAATGTATGTACTAGAAAATACAAGTAAGTACAAAAGTTTTCTTTCTGCATCTCTAGTCCACTATTCTTGTTCATCTTTACAAACACTGACAATTGAAGATTTGGGACAGTTGATTTCAATCCACACTGTAAAATTGAATGGTTTATTTCAGAGAAGTTCGTTAACTTACATGGCCTGGAAGCTGGAGATCACATCTCCATTTACGAAGATGTGGAAGGCCAAAAGGTAAGCTTGTAATAAATGTGATTCAAATTCTATATTTTGTTTGACATTTTATATTAAACAAGCTTATTTTTTAATGGATCAGGTCATTAGAGCACAAAAGCGGGAAAAGCGGCGGCACTGGCTATCCAGCGGCAGCGGCTATCCAGCCTCGGAGATGCACCGGGGCACAACCGTAAAGACAATATAGATTTGTGTCTTCTTATTGGTTAATTTGTGAAATGGATGATTACAAATCTTACGCATACCACATATGATGTTGTTGCAGGGTGAAGTCGCTGCTAAACCCACAATATTGCACATGGAGACGGATGAGGAAAGAGCAGTGGAGGCAACAGCAACAGTGATGGAGGAAATATCAGATAAAGTGTATAGAAAGGTGAAGGACCCCTTAAGTTACGTGTGGAGTTTCGGCACTCCCATTAAGCTGGCACCATATTTTGGGGTCGACACTATCCAACATCATTGTAAGAGATTCACAAATCTTCCCCTTTAAGTAGTCTCCCGAGGCTTGTTTAACATGAGCCCTCTTGCTGTGTTAGTATCTGATGGTATTAAACTTTGCACATATGATATATTTCATTCATATCAAACAAGTGTAACCATTTTTAAAAAATGGAAACTTTGTATTACTATTTTGGAATATCATGAATTGTAACAATTTTGTCGTTGACAATTCTATATTTTAATGTTCTATTTGTGTTATCTCGAATGAATTTCGAACTGATTTTAAGCTACTGGATTCTGTGTGTATTGTTACCAGATTTTCACCCATAGGCTCAAATCAGGCTGAGCTTGTTAATTTTTAAACTGAGAAAATGTGGTACATTTTATTAACTTTCTTTCATTACATTCAAATGTATAAATGAAAAATCTAGAAAAGATTATAATTATAGATCAATGCATTCATACACATGTATGTAACAGAAGAAAGATTTTGATCTTTCAAAAAAAGTAATCTTTATTAAATATATAAGTATACATTGTCTCGTACAAGTCATGAGACTAACCTTTGCCTATTCAATACAAATTATGAAAAAATTCATACATGAATAGGTAAAAAAATAAAACTAGCAGTTGCACAATATTCAATGAGCAACGGAATAGCTGATAGGCACAGACCAATTTTTTTTAGGGAATACATAAGAATTGAAAATTTCAATAGGCCCTTGGTCTCCTAGTGAAGTTGAATGATTTTTAATGAACCCACCAAAGATTAAGTCCTACTAAGTGCAAGACCCAAATATCAAAAGGATGAGGTTGAGATCATTTCATAGACAAATTTGGTGGAATGGATACCAAACATCATAAAGGATGAGGTTGAGATCATATCGTGAATAAATTTGATGGAATGGATACCCCTTTGATCTTTAGCTTTTATCCAAAAAAATCACCTGACTTATATTCCAATCAAATAGCTAAAATGATCTTAAGAATGATATAAAATCCTCCCACAAACTAAAAACAAAAATCAATCAATCTACCCATTTCATTCTTAGTTTTTGGTTAATGTTCAGCTTATTAATTCAAATAAATATTGAAGCCCAAAACATTTCATGGAATAACATATATACAAAGAGTACTCACAAGGCATAGTTTATGGGGTCACATTTATGAGGCACTTTGTGTTAGAAATGAAAGTGGCAAGTCCTCCATGACCTTGCCAATGATCATTTAGCAAAAAGTGACTTTTTGGCTAGATGATGTGATAAATAGCAACTAGTATGAAACTTGAAATTTTTAATAGTTGTAAATAGGAAACATCGAGATTGAAAAATGTTTTTCGAACATTCCACACAATGGATTTCTTGTTGGGGTCAATAAGAACCCAAATAATCTTTGAAATAAAATTCATGAAAGACGAGAATAGAAGGGCATGCCATATTCATTGAGCTCCATAATTGTTCTTCAAGAAATCCCCCTATGTGAATGCTACCATTTAGGAGATTCATAGCCCACATATACCTTCCTTGAATCTAGAACAAACTCACCACCTTCCTGTTGATGGTCAAAATAGCATAGCAACATTTAAACAAAATATCTCTATTCTATTTCTCCTAAAAAAGAAAGACAACATATAGTAATCTAACTCCCAAAGTCCTGGTAGTTGGTTCTCAATTGTGTTGATATTGCTCAATGGTCAATGTAATTGTAATGTTCAAGGGGCCTACTGGTTATTGAGCTTCTTGATTGTTGTAAGATTGAATTCTTATTTAAACCTACTCTAATAGGGGGTATAAAGAAAAGAAAAAGGATAAATCAGGGACGCAAGTGAAAGAAGAATGTTGATTCATCTAATTAACCAGACCTGTTACTTTCCAAGGAATTCCTAAACCAGAACAGCAAAACAAATCAACCTATAATCAATACACAACTATTCATCCACAGTGCAAATATTAATGGCAGATTGCAAATCATCATTCAAACAAAAGAAAAAGATAGAATTACATTCTTTGAAAGCTTTCCAAATCAAATGATTAATAAAACAAACATCATTCCAAAGCATAACCTAAAGTAGGTTTAAGTTTGGCTACTTCTACTGTCAATGAAAATAGATAAGCAACATTTACAAATCTGGCAAGATCACCAGTGTACAGAAACCCATATCTTCAAATTACCTCCATCTAAACTAAGAAATTGCAGAAAACTCCAACACCTATCCTATTGTAAAAATTTTAATTAGCTAAGCTGTAAAACTTCTAAGTCTATTTTCCCTAAGTGTCTAACCAACCATTTACAATGAGCTTGATTTGACAACTTGTAGCTCAAAATTCTATAATTTCCTCTCCAGAATTAAAACATCAAAAAGTTGTAGTTTTTTGTGCATACAATTCTTCACCAAGACAACTTTCAGTTTTAGCTTATGTTTTTTCCTTAGTTAATTTCAATTTGAGACCCCACTCTCTAGTTTGGTTTCAACTGACTTTAGATCACAATTATAACTTCTGATTTGACTTTGAGTTCCCCTTTTGCATATCAGATTTGCAAGATCATCTCCATTGATCCAATACCCTTCCAGCCTTCACAAGTATCTGAAAACATAAAATAAACATTAATTAATTCAATAAAATTAATGAATAAGACTTAATTAATTCTAAAAATGAATTAATTTCAACATTTCAATTTATTTCAATTAAATGTATTTAATAAACCCTTTATTCCCATTGTTTGAAATAAATTGAATTCCTCTTTTAACTTAATGTTATAAAATAACATTAAATATAACTTCACAATGCCATTGACTTCCTGAATCCGCATAACCTTTTCCCTATGTAGAAAAAATTTCCCCCTCTGGACTATTAGATCCATACTTGATCCCACCCTATTTCAAGCAATCCTCCAGCATATTCATTGTGTTATCTTCCTCCCATCACCTCTGATCCTTCAAATACTTGGCTATACTTTTGATCTTTATATTTACTTCATTGGACACTCTACCAGAAGAAGATTTAAATTCAACTCTATTTGCATGTTGGAATTTCACGTTCCATGTTTTCCCAACGATGGTAGTAACATTGAGATTCATTGCTCCTTGGACCTTAAACCTATTTCCCACTAAGCTTCCAAGGGGCCAGTGCAATCCTCCTTTTACACCTATTTCAATACAGGAAAATTTCACTATTCCTTCGATAGATTCTTTATCTTCTTCACTAAGATCTGTTAAATACTTTTCTGTCACAACTATGAAACACACATTTGTCGGTTTTCTCAAGCAATATATATCTACAACAAAGTGTCTCACAGGATCCAGCTTGATCTTTCTTGAGTTCAATTTGTTTACCATTTGTACTTGTACCTTTCTTGCGACATGTTAACCAATTTATTGTGTGAGTCCTGCAAATATTGACATGCATGAGTTGGCGTTTCTTTGACCTCATTCTTTGCTACATTCTATTCAAGGATCTAGGCACCTTGAAGATTTCTAAAATTCCTTTCACATATCCATTGCATGCATATCTTGTAACATTCTATTGCATTCCATGAGATGAGGTTTTTTTTTAGAGGCTTCCTGTCATACAGGCTATGGCCTATGATTCCTTCCATATCCATGCATTAGATAAATTTTTTTTGATTCATTCTATCAGACAACTGGTGTTCCTTCTAATGATCTTATTTTAGGTGGATTCTGCCATCATCGTTCTCATGAGACAAAGCCTTCTCCCTTTGAAGCATTCAGTCAAACAATTCTATGCCATGTCTATGCTTGCACACCTTGTGTTTATATCTGCGGTTTCTAAAGCATTTTCATGAATGCTTTTTATGCATATACCGCAATCAATCCATCAATGACGCTTTAAAGAGACCTTACAACTGCCACGTGCATTTATTTAAAGGTTTCCACAACCCTCTGTACATATCCTGCCATCAATCCATTCCATGAGATGACAAGTCTTCAAAGCATTCTGTCAAACAATTCTCGTACCTTATGCTTTTCCATTCTCCACTAGCATGAACATTTATAGGGGCAGTTGCAACTAAAAACATCTCACCGATCCCCCATCCTTTCTATGCTAGCTTGAAAGTTTTTAAAGCCTTTTCATAACATCCATATTTTGTGCATATCCCCCAATCACGACAGTTACTGAAGTTGCATCTCTTTGAGGCCTTCTTTCAAATGGTTTATGTGGATTGAAATGTTTCCCCATTTTGCATGCATGTTTACCTGGATAGTCCATTCCCACATTTGGCGTGGGCAGAGAGGATTTAGTAAAGGTGATGTTCTTGAAACAAGCTGTTAAAATCCCGCACCAAACCTATGTACCCGCAATAATGCATTTCGGAAACATGCATTCCATGAGATTACAACCCTTTGAGGAAGACTGTCAAACAATTCATTTGTTAGGGCATTTTATGCTTTTTGTGGTCACCATAGGCATCGCACTCTATGAGGCTGGATTTCTTTGAGGCATTTTCTGTTACAAAGTCCTTGGGTTGCCCTTGCCAGTTGCATTTGCTTTAAATTTTCTAGAGCCTTCAACAAACCCATTTTGTACCTATCAACAATCATTCGAATTTGATGAGGTGATATCTTCTTTGGGATATTCTATCAAATAGTTTACTTGTGTTGCCCTACTTCCATGGGTGTTGATGTCGTAATAGAGCTCTGATTCATGCCGTAGATGAAGTGAAGACAATGGGATTTTATTAGCCAACACCCTACCATAAGCATTTGCTCGAAGAGTTTCAAAGACTTTCCAAACAAAACCTTGTGCAGATCCCGCAATATTGCGTTCCATGAAATGAATCTCTTTTAAGGAATTGTGTTTCAAATAATTCACTTGCCTAGTTCATGCTTCCATACTTTGCATGTAATATCACCAGACTAGTCGCATTTACAACATCCCTGATCGTATTCCATGGGGTAACATTTCTTGTGTGTCGATCCTATCACACAGCCATGACTAGGAGAACGTGGGAAGAGGTTGTGGGCTCTGGCCGCGTCAACAAATCCATTTTGTGCAACTTCTGCAATCATTTCATTCCATGAGATAATAACTCAAGGCATTCGTACTTTCCTTGTCATCGCTGGACAACCTCTCTTTATTTTGTGCGGGAGCGGAGGCAAAACCAAGCGGGGTCGAAGCAAGAACCATCCCCGGACAGGGGCGAAATTGTGTTTGGCTTGAAGTCTTAGCCTTGGCGAGATCGAGATCAAATTTGGACATGGACCTTTTCTCCTTGCTCGGTTCAAAATTCTTCCTGGGTCCGCCATCCGGTACTATTGCGAGTGCGGAACCATGATTGGTGGGGATCGGAACAGGAGTGGGGATTGGAACAGGATTGGGAATGAAAACTGCACCTTGAAACTTTCCCCCTTTTCCACGTTTGAGTCGGAGTCAGGACAAGGTGCGGAGTTGGGATTGGAACAGGAGCGGAAGCAGAATTAAAGTAGGAAAGGAAACTTTCCCTGTATCAGGTTCCAGGAACATTTTTAAAATGAAACTTTAAAGGAGCTAACACTCGACGAGCCTCCTCTATATTTTATATATATTAACCCTTTATCTCTATCCTAATTACTTTCAACCTATTTAATTTTATTTTTATTTTATAAATTTAAATAATATAAATCCCCCTTTATTTAAACAAAACATAAAGAATAATATTATTTAAATTTAAAAATAAATTTATTTAGTTGTTTATTAGAAATTCTTCAAATATTTAAATCCTTTATTATTTTTACATTTACACTTTATAAATCTTTTAAATACATAAAAGATTTATATTATTTAAATTTCAAAATAATAATAATAATAATAAATTTAAATATTTAAAGTTTCATATTTTACAAAACTTTTTGTATTTTTCTAACATTTTCAATTTTTTGTATTTTTTAACATTTTTCTAATTTTTTGTATTTTTTAACATTTTCAACACAAAAACGACGACGTGAAGATCGAAGTGAACAACACGAAACTAGAAACAAGTGACATGAGGATGAAGACAGACTGACGACAATGAAAAGATGAAGACCAAAAAGATGAAGACTAAGACGAATGAAACAACCAAAAAAAAAAACAAACGAATAGTGCGACGACGAAAGACTAGATGAAACAAAAAGAACGGGACAAAGAACAAGATGGGAGGAGAACAGGATGACACCCGACCGAAGTAGGGAATCGGGATCGGGATGGAACAAGAAACATGAACCTTGGAGAAGTTTTTGTTCTGGTTTCGGTTCGAATCTGATAGAGACAAAGAAAACAAAAAGAAGAAAAAGAAAAGGGGGTCCCCAACTTTGCCAAGCAAAATTTGGGGTGTGTATACAAGGCATAACAAATGGCGACTCGACTGGGAAAATGTGCAAAGCATTTTAAAACACATAACCTTCCAAATACCCAAAATCTCTAGTTTACATTCGTTCAAGGCAATCTAAGAAGTGCAAACACAATCAAACTAGGACACGACAGAGATTTGAGACGAAACTAAAATATGTTTGTGTGTGCAAATGATTCATTCCCCTGCATAGGTGTTGTTGTGATCAAAGTGGAGCAGACTTTACCCAAGCTACGTAGTTGTGAGTTACCTCTCTAACGTGCAATGATATCCTAGGCATAGCTCTGCTGCCAGACAAGCGTCTATAGCATTGACAAAGATACCTCTGGTTCTCTCTAAGCATCGCTCTACTGCCAGCCAGGCGTCTATAGCCCCGGTAGAGATACTCAAGTCACCCTTCCTGATTGAGTTCATTTTCAAAATTTCTTTCTTTTCTCCTTTTCTCAAATGTTGATTCTTTTGAAGTATAATTTCTTGTTTCTCTCAATCCTCAAGCAGTGAAGCCTAAGTAGTGGGTTGAGAACCACCATGGACATCATGAAAGAAATGTAACCCTTTAGATTTTTCACTTGGAATAGAGTTACCCCACCTGATGTAAACTAACTGATGGATTTCTTAATGTGTGCAGATCGTGATAGACTTTCAAAAATTCCCCAAAATTGCATAATGTACCAAGTTTTAATTCATGCTAACCTTCCCCAATTTGAAATGGATGAAGGTAAATCAAAGTTTCCAAAGCTACTGACTGATCAAGTGTTTGAAAATACAGATAGTAGACTCTCAACAGATTCACCTTTCAGCATAACTTGCATACAATAACTCAGCTTCCACTGTCAACGTGAGGAAACCCCCCCAAAAAAGAAAAGAAATAGACAAGAAAAGAGAGGAACAACATAAAGGAGCACACAAACAGACATGACGAACCAAAAAAACCAAACAAAAATGAGAACAAGAACAACCAACAAACAACAAAAGACCAAAAACAAAAGAGAAAGAGACAAACCCAGAAACAAAACAAAAACAAGAGGACACAGGAACAAGAAAACAAACCAAAACAAACAACGGAAACCAAAACAGAAAAAGAAAACAAACTAAAGCAAAAACTAACACTAACCAATCCTAATCCTAAAATAACTCAAAAAATGAGCTCTGTAAATATAAAACTATAAGAATTTGTACATTGACTTGACTAATTTTTCATTATGTGCAACAATCTTAACTTACTAGGTACAGTTCTAAACCTAGCAAATTTATCTTTATACTCAGAAATGTGAAGTTTATGTGTAGCAAATTGATTCTGAGGGTATAAGATTTTAAATATTAACAATTGCGGGTTCTTAGGCTTGTCATGATTTACCCACAAACACATTTTACTATCCCCAACATCATAATTAAACTAAAAATCATTAAAACATAGAGGATAATGGAATGCCACCACCTGATTTAGAAGACCTTCATTTGTTGTAGCGTGCTCATATTGTATGATTTCCTCTTCACGAGGTCTTAACTCATGGAACACCACTTCGTTTTGCTCTGAATCATGCATATCAACATAAAGAACATATGTTAGTGATGTATCATTAGCATTCAAGACATCTAAACTTTGTTCAAAAATTTCATGCATATCCCTATCACAATCAATACTAGCTGGCTCAAACAACAAACTAGTTTATTTGTCTTCACAAGGATTATCAATCTCAATCATGTTTCCTAAAGTACATACATCCTTAATTAAAGGATCAACTTCCTCAACCTTTAAATCAATTTGCTCAACATTTTCTTTACCTGACCTAGCAATCTTTCCAGACAACAAGAAATCAGAACCACTTACCTCAGAATGTGAACTAGGAGGATGAATCTTACACGAGTCATCTATAACAAGGTTTGTTATGCAACTGGAACAGTCGTGTGCCAACATTGCAATTTTCATCTTGGGTACAAAGTCATACATTATCTGGGTCTCCTCAGTTGGACTAAGCAACAAATCACCCGTGTTGTCAGCTTGCAAGTTTCGCAAACCTACCTCCTCCTGAGTTGAAATCATCGTTGTCAGCACTTTCTTCAAACATGTCACCCAAAAGAGATTGAAAATCAGCATCAAGCTCATCACCATTGATGTCAGAAATACTAATACAGGGTGAACAAGTATTGTCTTCAAACAACTCATTTGAATGCGTGGAGTCAAATCCAGGAAAACACTTCTTGAGTTCATGCTTCTGCCTATCGTCAACTAGAATGTGCAAGTCAGTGTCAAGCTTCTCATTGTTAAGATCAAATTCACTAGTGCATGGTAAGCAAGGACTTTCTTCGAACATCATATTTGAATAAATAGAATCAAAACCAAGAATGTTCTCCCTCATTTCATTCTCTTCATCATGTTGAAGGGATTCAACTTCCAAGACAACCTCTTTGTCACTTTCTTGATATATTCTTTTAATATTCTTTGGAGTCGCCATTCATTCATTCCTTGCTGCAACCAACCACTAATTTCATCAATGTTGGTATCTTGATTAGCATTGAGATCCAATTTATTTTCCTGACAAGGGTAAGTCTGATCTGAATAATTATCAGGGAGCCCTTGAATAACTTGAACATCCATTTTATCTTTCTTCTTTGAAGAATCAATTTGACACTCAACTTTGTGTCCTTCACCATGAGATCCATTTGCAGCCTCATTCGTAATTATGTTGTTCTTAGTTTCTATGTGTTCATTATTCAAATCAGAAAATTTGTTTTCCTGTGTTAACTCATCAAAGGGTATTTCTTCCTTATTCATCATCATGAAAGAATCTATGAATGCATCGATAAACTCATTTTCCACATCGATAGGATCTACACAAGGTAGAGAAGCTTCAATAGTTGTTGAATCCATCTTGCTGCAAGGATCAAGTTCATCAGATGATGGGGAAGAGCTCAGCATGTTCTCACAATTATTCTCATCATTTCGAAGGGAGTCATTATTATTTTCATGTATGCTAGTTGTTTCATCTCTCTCATCGAGTGGATACGTGCTCCAGGGATCTCTTGTAAGTATTTCTTCAACAGTGATCTGATGTCTAAAATATAATTCCATCCTACCCAGGAAAACATGGCAATCCATCTAGGAATGCTGATTTGTTTGATGTATCCCACATCCAGTTGGTTTAACAAGTTCTGATAATTTCAGATCTCCTAATTCTTCCAATTTCTTCCTTATTTGATTTTGCGCACGTGGGATATCCAGCCAACATCTCTCACCATCCTTTGTCCATCCCTCATCATGCTAATTCTCTTCACAATCAAAAGAGTTGTTCAGAGCGTTGGAAGGTATTGCTGATTTCTCATGACAACAGTCTTGTGTTGATATTTCATCTCTTTCAATACCATCGTTAGTATTAATGTTTCCATTGAAACAAGATTCTAACTTGATATTTCCATTATGTTCTGATTTTATATCTGTTTCATGTTATTTTTCAAACAAAACATCTAAATGATATATTTGCTCATCAAATCTCTCACTTGCAATTTCATTGCAGTATAATGGATCATGTGTTGGAGTATTACCAAAAAGAGTGGATATAGTAACCACTTCATTGGCAAGTGGAATACTTACCTCTGTCGTTGGCTTTTGCAAAACCTGACTTTTCATGTGGTTAGGCATTGTGGATAAACCAGTGCAGAGATGTGAAGGGTGTTAGTTTTCGAGTACAAGATCATTATATTTCTTACTTTGATTAGGCATATTTCTAATGTCTTGTCCAAATTGTGCGAGCAAGAGAGCATTGTTAAATGCATCCCATATAGTGGTAACTTTACCACAACATTTAATTCTTGCTACTAATAAATTATGCAAACCCCAATAATAATGTTCTTTTACCACACAATCATTAATAACTAGATTTGAATCTATAACCAGCTTAAACATAAGAAGGAATTTGTGATTGAATTGCATGATTGATTCACGTGGTAACCTTTTCACGGCTTCAAATTGAAGTGATAGGTTTCATATATGCATATAAGGATCAAATTGATCTAAGAACAAGATTTTTAATTCCATCCATGAACAAATAGAATCTGGTGGTAGATTAACATACCATTTCCTCATTGTACCTTGAAGTGTTTTGATGAACAATTGATAGACATTATATTCATGTTGAATCTGGAGAAAAATGGCTAAATCCCTGTAAATATTGACATGTTTAGAAGCATTTTGTCCACTGTCAGGGAAAAATAAAGGAACCCTATCATACATGTGACCAGGGATTTCATGAATAAATCCAGGTATACACAAAGGGCTGCCCATCGGAGCTGGGTTTTCCAAGATCAAACCCACTCCAACTCACAACAATCCAAAATTGCTCAAGTGGCCCTCCTTCTAGCGCCAATGGACTGTTGATGGTCAAAATAACACAACATTTAAACAGAATATCTCTATTTTATTTCTCCTGAAAAAGAAAGACAACATATAGTAATCTAACTCCCAAGCTCCTCGTAGTTGGTTCTCAACTATGCTGATATTGCTCAATGGTCAATGTAATTGTAATGTTCAAGGGGCCTGCTAGTTATTGAGCTTCTTGATTGTTGTAAGATTGAATTCTTATTTAAACCTACTCTAATAGGGGGTATAAAGAAAAGACAAAAAATAGATCAGGGACGCAAGAGAAAGAAGAATGTTGATTCATCTAATTAACCAGACTTGTTACTTTCCAAGGAATTCCTAAACCAGAACTACAAAACAAATCAACCTGTAATCAATACACAACTATTCATCCACAGTGCAAATATTAATGGCCGATTGCAAATCATCATTCAAACAAAAGAAAAATATAGAATTCCATTCCTTGAAAGCTTTCCAAATAAAATGATTAATAAAACAAACATCATTCCAAAGTATAACCCAAAGTAGGTTTAAGTCTGGCTACTTCTACTGTCAATGAAAACAGACAAGCAACATTTACAAATCTAGCAAAATCACTAGTGTACAGAAACCCATATCTTCAAATTACCTCCATCTAAACTAAGAAATTGTAGAAAACTCCATCACCTATCCTACTGTAAAACTCTTAATCAGCTAAGCTATAAAACTTCTAAGTCTATTTTCCCAAAGTATCTAACCAACCATTTACAATGAGCTTGATTTGACATGTAGCTCAAAATTCCATAATTTCCTCTCCAGAACTGAAACATCAAAAAGATGTAGCTTTTTGTGCATAATTTTTTTCACCAAGACAACTTTTAGTTTTAGCTTATGTTTTTCCCTTAGTTAATTTCAGTTTGAGACCCCACTCTCTAGTTTGGTTTCAACTGACTTCCGTTCACAATTATAAATTCTGATTTGACTTTGAGTTCCCCTTTTGCATATCAGATTTGCAAGATCATCTCCATTGATCCAATACCCTTCCAGCCTTCACAAGTACCCGAAAACCAGAAATAAACATTAATTAATTCAATAAAATTAATGAATAAGACTTAATTAATTCTAAAAATGAATTAATTTCAACATTTAAATTTATTTCAATTAAATATATTTAATAAACCCTTTATTCCCATTGTTTGAAATAAATTGAATTCCTCTTTTAACTTAATGTTATAAAATAACATTAAATATAATGTTACAATGCCATTGACTTCCTGAATCTGCATAACCTTTTCCCTATGTAGAACAAATTTCCCCCTCTGGACTATTAGATCCATACTTGATCCCACCCTATTTCAAGCAATCCTCCAGCATATTCATTGTGTTATCTTCCTCCCATCATCTCTGATCCTTCAAATACTTGGCTATACTTTTGATCTTTATATTTACTTCATTGGACACTCTACCAGAAGAAGCTTTAAATTCAACTCTATTTGCATGTTGGAATTTCACGTTGCATGTTTTCCCAATGATGGTAGTAACATTGAGATTCATTGCTCCTTTAACCTTAAACCTATTTCCCACCAAGCCTCCAAGGGGCCAGTGCAATCCACCTTTTACACCTATTTCAATACAGGAAAATTTCACTATTCCTTCTATAGATTCTTTATCTTCTTCACTAAGATCTGTTAAATAATTTTATGTCACAACTATGAAACACACATCTGTCGGTTTTCTCATGCAATATATATCTGCAACAAAGTGTCTCATAGTATCCAGCTTGATCTTTCTTGAGTTCAATTTGTTTACCATTTGTACTTGTACCTTTCTTGCGACATGTTAACCAATTTATTGTGTGAGTCCTACAAATATTAACTTGCATGAGTTGGAATTTCTTTGACCTCATTATTTCGTTCATTCTATTCAAGGATCCATGCACCTTGAAGATTTCTAAAATCCCTTTCACATATCCATTACGTGAATATCTTGTAACATTCTATTGCATTCCATGAGATGAGGTTTTTTTTAGAGGCTTCCTGTCAGACAAGCTGCGGCCTATGATTCCTTCCATATGCATGCATTAGATAACAAAACTTTGAGTCATTTTATCAGACAATTTGTGTGCCTTGTAATGATCTTATTTCATGTGGATTCTCCCATCATTGTTCTCATGAGATAAAGCCTTCTCCCTTTGAGGCATTCAGTCAAACAATTATGTGCCATGTCGATGACTGCACACCTCGTGTTTATATTTGTGGTTTCTAAAGCATTTTCATGAATGCTTTTTATGCATGGGTGAAGCCACAATAGTGGTTTACAATTTGATGGAGGAAGGAAAATTGAGAAAAAATGACCCCATGGCAAAAAAAGTGATTTTGGGGGTTCGTACGAAGCTAGCAGTTCGACCGAACCAAAAAGGGGTTCGACCGAACCTAGGTTCGACTGAACCCCTTAAACTTTTTTCTGCCAAAAAACAAAAAAAATGCATATCAAAGGGGTTCGAGCGAACTCCCTTGAAAAGGTTCACTCGAACCTAAGTTCAAGCAAACCATGGTTCGAATGAACCCCCCTAAATCCTCATCCCCTCCCTGAGACACAGAAAAAAACCTAAAATTTGGCACTTCGGAGCTCGGGTTGAGGATGAAAATGGAGGAATCTTCACAAAACCAATTGGAATTTTAATATGTTTTGGTTTTATTATGTATTTGTTTTTTTAGTTTTATTAAACATAGGTTTTTCATCAAAAATGAAGGTCTTTGTTCTGCACGTGGAAAAATCACAAATTATCAAAAAAAATTTGAAAAATATGAGTGCACTAGATATTGATGTCCTTGATCCAACAAAAAAAATTTTGAATTTCGATATATACAAAAAAATTTATGCGTTATACGGTCGCGCTATGTCTGAATTGTAATTGGTTTGACTTCGAAACTTGATTAAAGAAAAAATATCAATAAAAATATGTCTAACCAAGTGGAAGCACTAGATATCAGAGTTACAAATCTAAATTTGAAAGAATTAGAATTTTATCCTTCATGGAAAAAAAATTATGCGTTATACGGTGTGCGTCACTTTTTAAAAATGTTGTTTTCTGAAAAAAAACCAGTTTTCGTGGGAGATGGAAAAAGAAGTGCAATCTAATTCCAAAAATTTTGAAAAAAATATTTTTAGAATCTACAGACAAAATGTGACGAGACTCTAGTTTGCATCATCTTCAATTTCTTCACGATTTAGCTGCTATAGGTGCCTGAATGTGAAGATTTAGTTAAAAATAATAATTTTAGTGTCCAGTTTGGCCAAAAATTTTGAAAAAAATAAGACTACAGACAAAATGTGACGAGACTCTAGTTTGCATCATCTTCAATTTCTTCACGATTTAGCTGCTATAGGTGCAATGTGAAGATTTAGTTAAAAATAATAATTTTAGTGTCCAGTTTGGCCAAAAATTGTAAACCACTATTGTGGGATCACCACATATCCCGCAATCAATCCATCAATGACGCTTTAAAGAGACCTTACAACTACCAAGTGTGTTTATTTAAAGGTTTCCACAACCCTCTATACATATCCTACCATCATTTGTTCCATGAGATGACAAGTCTTCAAAGAATTATGTCAAACAGTTCTCGTGCCTTATGCTTCGCCATTCTCCACTGGCATGAACGTTTAGAAGGGAAATTGCAACTAAAAACATCTCACTGATCCCCCATCCTTTCTACACTAGCTTGAAAGTTTCTAAATCCTTTTCATAACATCCATATTTCATGCATATCCCCCAATCATGGCAGTTACTGAAGTGACACCTCTTTGAGGCCTTCTGTCAAATGGTTTACGTGGATTGAAATGTTTCCCCATTTTGCATGCATGTTTACTCGGACAGTCCATTCCCACATTTGGCATAGGCAGAGAGGATTTAGCAAAGGTGATATTCTTGAAACAATCTGTTAAAAGCCTGCACCAAACCTATGCACCTGCAACAATGCATTTCGAAAACATGCATTACATGAGATTGCAACCCTTTGAGGAAGACTGTCAAACAATTCATTTTATAGGGCGTTTTATGCTTTTTGTGGTCACCATAGGCATCACACTCTATGAGGCTGCATTTCTTTAAGGCATTTTCTGTTACAGAGTCCTCAGGTTACCCTTGCCAGTTGCATTTTCTTTAAAGTTTCTAGAGCCTTCAACAAACCCGTTTTGTACCTATCAACAATCATTCGAATTCGATGAGGTGATATCTTCTTTGGGATATTAGATATCAAATGGTTTACTTGTGTTTCCCTACTTCCATGGGTGTTGATGCCCTACTAGAGCTCCCATTCATGCTGCAAATGAAGAGAAGACAATGGGCTTTTATTAGCCAACACCCTACCATAAGCATTTGCTCAAAGAGTTTCAAAGACTTTCCAAACGAATCAACTTTGTGCAGATCCCACAATATTGTGTTCCATGAAATGAATCTCTTTTAAGGCATTTTGTTTCAAAAAAATCACTTGCCTAGTTCATGCTTCCATACTTTGCATGTAATATCACCAGACTAGCCACATTTACAACATCCCTGATCTTATTCCATGGGGTAACATTTCTTGTGTGTTGATCCTATCACACAACCATGGCTAGGAGAACGTGGGCAAAGGTTGTGGGCTTTGGTCGTGTCAACAAATCCATTTTGTGCAACTTTTGCAATCATTTCATTCCATGAGATAATAACTCAAGGCATTCGTACTTTCCTTGTCATCGCTGAACAACCTCTCTTTATTTTGTGCGAGAGCGGAGGCAAAACCAAGCGGGGTCGAAGCAAGAACCATCCCCGGACAGGGGCAAAATTGTGTTTGGCTCGAAGTCGTAGCCTTGGCGGGATCGAGATCAAATTTGGACATGGACCTTTACTCCTTGCTCAGTTCAGAATTCTTCCCGGGTTTGCCATCTGATACTGTTGCGGGGGCGGAACCATGATTGGTCGGGATCAGAACAGGAGCAGGAACGAAAACTACACCTTGAAACTTTCCCCCTTTTCCACATTTGAGTATGAGTCCGGACAAGGTGCAGAGTCGGGATTGGAACAGGAGTGGAAGCAAAATTAAAGTAGGAAAGGAAACTTTCCCTATATTAGGTTCCGGGAACGTTTTTAAAATGAAACTTTAAAGGAGGTAACACCCGATGGCCTCCTCTTTATTTATATATATTAACCCTTTACCCCTTTTGACCTCTATCCTAATTACTTTCAACCTATTTAATTTTATTAATTTTATTTTATTTTATAAATTTAAATAATATAAATCCCCCTTTATTTAAAAAAAAATAAAAAATAATTAAATATTATTTAAATTTAAAAATAAATTTATTTAGTTGTTTATTTAAAATTCTTTGAATATTTAAATCATTTATTATTTTTACATTTACACTTTATAAATCTTTTAAATACATAAAAGATTTATATTATTTAAATTTCAAAATAATAATAATAATAATAAATTTAAATATTTAAAGTTTCATATTTTACAAAATTTTTGTATTTTTCTAACGTTTTCAATTTTTTGTATTTTTTAACATTTTCTAATTTTTTGTATTTTTTAACATTTTCAACACAAAAACGACGATGTGAAGATCGAAGTGAACAACACGAAACCAGAAACAAGCAACACGAGGATGAAGATAGATATACGACAACGAAAAGATGAAGACCGAAAAGACGAGGACTGAGACGAATGAATAGTGTGACGACGAAAGACGAGATGAAATGAAAAGAACGGGATGGAGAACAAGATGGGAGGAGAACGAGACGACACCCGACCAAAGTGGGGAATTGGGATTGGATGGAACTAGAAACAAGAACCTTGGAGAAGTTTATGTTTCGGTTCTGGTCTGAATCTGACAGAGACAAATAAAACAAAAAGAAGAAAAAGAAAAGGGGGTTCCAAACTTTGCCAAGAAAAAGTTGGGGCATGTATGCAAGGAATAACACTTCCTTTATCCCAAAGTGAGGGAAAATGGTTGAGGGGTTAGCTGTGACAAAAGAACATTGATATGAAATGGTGTTCTATTGAAGGAAGGCACAACTCCCCTAGATGCTAAGAGCCAACTACATCCTCACCTTATTAAGCTTTGTAACTTGAGGCCAAAACAACTCTAATGGACTGCGTGTAAAGGGATTTTTTATTTGATTTTTTTTGTATTGAAAAATGTTGGAAGAAGGATTACAAATTAAAAAAATAACATTCCAAGAAAGGGACTGAAGAAAAAAGGACAACTAAACCGCACAGCATGACCAGATGAAACATACACACTTAGCTATGAAAAACCAATAATGTGAACAATGTGAACCTTCGAACTTTGGAAAGTTATTTTCTTTTCATAATACCATATATTTTGCTTTTAATTAGAAACAACATTAGAGCTCTACAAAGATTCAAATATAGGATTTAACTGCATGTGTTATACTTTTCCATAAGTGTTGAAATCATTTTGAATCTGATTACATAAGAAACAAAATATTTCTTAAATACCAGAGTACATGGCAAGCAGACCAGATCTACAGTGAATTAGTGTCATATGAATATGAGATTTGTGGGGGCTAGGCAATGCCCTGGTTTTGCTTGGGCTTCTATTGGGCATTCTGCTCGTACAAATGAAGAAGAGCAGTTGCAGAGAGTGCTGCTAGAGTAATACCCTGTGTGTGTATCCTGTATACATCAAAATCACCCAATACTTGGAAACCATCATCAAATTATTCTAACTCATACAATGTTATGAATAAAATATTCAACATTTGTAACAGGAAAGAAGAAACCCATACCTGGCGTGTATAAGCTTGAGACTGGTTTTCATGGAGGGTTTCGAGAAATTATAAACAAGGGAAACCCCTATACTTGAACTCCACAATGCCCCTATTGAGGTGAGTTTATTCTCAGATACCAATTTCCTCATTGAAGTCGCCATCTCCATCTCTTCTCAGTTTTCACTCAATTGATAATCTCTTAATCAATCCAGACTAAACTGGGGGAAACTTACTCTCTCCCTACTCTACCTAGGGAGATATTTAAAGTGGGAAATGGTACAGAAAGACCCCTTGTTTCCTCTCTTTCCCTGATTTCATTTTCCCACAAAAGAAGAGAAGCCGTGGATTGTTGAAATACAACATGGTTTTATTTGGATCATATGGCCCCCTATTTTTAGGCATTTCACTATCAAATGTTCTAAACCTAATCCCAAGTTGAAAAGGGAAAGAAGCTTAGAGGATCCGTAGAAACAGATTTACAAGTAGGCTTGTCATTGAGCTTTTTCAATCCTACAATTCCTTCCCAGCTTCGTTGTAGGTTCTTCACCTCCACCTCCTTATTGGAAACACTTCCTCCAGGACTCCTCAGCCTTCATTTATTGCTAGTACTCATAGACCTACCTTTACAGGATTTTATCTCTAGACCTCCATCCCTAGACGTGTCGTCACCACATGACTCACATTTCTTGGTGAGAGAAGGCGATCGAAGAGCAGAAGACAATGTGGGCATAGCAGTACCCAATCTCCGCAATTGCTTGCGAAAGGAAACATCGAGTGACAATGCCAATTCAAGAGTACAAAAGTGGAAGGAAAAGGAATGTCCTTAGGGCTACCCAGGAACGGATGCCAACATGGAATAGGCCAAACGCCACGCAGGACTGGATAGGGAGACCTAGACTCCAGCTTGGCAATGTGGATGAACTGCCCCAGCTACAACTTGTCCATGAGAATGAGGTGACCACAATTCATGGGGTTCCCTCAGGTGTCAGACTAGGGGAAATACCGGTGGGGTTCCCCCACATAGAATAGCCTATCGGCTAATAAATGTGCATAAAAGGAAAGTAACTAGCCATTGCCTATGATTGACTAGTCTTGATTGGTGTTGTATCATCCTGCTACTATCCTGAACTTCATTTTCCTCTTCTAGCTCCTTCTACTCCTAGTCTTGCATATGACAATAAGAAATGGTGTTAGAGTATACTCTAAGTAATGACTGATTACAAACATTGCATACACATTCACCCTATGCATACATAAACCGATCATAATGTGTATTAAATAAGCAATAATTTCATTTTAGGTGTCCCAGAAAACCATTGGAGTCATTAAATACACCTGAAATATACATGTTTTTTCGAACTTGTTTGCTTCATGTGCAGCTATAGGTGTAATCATGTCTTTGTTTTATTCAAGATACAACATGTGGGGTAAATGTGGCTCCCATAAGGGTTGAGCCCAACATGTTTGCAGTTTGTGTTATGATTAGGTTAACTTGTCAAGCTTTCCATGATAGTGTAATACAATTGAGAATGCATTCATTATTCATAAGTATGAAATTCATAGATTCACTGTCATAAACAATAATTAATAATCAATGGGATTATAGTATCTAGAAGCTAAGCAATTTTTTTTGAATCCAATAAATGATCTAACAATAAGTACTATTACTAAATGGATTGATTCTTGAGGCATGAAGACTACACAAGAAAAGTACTCAAGGACATACTGCAACAAAAGAGATATATAAAGCAACTCATTGTCACATTAGAAATCTTAAAATAAGTACCAAAAAGTATTTTCTGGTGATACATAGCATCAAAAGTATACTAATGGAACGAGATGATACTAAGGTTAGGAAAGGAAAAATCTTAGAGTGACTTCTATACAGCTTCAAATGTAAAGAAAAGAGTTAATATTTTCAGAGACAGTAAATATATGACATCAAAAGAACATTGGAAGTCATCCAAAAGAACTATGGTTTTGAACAATTCATAACAACAGTGATATGAAGTGTATTTTAAGTTTTTAAAATATGAATCTAATGTTGCCACCAATTAAGAAGATCACATTTGGAGTAATGACATTCCTTTAATGATGTCAAGGGAAGATTACATAAAATCCTTAAAGGTTGGTGTTTTCATTTTTAAGAGAATGTTCCTATCTCAAATATCATAAAAGATAGCAATGCTATGAAATAAATAGGATATTAACCTTTCATAATAGTGATCATAGCAATAGAACAGTGATGATATCCTTTAAGATGAAAACATTTAAATGTTACAATCATTTTGATAGCCAAATGAATGGTAAGTATATCATTATGATGTAGATTTTAATGTCAATCAAGGAAGCTATACCACAAACTAAGACAACAAGTAGTGATGGGAAAGCTCGGTCACAAAGTATGTATCAAAGTCATATAATTTAGAGGGAAGTTCTCATGACAACGTCACAGGAGTTATTGCAAGGAGAGTAGTGGTATTACATCTTGAAGAGTTCCTTAGAGACAAAGGAACCACAACCAAAGGTAGGGTTTCATGTAGAAACATTTATACACATTGAAACCCTCAATGATAGCAAATATATTCATGCCTTTCAGAGTAAAATCTTAGCCTGTGAAAATTAAGGGGCTACAAAAATTCAAAACCTAGAATGCTATGCGCGTAGAGAAGTTGTGGCCATATCCAAATAAGAAAAGTATTGTTGGAGATTAACAATGAGTGGAGATGTTGAAACTTTAAGCATACCCACAGTATGTAATGGCAATGAATCATTTTGCAAACCAACAATAAATAACACAATCCAAAGCCCTGTATGAAGTGTTTTTATGAAAAATCAAGGGCACAAAAAGGAGGTACCCAAATACCTACAAGGAATGATATGCCCGTGGCCATAGTTACTAGCCTTCTTTATTGTCTTTGCAAATAAGGAAAGGAATATGTATCAAAATTATTTGAGTATTTTTAAAAATGAATGTATGGAAGTGTGAAGCATCAAAAACACGTAGAAAACATAAACATATTCATTATTTTTCTCAGAAGAAGCTCAAAACAAGATTTCGTTTTACAAATTATTTAAAATGGCACAGCTACCATATAAGTATTTATATTCACAAAAATGGCAGAAATTACAAAGCGAAAACTGTCTATAAACATATCTCTAATGGCAGCTAGAAATAGGAAGATATCAACAAAAGATACAAATAATGAACAAAATCTAAGAGAATACAACAAATTGTATGTTGGAAAAGGCTTACCCATGTGGCTTCAACACAAAAATAAGTCTCCAAAACTTCTGAAACTCCAGAAACCCTCATTGATGTTGGCGACACAACTTCTTTAGGAAGCTTCAAGAAGAATGAAACGAATATTTTATTTCGATTTTCATTTTGTTCTTAGGGTTTGGTAAAACCTAAAGAGCTGATGGAATTTTGTCATATTTTTTAGAAATACATGAAGTCAAATATATGTGTTGAGGGGTTAAGACTTATGTCTTATTCCTTAGGGTTATTATTAAACTTGCATTTTCTATGTGCTAAGTCCTTGTGACTTTTCAAATATTTGCTTTGACTTAGTATGGCTGGATCATGGGCCTTATACAAAATTTTGCAATTTTTTAAAATTGTGAACATTGAGTTTTAGTGATATTTTATAAACCACTAAAAGCTTAAATGTTTCTTTTAATGCAAAATGGAGTGATAGGAGGATTTCAACACACACACAGATGAAGATATGCCTTCATTTATGTTTTTGCAAACACCTATGGTTGTTTGGAGTAGTTACCAACATGTGCCAAAGTTATAGGAGCATTTATTTGCTTTTGATGCAAAATTGGAACTTTTGGAGGGAGTTTTGAAGAGTCGTCATGTTTGACAAATTCAGTTTAGACATTTTCACCTATTTGGAGCCTTTTTGATGAGGATTTACATGCAAAATTTTAGGCTTTTTGGAGGCTTATGAAAATGAGGTTTCTAGAACATTTTTTAGTGGAGCTACTTGGAGTGAATGAATATATTCTCATTTGTAACTCATTATTGAGTTAGTTCTGACTTGTATTTTTTTTCTGCTCTGTAACTCTTGTGACTCCTTTGAAGAAAATGATGCTTTGTAACTCACTTCTTGGGACATGTGGACAGTGGATACTTTGATGATTAATGAAGATAAGCAATATTTTTACCTTCTCATTCTCTACTTTATTGTGTGCATGCTAATTGATTGATATAACTACTTGTGAAGTTATTTTGTTTCCTTGTAGTTTTTGTCTCAATAAAAGCACCTTTTTGCAGAAAATATGTATGTTGTAGGTCATAGGATGTGTTAAATGTAGGTTTTCTAGCTATGAAATATATCTTTCCCTCTAGAGGTGAATTATCAGGCCTTCCTATGAAACACTAATGCAAGAAACATATTCTTTTTTGGGTTGTGTAAGTCAAACTTTTCCATTGATTAAATTGTGTATGCAAGTTGTTTGCAAGTCTAATGAACGTTTAGGTGCATCACCATAGGGTTTAATCATTTCATTTTATGTTACCTTTTTTCCCTTTTCCTCAACAAATCAATAGATTAGTTTTAGGTGATACTGAAAGGAAGTTGGCCTTCTCTGGAGGTTGACCTTTGCTCATAAGTGACCCACAACTTTAGAGGTCTTCCCATGTTTTCTCTGAATTGTTGAACATCAGATTCAATAGGGTGCGATTTCAGTAGATAACATGTACATTTTGTCATTTTATTAACTTTAGTATATTTCTATTTTGAAGTCGTTCAATGCTTCCTTTTATTGCTACTGCAATAATGTTACAATTTATTACTATAATATATTTATTGTAATAAATCAATATTGATTAGTAAATATTTTTACATATTGATTAGTAAATATATTTATAAAGAATAATATTAATCATAGTTTCATTAAAATTTTCAATGGTTAGTGTAGACACCTAAAAATGACCTAGGCCTGCAAGCTTCATTTTTACCACTTTCGTCCTAGCATAATTAATACAGTTAATTATGTCCTTGGTCCACATTCGACTATTGATTAAATAATTCATAATTATTTAATTAATTCATGTCCTTTGATTCTTCATGATTATTAAATAAATAAATAAATTTATTTATTAAATACGTCATTAATTGTCTCAAGTCTTCCCTTAATTAAATAAATTTCTAAATTTGTTTAATTATCCTTATTCATTAATTCTTCCTGATTATTAAATAAATGAATTACATTTATTTATTTAATATGTCACTAACTGTCATAATTAAATGAATTGATTAATTTATTTATTTAATTAATCTTATGCTAAATTAAATAATTATCTTTAATTATTTAATTGTCAAAATTATTCCTCTCATTTTAAATAAATGAAATTATTTAAAATGTCATCACTTTCTTAACTGTCCATTTTGGTAAATAATCTGAAAAAGATTATTTATTTGTCTCACAAAATCCATATTTTGAATTAATTTAATTCAAATTGGTAGCTAATCTTCCAAAAATCAAGTAATCGGGCAAATTCTTGATTTTCCAAATCTGCTTTTCAGTTCAAATCTTATCTTCTTGATTTTTCAATTCTCGCAAATCAGACAATCTTTATCTTCTTGATTTTTGAAAATCTTTATTTTCTAATTAATTTGTCTCATTTATTCTCCACCGTCGATCCAATTATCTGAGATAATATTTTGAACGTTCGATTAATAAATTTTCCCTAACCCTAATTAGGGATTCTCAGGTTTAATCTGTGCCTCTCATTCTAGGTCTTTCTTAGAATTCAATCTCATCTGTCCACTCAAAATTGTGATTTCTATAAAAGAAAATTTTGCTCATAATTTCGGGATTCGACAACTTCATTTTTAATATAGGCATTATAGTCATTTGGCATTAATAGTCATTATTTCATTTTAGCATATTGTCATAGACATAGGCATAATTTTATAAATCCTTCAACATTTGCATAGGACTTGGACATTATTATAGGTTGCTCATTTGAAATCTGAGGGCCTCATTAACTTGCTGCAAACTAGAAGGTGCTATGAAGGTGAAGCATGGAAGGAAAGGAAGGTATAATCGTTCTTTGTTGTTTTGATTTTCCATTGTTCTTGATAGCCTCTTTGGATTTTTGATGTTTATTGTCTAATAAGCTAACACCATCTAATTTTCCATAGATACATTTGGTGAACCCGACATATTTAGACAAATAAAGAGCAATTTTTGGAGTTGGTTTCTTCTTGTTGCAGGGCTTGTTTTCTTTTTGTTGCAGGTTTGACATCATTGTGGACAAAACCCTACTTTCCAAAGATTCAACCATAACTTTCAAACGGCTGTGAATTTTATCACGAAATGTTTTTTGCAACTTGGGGACAACATCATGCGCTTTCATTCCAAAAATCAGATTTTTTGGATCTATTTTTAATTTTTTATTATTATTTTTTTTTTCATAAAAAAATAATTTCAGGAGCAAATAATCGAATTTTTCATATATGTTTATATTTATGGAAAGCTCTCCAAATTTTAATAGGGGTCTGTTCTTTATATTTTAAATTTTGATGAACGATTATTAGTCAAAAAATAGATCTTTTAAAATCTGGGTTTAAAAAATATTTTCTTATATCTCACTTACGGTTGCAGATCTAATCACAATTTTTTTTTGCAGATTTGGGATGACATCAGACGACTCCACTAAAAAAATCAGAATTTTTAAAGCTGTTTTGTATTTTTTATAATTTTTTTATGATTTTTCATAAAAAAATAATTTCAGGTGCAAAACAGCAAATTTTTCTTATTTATTTAATTTTTTGGAAACCTCTTGAGATTTTAGATAGGATTTATTCTCTGTATTTTTCATTTTACTTTCAAAAAAATTTCTAAAAATCAGATTTGTTGTGACTAGCTAACCCTCTAATAGTAGTGATCGATTATCTTGTTAGGTTTTGTTGTTGGTTTTGTGCATGTGCAGAAAATAAACACTTCAAAGGACACATTGGATCAAGTGGAAAAAAATGATGCATCTAACTATTTTTGTAGATCGATAGTCAAAGACAAACATTCAAACTACTAATGTGTGGTCTTGCAGGTTCGAACGTCAAAGACTAAATATCAAAACAGTGTGTTTGCATTTTTAGTAGTGTAACTCACATTTTATTTTGGTGCAATTGAAACGAACCTTTGTTTGATCATGTTTGAATGTGTTTGCAAAATGGTAGGCGAGTATGCTCTCACCTTGTGAAAACTTGGTGATCAGAAAACCAGACCCATTTTTATCTGTTTTTACCCTTCATGATTTGGTATATCGGAGTATCCTCTCCCCTTGCGCATTTGTGCGATCCTGGGTGTAAGAGAAACGGTTACTGACTCTAGAAATTGGGCCTATTTTGGTGGGAAAAAGTACTCACCCCAGGATGACTCAGACCGATAGCACCCTGACACTGAGGGACTTCTAGCCAGTATATAAAAGTGGGTTCTTGGGGAAACCCCAAGAATCACGAGTGTGGTTCTGACGAGATGGATCCGAAAGGGGACTCTCGCCGCATGGATCATGCCCCATGAACAGAATGCCCAAATTAAATACCCCTTGTTTTAGTGTCCAACCGTTCTTTGGCTGTTGCTTGGTATAGTGCAGGGTACAGTATCATGCCCGAAGACACTCACTACTGATCCCCTTGAGTAGAGATAGCAGTTCTTGGGAAGTCACTACCCAAGAATTCAAATTTGGTGTGCTTGAATGATGTTAATGAGTCGTGGAGGGGAGCCAATGCCACCAAAATTCTAAGCTATCCGCTCTCAAGAAGGAAAGGTGTTTATCACCAATCCGGGGTATATCGGTGGGCTATACCAAGTATACAAACCCTTAGCCTATTGGCCTTTTAGGATTGTACTTGTCTCATGTGTGCTTGCTTACACCAAAACATCATGCTTGTCAAGTGTTTTCTATATTTTCAAACAATATACATAACAGTCACAAATCTAGACACAAACAATCGACCTTAGACAACTTAGAATTTTCAACAAAACATAAAAAAAAATAGTCTCAATCCTCATTTTGAACTTAGACTTTGCATTGTTCATCTTAGTCATCATTTTGAACCTATACTTGGCATTTATAACATTAATTCCTTAGTCAAACATCATCATCTTAGTCCTCATACTGGCTTTGACAACCTCGTCATCAATCATTTCCTTAGTCATCACCTTGCATTGTCATCCTTTATCAAAAAATACAAAAACATAGGCTAGTGTCATCCTTGCATTTAGTTGTCATTCTCATCATTCTCATTTGAGAAAATCCCTTTTACGGTTGATACTAGGCTTCAAAGACAACAACGACAAATGGAAAACTTTGGACAAGATTTCAATCCCAACATCGATAATAACACTTATGACACAAACCAACATTGGACTTTTTCCGACCCATTTCACAACATGAACATGCAATCTCCCATGAACATGCCATCTTCATCACAAAACATTTTTGAACCATTCATACAAAGAGACCAAAATGGACGAGTATATGTCAAAGACTTAGAAGCTGCAGCGCAAAATCCTGATATAGTCTCCTTTGTAGAAAAATCAATCTTACGCGACCCTCAAAGGTATCTAGCCATGCTTTTGGACCAAGGGGCTAAGTTACCACAAGGATTTGACATAAATACTTTGCCACATCCATCTGTCTACCCTCACAATCAATAGTCACTTGACACAAATACTGACATTAGTCCACAACAAACATCCATTAATCACCCTTATCCTAACCTTGACAAGGGAAGTCAATTGTTGCTAGTCCATTCCATGTCTCCACATCATATCCTAGTCCTTCACCTATTAATCTCGTCCAAGTCTGCAACCCTTATCAACCATCTACCAACTCATGTCAAGTCCCCACATCATACCATACCGATCCGGTCCAAGTCTCCATGTCCTATTTCAATCAACCTTACACCAATCCAGTTGAAGTCTCCATGTCATATCCTCGTCATTCAATAATTAATCCAGTCCAAGACTCCATGTCATATCCTATTCCTTCACATGCTAGTCCAGTCCAAGTCCCCATGTCATATCCTAGTCCTTCACATACTAGTCCAATCCAAGTCTCCATGTCCTATCCTAGTCCTTCATCCATTAATCATTTTCAAGTCATCCCCTCACAAGCCACATCTAGTCATGAAAATTCTATCATTACTCAAAGTCAAATCCCATTTAATAAACTTGAGGATACATGTCAAAATGAAAGCCCAAAGCATGAATTTATAATGTCACCCTCATGTCAAGAACAAGGTAGTCAATCCCATGACCCTATCTTTCAGTCCATCCATGAAGTCCTTCAAGACAATCATGACATCCAAAGTACACCTACCATTGACCAAGAAGTCCAAATCCATGACAACCCCATCTTCAACCAAGACCCTACCATTGACCAAGAAATCCAAAATGATCCACTCCTTGACCTTTATGCCATTCATGATCAAACACTTGTCGACCCTATAAAGGCCTCGACTATTGAAACTTCCCACGATGAGACACTTGCCTCCATGGGACACATAGACGATATTCCTCCAGAACAAGAATCTTCCACTAGGGACATGCTTGGACTTGATCAAGTTATAGCTGAAATCATTGGACTCTATGACACTAAACATAATTATGGCTTCGACATTGCCTTGGAAGCACTAACAGAATCATCTGAACCTAACATGTCACACGATCAGACCAAAGCTATCAGTCAGGAATATGTCCAACATGACAATGAAGCTAAGACACTTTATCAACTAGGGTCATCTATCTTTGTCAAAGCAGGTTTTCTTGTAGATGAAAATATTACAAGTGACAGTATCCACATACCTAATGATGGGTTAGCATCTTTCTTTCAAAACAACAAATACCCCATCGTAAATAGAATCTGTCAAAGCATGCAATATCAAGGCAAAGGACTAGGCATACACGAGCAAGGCATTCTAGAACCAATACAGCTACAGAAAAATTATGGACATCAAGGTCTTGGCTATTCCTCAGAAAGCAAATCAAATGATGTCAGTGGTACCTCCTCAATATTGGGGGCAACTTTGTCAGATACAAATGTCAAAATGGAGTCCATGAGAAATCCTTGTCATAAGATTGTTGTCAACACCCCCTCCACCCACACCATGAACTGTCATTCCATCATAAATAAACCTTCCCTTTGGAACCAACAAAAACAAAACTCTTACAAGTCAAAAGATCAAAATCAAATGTCAAAGGCCATTGAATCAAACAAAAAGACAAGTGGACAAATGAAATTAAAATGGATCCCAAAGAAAGCTGGATCAAACAAAGACACCAAGTCAAATATAAAAGTCAATCACAATGTGGAGCCACAAGACAAGAGGACTCCCACATACAATAAATGTCCACCTCCTTCAAAATGGTCTAAAAATGTTGGTTCCAAACACCATCCCTCCAAAATCCGTCATCCACCATCCCAAGTTTGGAAAATAAAAAGTCATTCATCCAAATGTCCAAACAACCTTTCCACATCTACCATCATCTGTCATAATCCTACATCTCGCCTAAAGTCCAAAAATCCCATGTCACAAATCCGTCATATCATGGCAGCAACTCTTTACCACAAGGACTCTCATGGCACTCTATTGCGATGTGCATATTCTGATAAGGTCAACTCTAGTATCAAAAAGGATCACAATGACATCAATCAGTTGTATACAAGTGCTAAGATCCTGACAAGACAACTACTTCAACAAGGTTATTATTGACATATCATGGCACCAGTCTCTACATCGGCACCATCAGTGGATTCAGAATAGTCAGTGGTCATCTAAATCATCTAGACATATCAGAAATACAAAAAAATTGAAAAATTAAAAAATCGTCACCCTGATGAAAACCTGGAAAACATGCACCCTGGATAAGTACCATGATGAAAACTTGGCAAACAGGCGTCATGTGTAAAATAAATCATCTATGTGAACTTTTACACTTGGGGGCAAGTCGTCTCATCTCCTAGGCCTTCCTCTTGACATTGACATCCAACCATTTCATTCATATCATTTTCATACATTTTCCACTTACCTCGGTCTTGACATAAAACTGGCACACATAAATCATGCTTTGGGAAAACTCTTGACATGTCTATCCTTCAGTCATACACGATTCGTGAAACATCATGTCATTGACCGTCATAGTATTATTGTTCTTATACAACATAGTCCTTGCAAATCATATGACAATTCCCTTAGTCTCATGTCTCCCATCTTTACCAAGACCACCCCCTATCTTTTCATGTCTATTACCTGTCTTGGCTTTCCCTTGTCAAACGGTCTAAGGATAATCATCATCCCATCTAGTCCTAACCAAGTCATTCCAAAGGCAACGAGTCTAAGCCATACAAGCACATTATCCAAAATTTTACTTGACCGCGTTCCTGGCCTGGCTGCAGACCTCGATACTTTCGTCACATTATCGTCATCCTCACGTTGTTTTGGGATGTGTCCTTCCCACATCAAACAACGTTGTCATCACCTATCAATTGGTATTCAGCTTGACTAGGGGCATAATCATGTCCTTGGATTCTCATGTGTAGGCATCAGTCATATGCATTTGTCACGATCCTCTTAAACGTCAAAATCCAAAAACATCATAAAATGTCCTGAAAAAAAAAGACCAAAAACATGGAAAAGTCTCCTGAAAAAAGACAAAAACATCATAAAATGTCCTGAAGAAAGACCTAAAAATTATAAAACATCCTGAAGAAAACCACAACAAAACATCAGACTGCTTGAAAAACACAAACACAGGGTCATTTCTTGTCAAAGTCAGTCATCTCAATTAGTCCATGTCATTGTCGAACTATGTTGTCTTTGCACATTTGCTACGTAGGCAAGGCCATCAGTCAATGAGTCCCCGAGACATTAGGTCAGTCCTTTTAGGTTGGTCCAAATAAAATCATGGCATTTGTCACAATCGTCACATCGGTCAAATAAGTCAGACGTAGTCAAACTGAGACACAAGACAGTCATTTGAAACATCAATGTCAAAATTGGTCAAAATTAGACAACACAGTCCAATTAATCATATAGTCAACATCAGTCAACTTGCCAAAACATATTAGTTAAAACAATGTCAGTCTCGTCACTCTTTGGTCCTCTTCAAGATGTGTCCTTCTTGGAGTTAGACCTCATCAAAATGTCCTTTTCCCTTTCAGGATGTGTCCTTCCTAACAATAGGCCCTGTCAAACTGTCAACACCATCAAATTGGAAAAACTTTTAAATTGTCAAAACTGTCAAACTGGCAAGAATTCAATCTTTGGCAAACAAACATTGGCAAACAAAATTAAATGGCTGTTAATTTTTCTAGTCTATCTTGTCTTATATTTTGACTATTTTGTCTATTTTTGTCTTATCCTTTTACTGTATTTTCTTTGTGGTCATGTTACTAGCTACCTCGAGGATGTCCCATGAAGGATTTAGAGGTGCGATGACGTATCCTGGCCTATTTTATTTTCTTTGACCGTCGTCTATGGATTGTCTTGACAAAAAGACTGGGGCAACTTCGCCCTTAGTATGAGTTAGGACATTCCTTGTCTGTGACTGTCTATTTTTCAAGTGGATTACCTTGCACACCTTGGTCTACGTCATACCATTGTGTTTGTTGTCTATTTGTGTCATTTTACTGCCCAATGATGATTAAGAGCAATAAATATTAAAGTCCTATGGCAATGTTTTGAAGGATTTGGTCTAGGAACTAACATGCATCTTCTTTAGTCTTGTCATCTTCTCTCACCCATCTCATATAAGCATTGCATTCATGTCTTTTGCACTAAAATTTCTTCGTCTCTTCATATTCTAGTCTTCTAATCAATTTCGAGAGCACACCCATGTTCTTGGAACCTGACTGTCCTCTCGAGGGGGCATACCGCAACCCTCCTCGTCATTATTCCTCATCTTATTTTGCACTGGGGCATATTTTTGACTTATTTTCTTTGTCACAATGCGACATGCTACATTATGACAAAGAGGGGAAAAATGTAGACACCTAAAAATGACCTAGGCCTGCAAGCTTCATTTTTACCACTTTCGTCCTAGCATAATTAATACAGTTAATTATGTCCTTGGTCCACATTCAACTATTGATTAAATAATTCATAATTATTTAATTAATTCATGTCCTTTGATTCTTCATGATTATTAAATAAATAAATAAATTTATTTATTAAATACGTCATTAATTGTCTCAAGTCTTCCCTTAATTAAATAAATTTCTAAATTTGTTTAATTATCCTTATTCATTAATTCTTCCTGATTATTAAATAAATGAATTACATTTATTTATTTAATATGTCACTAACTGTCATAATTAAATGAATTGATTAATTTATTTAATTAATTAATCTTATCTGCTAAATTAAATAATTATCTTTAATTATTTAATTGTCAAAATTAATATTCCTCTCATTTTAAATAAATGAAATTATTTAAAATGTCATCACTTTCTTAACTGTCAGTCCATTTTGGTAAATAATCTGAAAAAAGATTATTTATTTGTCTCACAAAATCCATATTTTGAATTAATTTAATTCAAATTGGTAGCTAATCTTCCAAAAATCAAGTAATCGGGCAAATTCTTGATTTTCCAAACTGCTTTTCAGTTCAAATCTTATCTTCTTGATTTTTCAAATCTAGCAAATTAGACAATCTTTATCTTCTTGATTTTCAAAAATCTTTATTTTCTAATTAATTTGTCTCATTTATTCTCCACCGTCAATCCAATTATCTGAGATATTATTTTGACCGTTCGATTAATGAATTTTCCCTAACCCTAATTAGGGATTCTCAGGTTTAATCTGGGCCTCTCATTCTAGGTCTTTCTTAGAATTCAATCTCATCCATCCACTCAAAATTGTGTTTTCTATAAAAGACAATTTTGCTCATAATTTCGGGATCCGATAGCTTCATTTTTAATATAGGCATTATAGTCATTTGGCATTAATAGTCATTATTTCATTTTAGCATATTGCCATAGACATAGGCATAATTTTATAAATCCTTCAACATTTGCATAGGACTTGGACATTATTATAGGTTGCTCATTTGAAATCTGAGGGCCTCATTGACTTGCTACAAACTAGAAGGTGCTATGAAGGTGAAGCATGGAAGGAAAGGAAGGTATAATTGCTCTTTGTTGTTTTGATTTTCCATTGTTCTTGATAGCCTCTTTGGATTTTTGATGTTTATTGTCTAATAAGCTAACGCCATCTAATTTTCCATAGATACAGGTAGTTAATAATCAATAATGAGTAGTTGAATATTAGTTGAGATTTAATTAATAATCATTTTTTTAGGAAAGGGCGATCCATCTATCTTCATCCTTATACTTCTCCTTAAGGGAATGAGCATCCAATCCCAAAGTTGCATTGTGGGATGGGATTTTTAATGAATCCACATGACATTGTCAACACTAAGGAGGGATCACAACCCCATGATTTGGAAGAATCATAATTTTTAATCAATTTTTTTATTCATCCCACCTTATTCTATTTCTCTCTCCAACCATCTTCAACTTGAATTTTTTATACTTCTCCTTTAATCTTCTACCCTTCATACCAATCAAAGGTTACTAAATACTTCATCTTGATATTTCAAACATGTTTGAAATAAAAGTAGTCCAATCTTGTATAATACCCTAATTTTTTCTCTCTTTTTGTTAAACATGTCTATTTTCTTTCGATGTGATGACCATGTTTTCCAAGCATTGGGGTTCTAGAGGCACATTCTATTATCTTTTGCATTCCTTAGCAAAGTGGAAATACTCAGGATATTCATTACATTTGAGGGGTAACTAGTCATAATCAAGCTACTCAAATTATCCATCTAGACATAATTAAATGACTCTTTTATTTTCCATTTTAAAATGGATTTTCACATAGTTATTAGGTTAATGATATTTTAGATGCATTAAATCTAAAGGAAAATTCTTAGGAATATTTGACATGAGGGGAAGGCTCATTTTTTAGAAACTTATCAAAAGTAGATTTTGTTTAGGATTTTTTATCTTCTAAATAAGATAAAATTATTTATTTATCAAAAAAAATTATAATTATAAAAAAATAGCACAATTTCATTAAGCTGATTTAGAGTTGTGATAGATCATGAAATAATCTAGAAAACTAAAAATTAAAAGGAATGGAAGAACATGGTTTTGGTGGATGATACATAGATGTCCACCATTTTGGTAATTAACTTTTAACCATAAATCAAAGCCAATTATTAGTGGATGCATTGGAATTTGAATGAAAAAATTAAGTTAAGTCATTTTCACAATTTAACTAGGTTAAATTGGTGTGCATGGAAACAACCTATGCACAAAAAAATTAGATGAACAAAATTTGTCACTAAGAATCTACTCAATTAAACATGTACTACATACATTTTAAATGGACGGTGTCAACAAAGATCTCTTAGGGATTTTTTAGGCAAGATATGTTCTCCATTATAATTCAAACCCTTTTTTGTTGAATTAAGGATGGAATTTTAAATCATGTCACACTTTGGTCCAATGAAATGGTTTTGAGTGAGTGAGTTTTCACCAACAAGTTTTTAGGAAAAAGTGTTTCTAAATCCTCATGGCATCTACATGCCACTACTATTTTTGGGTGAAACACTTTCACCCAAAATGTTTGTCCTTAAATATATTTCCCTTTAAATTAATTAAATATAAAATGAAAAATGATAACCAAAGACATACACATCATTTTTCCCAAAATCTTCATTTGAACCCTCTTTTTCCTAAATTTTATTTTCCCTAATCAACTACCACTTCAAACATTTAGCCTTTATGTTCATTCCCAAAGCATCTTTGAGATTCTACACCCTTGATTTGAAGTATTTTTTCAACTTTCATTTAGATATATGATTTTAAATATGATATTTTTTAATTTAAAAAATTAATGTTTATATTTAAGAAAAAAATGGATATTTTATTTATGTATGTGTGTGCACGTATGTATAGAAACCCTAATTTTAAAACATGAAGTCCTAATTTTTGTTCAATTTAAATTATAGAATGTAAAGATGAAACCTGAATTTTATCAAACCATAAACTTTAAATTTTATTGTAATGTTCAAACTTATCAATTGAGTAAAACTAATTTCTATATTTTGAAGTGCAATGCCTTTTCCACTTGTGCATCAAGTCCTTCATTTATTTTTCTTTGGTTCTATGATTATTATTAGTGCTGATGTTTCATTGTGCCATCAAAGTATTTTCATATAGGTTTTGTATTGTGTGATTAATGACTTTTTCTCTCTTTTGATTTCTACATATCCTATACAGGGGAATTGAAAATTTTCACACTCCTTATTTGATTCATTGAAGTCCTAAGAAATGGCATTGCCTCTTTGATGAATAAAATGATATTTACACATTTTTCTTGGATCGAAACATGGTTATATTCATCTCATAGGCATGTTCTTGGGAATGTGTTGCACATCTAGACCAATGAGTGATTCCCATTTATTATTGCTTCCCATTCTGAATGAACATAGAAAAATAAGTCCTAGGTCCTAAGTGCAAAGAACCTAGGATGCAAGGAATTTTTTTCCAAGTTACATTAGGATGTAGATAAACAAGGTGAACAGATTGACTTACAACCTTGAAGGTGAGCTAATTAGACCTAGTTCTACATCTAATCAAGGGGTTAGAATGGATTGGAAATATTTTGAAATGATTAATCTAATGATCCTTTATGACCTAATATGAAAATAAAATTATTTGACAACTGATAAACATAAATATTCACATTTTGAAAGCTTTGGAAGGTGTAGACTAATATGTATTTACCCAAAAAAATTAGTCTTGCTAGGCCTACAAGGACGAGGTCACCCAATGGCCATAGAGTCCTTGTAGGGTTTTTCTGCTCATATTTCAAGGGCCTCTAGTGCTAGATCTAAACTTTTGTTTCCTGCTTGTCCCATTGTTAGAATGTTAAATCAATTTTGCAATTGAGTTTTCATGTCTTGAAAACTTTGATGACAATAAATGAAACAATGCAAAATTGATCTTCAAGCTCTCTTCAATCCTCTTAAATCTATAACTTGCACATTCACAAAAAGGGGAAAATTTTGTGCCATATAGGGGTTTGCCTCAGTCAAACCCTATGATAGTTTTCCCACTTTCACAATGGAAATTTCAATGATGAAAACATTAATGCAAAGGAAGGAAGTGATGAATGAAAAAATTGTTGCAACTCACCACCCTTCAATGGCTTCCTTGAAGGACTAAAGACATACACATATCTTCAAGGATATTGGATCTTGCTTGCTTGATTTGCTTGAATGTTTGAATTATTGAAGACCTACAACAATGTTAACCTTCACAAGGTAACATGAACACACATAAACTTTGACATGATGTTTGGATCTTAAATTATTGCAATAAATGATTGATAATGTTGCTCTTAAATGCTCTTGACAATAATGCTTAATCGTAAGTTATTCTCCCAATTGTTTTTTAGTTTCAAAGGATGAAAAGATTAGGTATTTATAGGAATAATTTATTTAATTTTTCAAAAATTAGATCCTGATAGTCGACATTTGCAAGTTGAATTTTGAATGTTAAATTGCCTCCAAAAACATTTTTAAAAATGGGTCCTGACTAAGGAAGGGGATCTTGTCCCATATTTTTAGGGCACTTAGTTATCATATAGATTTATGTGATGGTCTTACCTAAAATATATATGATCTTGAAAGGATACTAGATTGACTAGCAGATATAGATGTTAGGGGATGATCATGTAGGAAAGTAAAACCTATCTTGGAGATGTGGGATACCTTAACCTTAATGGATAATGGATGTGCACAAGGATATTATGAGAGTTTAAGTGATTATCTAACTTAGGATATGAATGTCTATGAATATGTTATGTGAATATGGATATTATGATGGTAGTATAAAACTAGGAGATATTTTTTTATGGAGGCATCAACCTGATTTCTTGATAGAAGAATAATGAATGTGTATAAGGATGTGGACATGTGTAAGCAATTGTGCTTATTCAATGAATTACTTCATACTCTTCTCAAACCTAAATATTATAATCGAAAACACATGTAGCATATAGCTTAATTTTACACAAGATCGTACCAATTAATTCATACACTTCTCAAACCTAAATGATTAAATCTAGGTGGCTAATAACTTTATAGAAGTAGGTGTATGAATAAGTATGATAAAAAAGAAAATTAGGTGAATACATGAAATGATAAATGGATTAATTTTAGGGGATCGAGCCTAACTTTACACATGATCGTACTATTTTTCATGAACATATACCAATATATTTCTTATAATTAGGCCAATGAACCAATATTGTAAATATACAATATAAGTTGAATGTATAGTAAACCGTATTGATTATATCCATAGTAGTGTTGAACATGATCCTCCATTGCAATGCCAACAAAACCTGTAAATTACATAGCTTAGTTATTAAATTGATTTAAAATTAAGCATAAAAAATTATTAGAAAGGATATGTGTAGGACCATGATGGGCCAACAAGTGGTGATATGATGGGTATGTGTAGGGTATGTGGCTGGTGACTTTTTTTTTACCCAAAATTGATGAAACGAAAAGGGTTTTTAAAGGATATTCACGCTTTCCACCAATATAAATTATGCTTTAATTTGAATTTAATAAATTATTATTATTTATTTTCTATTTGAATTACAACTAAATTCATGATTGATAGGCTGATTGAAAAACATCTATAGCTTTCAAATGGTATCACATTTTTTGAATCCGAAACATGCATCACATTCTATGCTTTACATATACTAGAGAATTAAAAATAAAAATAAATTTCATGAAGTTTTGACCAAGTTAAGGTGGTCAGACATATGAGTTTTTATATTTTTTAAAAGTTGTAATAAAAAATTCATAATTAATTATTTACTTGGAAAAAAATTACAAAAAATATGCATCACATCTAGACATGAGTCCTCTACTTATATATAAAATATTATAAAAAATATTATCATTTTATTGTGGTTAGGGTGGTCAGACAAACACCTACTCTTTTTTTTGCCTGAAATTTAAGTACTATTGCATTGAAATTTCAAATTTTCACCAAATAGATTTTAAAAAATAAATAAACCTAGTAGTTTAGAAACTACATTCAATTTTCTATAGATTCTATTCTTACATATTTTTGAAATAATATAAATAACTTATTCAAATTTTTATGTCAAGTTGCCTAACTCTGATTTTTATGAATTTTTTGCCACTTAAGGGCCTATTTTTTCCATGATGATCTTGTACATACCAGAAAATAATTTTATAATTTATTTACCATCTCGAGCTTGCATTGCATCCATTATTGTTGGTGTTTCGTTAAAATATCAATATAAAATGGTAACCTATTTTTCCCAGTATTTTGTTGATCATCTAAAGCTGTAATGACGTGTATTTAATAAATCAACATAGATACAACATTAAGTCTGACAATACAATATATACTTAATCAAAATAATATTAAAATTCTAAACTACCTAGAATGGTTTTTTGAAATGTCTGACTGAGTATAATATTAAGCATTGATGGTTGATTTTTATGAATTGTATCCACTATTTATTTGATTAATTATAGAAAATTGGGTAGAAATAGGAATTGGGAAGTATCTCATTTAATGAATGAATACATTTAATATTTAGAAAATTACCATCAATAATTTGCATTTCATCAGTTATTGTGTTGTTTAGATCAATAGAGAAGGGAAATTGATGTCTTCCATATTATTTTCTTGATCATCCAAACCTATCATATCATATAATTAATATGTGATGTAAGAACAATAATTATTGCTATGTAAAATAATAAAATAATTTTGAATAAATGTACTCACTATGTTGTTTTCTAATGATAACCCTTTCTTCTTGTATTGATATTCTTGAAGGATTGGAGACCCTTTTTTTCTTTTACTTCCTACAACCTATGGAGGGGAGCTGAAATTCTTCATGCTCCTCAACTCTTTCATTCAAGTCTTGATGGATGGAATTTCCTCTTTAATGAATAAATTGGCGTTTACACATTTTTTTTGGACTAAACCATGGTGATATTCATCTCATAGGCATATCCTCCAAGCCAAAGATCAATGTAAGTTTGGAAGAAGTAAGAGATGCTTGGAGATATTTTCTAAGCCTCTTAACACTTTCAAATATGGGTGAATGGGTCCTCCCTGGGTCTTTGAACCTAAATTTAAATTTCAATGTCAGCTTGTAATGTTTTATTTTTGGGAAATTATGGATAGATACCTATAAATACAAGGTTATTTTATCAAATCAAGTCTAAGTTTTCCAAGAAGGTACCTAGGATTTCAAGTGAGCAAACATTATAGCAAAGTATTATGATCAAGGGCATTCAAGAGAAAATTTATCAATGATTTAATGCAACAATCATGATCTCAAGCATCATGCCAAAGTCCTTAGCATCATGCATTTCTTTGGAGCTAACATTGTGATGTAGGTTTCAAAGATTCAAGTCATATTTCAAGCATCAAGATCCACATCCATTGAAGCCATTTCATGAAAGATCAATATCAATATTGCAAACTTCCAAAGGTTTATTCAAGGGTTTGGTGAGTTGCAACATAGAAATGTTCATTCATCATTCCTTTCATGTTTCATTATTTTAATTCAAGGTTTAATTAGCCAAATGGGGTTTGACCAAGGCAAACCCCCATTCACCAAAAACAAATAATTTTTCCCTCTTGTGTCTCTGTTGTAGATCTTAGGTTGAAGAAGGATTGAAGATATCTTTGAGAGCAAGATTGGAAAAGTTGTCAAAGTTATCATCAATTCATGGAAACTCACCTACATATCTGATTTTTGACTTTCTGACACTGAAACTTGGATAAAAAAGTTATGGATTGGCATTAGAGACTCCCAAAATTTATTTGAAACCTCTGCACAAAGATTAATTTTCCCATAGGTGAATGAGTCCCAATTTTCCTTTAGAAACTACCTTTTGGTGACTGGTACACAGTATCTAAACCTCTTCAAATCTGCAAAAACTTCACTGTTTCTATTAGTATTGAGCTTTAGTTTACTGTTTCAAGTTTGAATGAGCATAATTAAGTAGATTTACTATTTTTAGTTTTTCTCCCACAAGTGTTGTTCAGGTTAAAACCCCCGAACTCAATCATAAGGAAATCTATAGATTCCCTCATTGAGTCGACTCACCTAAGGGTTGTAAGTCAATTCTTTGTGTGGATCTCATTTCCTAATGAAATAAAGGAAAATAGGTCCATATTTTTTGAACCCCCATTATAACACACAACAAACCCTATTTTTTGTTGTTTCACAAATAAAGCATTGATCAAATTTTAAGAACCGTAAAATCAATGAATATTTTATTATAAATATCATATCAACATTACCACTGGCATTATTCTCTTAACTAAAAATTACTTTTACATCATCATCGTCGTCATCATCCAATGGAGTAACACCATCTATAATTCAATAAGATTATTTTAGTTATTTTTGAGAAAAAAAATATAATAGTCATTAAAAATATAAATATAATACTTAAATATTAAATGACTCTTACCAACAACTTGATCTTGCTCATTTATTATGTTTCTCTTTAGGAGATCTGAAATATTCAACACATGTTTGCATGCATTTCCCCTTTTTCCCACTGACAATCATATACATGTAAATCTGGTCCAAATTTCCTAACAAGATACCATTTCATTGGAACATATTGACTTCTTATCTTGTATGTGTTAGGGAGGAGACCATATAGATAACAATATGTATCAGGTATTGTTTTGGAGCTCTATAATGCAGTAATTTAATATCTTTCTTTTTTAAAGTTAGTTAAAATTCTAGATAATTGTAAATATATTTTATTTTTATAAAATGGCTCTATTCTATGAAGAAGTGTATGGATAAGCCAATTCATTTTACTTTTACATTTCTTAGCTCGATCACTTTGATAATGAATCTTGATTTAGAAGTGGTATGACTCTATGGAAGCATTGGTTTCTTGATTTGCATGAGAGAAATTTTGAAATTTTTTTGCCCATGTTTCTATACAAAAAAAAAAAAAAACCTTATTAAACATAAAAAATAACTTAAATGATGTAAATGCATACTAACCACAATGAATAATTTGAAAAACTTACCAATACGACCCTCATCATGATACCATTTTTTCTAGAAGTATCAATAAATTTATTCTCTTCTTTGAATTCCTCCATGAATTTTTTTATTAGGTGAGTAGTGATGTCTGCATTGTCACTCATTGGATACATTATCTCGCCCAATCTATCAAACTTGTTTATACCAACATCCTTATTGTTGGAATACTTAGATTGTAAGAGATAATATCACTCTATGGGGTTCAATCAGATAATTTTCCATATATTTTAATTAAATATTGACTTACCTGTACACACATTTTAGTGATGCTCTACGTACATGCCAAATACATAAAAGTACTCACCATTGAAAGGATAATCTACAAGTTACATTATAAAACTTGGTAAGTGAAACAATGGGAATCAGGGAAGAATATCTCTATCTTTTAGGAGATAGGGTTCCTCCTATTTCACTCTTGTTTCACTCAAGGAAACCCTAGAGATCTTAATCCAAATGTAGAAAGGGGGAAATAGATCTTGCAATAGGGTTGTCCTAGGGTATAATTAAGACCTAAAGAGGGGTTCACCACCAAGCTAGGGCTCGAAAAGACATGCAACAAGCAAGACCTAATTATGAAACTTAATGATATGCGAAGCTTCACTAAATGACCTAGAAATGAATAGAAAACAAAAAAGAAAGCTAGGAAATCAAAGAGATGCACCTGGAAACCTATAGGAGCTTGAATGGAGATTTGAAATGTTGAAAATACTAGATTTAATGTAGATTGGGACTCATACTCTAGGCTAGTTGATTTAGTCCTAGATTAAGGTTTCTGGGTAGGAACAAAAATTTGGCAAAGACAAGTCTAAAACTTAGGAAAATTGGAAATATGGCAGTACTAGGACTCATACACCAGAAGTGGTGTATTAGTGTTGCTTGGATTTTGTGAAGGATCAAGATTTTAGTCTTCTCTTCAATCTTTTCTCTATCTTCTCAACTTGATTTCTAGTTCAAAATTATCAAATTATGTTCTATAGATGTCCTTCAATGATCTTCCAAACAAGGTGACAGCTTGGAAAACCTTGACAAATTCCTAGTTGCCAGTAATCTTTCCAACATCCAAAACCTGATGATTCAAATCCTGTGATTATCAATGGTAACATATTCAAAAATTCTTTTGCCTCGTAAAAATCAAAGTGACATGCAAGAGTGCCACGTAAGTTTATGTGCCACCTTCTTCTCTACTGGTGAGCCTACACAGAAACCAAGGTGTTCATGTTTTGAACCCTAATTTTCCATGATTTCACCATTATTCAAGAAAAATAATGCATTGTAACAGGTAATTAATGAAGGTGGTGAACTACACACATACTTGTCACTATCTCAAACAAGCAATTAATTTTACAACACTTTACCTTGCACCATACTACTAATTTGCAAGGACATTGAAAGATCAAGATAAATATTGTAGCGTGCAAGAAAGGTAAACCTCGAGAAACCAAGAATGCAACTACTAGGGGTTTCAAAGCTACATTCTGAAAATGATTTTTTTTATCATTAGAAAAAATAGGTATGTCTTGGATAATCAAAATTCTATTGGTCATTTTATGCATGCATGTCTCGAGATGGTGATATTTCCTTTGGTAAATGAAATTGTTGATTGTTTTGAAATGAATTTAACCAAATGGTAGATTAAAAGTTTTATAAATTATTGAATATAATTGGTTAAACTTAACCATAACTTGCACACAAGGCACATATCTATAAAAATGTAGGACACATAGGTAAAAATGAGTACTTTCGAAGCAAGTCTAGAAAATGAGTTTAAATATTTTTCTTCACAAGCTATACTAGTTGGTGGGATAATAATTGATACCCATCCAGGATGGTTTTTTATGTCGAATTCATTGCACGAACTTGGCAAGAGAATTCCTTTCGGTGTACAAAGAATGTTATAGCAAGTGGGTTACATATAGTAGGAGTGTTTATGCTAGCAATGGGAACCCTTGAATTGGTTATGCAATGTTTAAACTACTACAACCTAGATAAGAGAGTTGTTGAAAAGGAGGGAAGAATCTATGTAGATATTTTCATGAAAGGAATTGTATATACATTTGGGCTCCTCATATCTCCTCAAATGAACCTAGTAGATGTGAGAATGAAGGCTAAAACCTACCTGAGTGTGGAAGAGCATAATAGGGAAGTTATGAACACACAGTGGTGCCAGAAGAAAATTACAAAGAAAATGAAGCCAATTTAGAGATCTATGTTCAACCCAGATGTTCAAGATATTATAACTATGTTAAGAAAGATAGCTAGACTTAGGGATGCTAGCAAGTTCAAACCATGGATGTTCATAATTATAGTCAAATTAATGGAAGGGCATGTGTAGATGCATTGGAGAATTTTTATCAGTGACTGGCTACATGATCAAATGAAGGCATTGCCACAGTCAAGATGGTTTTATATGTCCTCATATGTGATTTATTCTTGGGCCTTAAGGGAAAATAAACAAGGGTTGAATATAGTTGGTACCTTGGGAAGAGAAATATTGGGAAGAGAAATAGGGAATAGTCTAATATAGGCTCATTTACCCCAAATTACTATTCATGAATACAAGGAGCATTATTAGAGAGTTAATGATGTGTTTTCCATGAAGCTGGTAAGAATAATGGAGGGAGACAAAGCTAAATAGTTATCTTTGGAAGCAAAAAATCTTATCACGTAGGTTGGAGGCTGCTACATTCAATTTCCTACTTTCACTTACATTAGGGTGGAAGGGTTTGAAGGATGCCCATTCATGTTGCTCAGGTAGCCAATAGATAAATTGTTACTATTAGAATTGGTAAGCTAGATAAAGCCATCCCATGCTCTTTTCAACATGGCACATAAAATAAGTTATGCCAAATTTCCCATCATAATGGGGAATTACAAGTGCAATGCGACTAAAGTGGCTGATTTGTGTGAAGAGGAATTAAAGATGTACAAATTTGAGTTCTTTACAATCCAAATAATTAAATATGATCCATAGGGGAATATTTCCAAGTGGATATCCGAAAAGCACACCCATGTTCATCATTTAGAAGATTTTTGGCTCAATTGTGATGACGAACATGAGGTAAGGCAAAAATCATATCAAATATTATCCTTACGATTGATGCAGATTCTTAAGCTCCATGACAGTCCATATCATCTAGATGAAGATGATGGGGAGGTTTTGAATCTAGTTTATAATTCAACCAAGGTTTTTGATGAACCCATTTTGGATCCAAACTATGAAAGTAGATAAATAATGACCATTGAGGAAATTTCTGAAAATGTTTTGGTGCATACTCAATGATGGATTGATGAATTTTGTAAGAACTTAAGAAAAGTTGGGGCTAGGCCCACATACTCATTCAATATAAAGAAGAAATAGAGAGAAGAAGGTGAGTTAGGGTATGAGGAGCCTATTAAGAAGAAAATAAAAGCTAGCAAGATAGACACAGTTGTACATATTGAGGAAAGAACTCCTAATGCCTCAAGCAAGAGAGTTTCATTGGCACCAGCTAGCCAACATAAAGAAACAAGACCAGGTAAGGTCAAAGTGACAGTGAAGCCTAGAGTAACATCTTCTTCTATGGAAAAGTTGAAGATCTAGCTTATAACTAATGAAGAGGTGAGAATGAAAATGAATACTTGTGCTCAGAAAAGGTCTACATCCCAAAGGGTTGCATCATTATTTACTTCTCGCCCTTTAGTCAATATAGTTATAGTAAAGAAAACATAGGGAAAAAATCATATAGCCCTAGATGAGAGTTCTGAACTAAATGAAGAGAAAATCAGGGAACATATGGATAAATTAGGTGCCATGATGGAACAAGTCAAAGAGAAGAAATCTAAGGAGAAACCCATGGTACAGCTAGTGGTGGAAGAAATTTTGGATGCAGGGTAAATTCCTATAGATGTTGAAGAAGAAGAATTCATAAGAGGAACACTCACCCTAGAGGCGAGAAACCTTGAAATACTTGTGAAAAAGGAAGTAGGGGAAGCTGCAGTTCCCATTAATGATGTTTTTATTAAAGACACGTTTTATTCCCAAATCCTACTAGGAGATGGTGAAAATGATGTTGAACAACTGTAGGTTTTTGAGGAGACAAGAGAAGACCAGGCTGACGTTGAAAATATGGAGCCTTCACAAAATTTGGATGGTGGGGTGAGGAGTGAAGAGAACCTTGATATAACAAAACATGAAGAAGGTGATGCCCTGGAGGTTGATACTGAGCACTAGGTGGATAGGAAAATATAATTCTTGCAAGTGAAGAGACAGTGTTGAATCCTGATTGTAGACACCTAAAAATGACCTAGGCCTGCAAACTTCATTTTTACCACTTTCGTCCTAGCATAATTAAGTCATTTAATTATGTCCTTGGTCCACATTCGACTATTGATTAAATAATTCATAATTATTTAATTAATTCATGTCCTTTGTTCCTCATGATTATTAAATAAATAAATTTTATTTATTTATCTAATACGTCATTAATTATTTAAGTCTTCCTTTAATTAAATAAATTTCTTAATTTATTTAATCCCCCTTTTGTCATTCATTTCTCCTTGATTATTAAATAAATAAATGTTATTTATTTATCTAATACGTCATTAATTATCTAAGTCTTCCTTTAATTAAATAAATTTCTTAATTTATTTAATCCCCCTTTTGTCATTCATTTCTCCTTGATTATTAAATAAATAAATGTTATTTATTTATCTAATACGTCATTAATTACCTAGGTCTTCCTTTAATTAAATAAATTTCTTAATTTATTTAATTCCCCTTTGTCATTTATTTCTTCTTGATTATTAAATAAATAAATTTTATTTATTTAATTACGTCACTAATTAAGTCCCCTTCTTTTAAAATTAAATAGATTCTAATTTATTTAATTTTTGTCCATTTCCCACTATAATTAAATAATTATTTTAATTATTTAATTATTCATTAGCCTCTTCTCTCATCAAATTAAATAAATTTTTATATTTAATTTAGCCCACTCTCTTGAATTTTGAATTAAATCATCATTTAATTCAAAATAATTCCTTTTGTCACATTCCTCTATATTTAAATAATATCTTTATTATTTAAATTATTCACTGGTCACCTGGAGTAAATAAATTTTATTATTTAATTTCTCCAGCAACCTCTTTGTCCGTGCCAATCTTATCTCTTGACATCTCATTTAATTTCAGCCCTTGATTGAATTATTTTATAATTCAATCTCAACCCTTCATCCTTATCATTGCCCTAATTTTGACCTAACCCTATTTCACACTGCAACATTCAATCTTGACCATTGATTCTAGGGTATTTGTCATCTTCTCATCCTGGCCACACATTCAAAATTGCAGTTTTTATAAAATGGCAATTTTGTTCTCATTTATCCATCTCATGCTCATTCTGTCAACTTAGGTTATTATTATTGTCATTTGCAGTCATTGTCATTTTAGTCTATTGTGAGGTCATTTCTTTTATATAAATCCTTCAACACTTGCATAGGGCTTTGTCATTAGTCTAGGTGCTCATTTGAAATCTGAGGGCATCTCTATTTACTGCAAGCTAGGAGGTGTAACAAAGGTGAAGCATGGAAAATGAAGACTTAGGGTAACTTTGTTCCTTTTTGTTTTCATATTTATTTCCTTTGTACTTTGTTACTTCAATGGATTTTTAATGTTATTGTGCTAACCCCTCTAACTATTCTGAGATTTTCCCTTGATTACATTGGTGAACCCGACGTCATTTTTTTTGGTTTTTCGTACGGTTTTTTGTTGTTTTTTGTCATTTTGCAAGTACAGGTACGGATTGCCGCAAGTGTTTTTTTAAAAAACATTGTGACGCATTTGATGCATCGCAACACATCTGAGAACACTAGTGTCGCAATCGCTCTGACAAGCCGCAACCGCTGACCAGAACGACGCATCTGTTTTTAACAGCCACATTCGAAGACCCGAGCGATGCATTTGCTCTGTTACACCGCATCTGTCTGGTAAATTTTTTTTCTAGTTTGTAGGTTCTTATTTTCGGATTTTGGGTTTTTCTGATTTCTGGTTTTCTAATTTTTTGTTTTCTATACTCTTTTTATTCCTGAATGTTCGCTAAGATTAGATTTTGTGTTACTAATCCTCTCTTGTAGCGTGTGGCGATCTCCATTCGTGTGTTTTTTGTTTCGTACCATTTTTTTTTTTGTTTTCTGTCGTTTTGCAGGGTACATGTACGGATCGACGCAAGTGTTTTTTTTTTAAACATTGTGTCGCATTTTATGCGTCGTGATGCATTGGAGGACAGAAGAGACACACTCGCTTTGACAAGCCGCAACTGACAACTATAACGACACATCTGACATTCCGAGCCGCATTCAAAGACCCGAGCGACGCATTTGCTTTACCACGATGCATCTGTCTGGTAAAATTTTCTTTCGATTTTGTCATTTTGATTTTCAGATTTTCGAGTTTTTTTCTGATTTCTGGTTTTCTGGTTTTCTGTTTTTCCCGTTTCCTTTTTTTTTTTCCTACATGTTAACTAGATTAGATTTTTCTTGTGTTACTAATCTTTTCTTGTAGCGTGTGGCAATCCTCATTCATTTGTCAAAGACCATTGCATAAGAGACTACTAATATTCATTGTTTGCAGATTCACATGTCAAAGAAGGAATAACAAAACTTTGTGCTTGTTTTTCTTAGAGTAGCAAACATTTGAATTTGGTGCATATAAAATGAAATCATGTATTTTATGCTTGATTGTGATTGTGGAATGGTAGGTGAGTATGCTCTCACTTGGTGAAAACCTTGTGATCAGAAAACCAGACCCATTCTTTTCTGTTATTGTACCCTTCACAATTCGGTATATCGGAGTATCCTCTCCCCTTGCACATTCATGCGATCCTGGGTGTAAGAGAAACGGTTACTGACTCTAGAACTTGGGCCTGTTCTGGTGGGAAAAAGTACTCACCCCAGGATGACTCAGACCGGTAGCACCCTGACATCGAGGGACTTCCAGCCGGTATATAAAAGTGGGTTCTTGGGGAAAGCCCAAGAATCACGAGCATGGTTCTGACGAGATGGATCCGAAAGGGGACTCTCGCCGCATGGATCACACCCCATGAACGGAATGCCCGAATTAAACACCTCTTGTCTTAGTGTCCAACCGTTCTATTGGTCGTTGCTTGGTATAGTGCAGGGTACAGTATCATGCCCGAAGATACTCACTACTGATCCCCTTGAGTAGAGATAGCAATTCTTGGGATGTCACTACCCAAAGAATCTGAATTTGGTGTGCTCGAATGACGTTAATGAGCCGTGGAGGGGAGCCAATGCCACCAAAATTCTAAGCTATCCGCTCTCAAGAAGGAAAGGTGTTTATCACTGATCCGGGGTATATAGGTGGGCTATACCAAGTATAAAAACCCTTGGCCTAGTGGCCTTTTTAGGATCGTGCTTATCTGATGTGTGTTTGGTTACTTCTTAAAAACGCTGTGTTTGTCAAGTGTATTCTGGTTCTGTCACAGCTCAAACAAAATATTCATCAAACAAGTCAAAACTTCCATCAAAACAACATGAAAGTCATGTTGAAACTAAATTGAGTCGCATCTGTCGAACCGCAACTGCTTTACTGCAACGCAACTGCTCTGATAAACTGCATCTGAAACTTAGAACAATGCATCTATAGGTGTCGCGATGCATCTGACAAATTAAAAGCCGCATTTGCTTAACCGAGTCGCATTTGACAGTCAGAAAGCTGCAATCTATAAATCGAACCGCATTTGTTTAACTATGACGCATTTGCTAAACTGTGACGCATCTGCCTGACAAAAATTAAAACTTCACAGCCGAAACCTGAGGTCTTCAAACTATCAACCAAATTTCAAACTCTGTCACCAAGAAGACTCTGTCAGAAACCTAACTTGAAATTGCTCAAAGTCTTGACCATTAGTTTGCATTAGTCACCATAGGTTTCATACCTCATTCCTTTTTCGTTGCATACATTTGACATTAGACTGTCCCTATGTTCACATTTTGCATACTTAGGATTAGGCAAATCTTAAGCACACCTTGGCAAAGTCATTGCTTTCGAAATTAGACCCTTTTGGACCAAGTTATCAAACCTCCTTTTAGTCATTGTCCTCTTTTGTGAGATTTCTTCCAACTCAAAAGTCTAGTTAGGAAGACTCACTAGTCACTTAGATCTTGTCAACTTGTCATTTACAACAAAGTCCTTTAGCAATCCAAATCGAAAACAAAGAACAAGCTTAGAAGTGCTTAGATAACCTTATCTTGCATTGCATACACATTGCATACCTTATTCACAAAAATCCAAAAACATTAGTCATTCTAGTTTTCATCTTGAACCTTAGACTTCACATAGTGTCATACTTGCATTTAGGCTGTCATTCCTATTTGAGCAATCTCATTTATGGTTGAAACCAGACTTCAAAAACAAAAGAGACAAATGGAAAAATTTAGAAAAGACCCCCCATTTACTACCAATAATCCTCCATATGACTCAAGCTGGACCTTGTACGACCCATTTACCAATCTAGACAATCAACCTCCAACAACAACGCAAGCCTCGTCAAACAGTACATTCGACCTCTACTTGCAAAGAGATGAAAATGGTCAACTACTTCAAGAACACATAGAGGCATTGACACAAGACCCAGAGGCCTATCAGATGGCTGAAGCAATAGCTCGTCAGGACAGAGACAGATTTGTAGCCATGCTCTTGAGTGAGGGAGCTAAGTTACCACCAGGATTTGATGCCAACACGCTAAATTTGACACTTCATGACCCTAATGCCAATAAAGCACATAACATGTCACATAGTGGTCAACTTTTGAATACTACGAGCAATACTTCCTTTGAGACCACAACGACAATAAATACCACTCCCAACATCCCAAACACCTCCAACACAGTAAATGCTACATCTATTGGGGGATCACAATCATCTACAACATCCACAACACTACCCCAATTGGATGGAACCACTCTTGGCTCCTCAACAACGTGGGAAAATTATTCCAATCCTCTTTTTACCGCGACGGTAAATACCACGGGGGCATCATCAAGTCACCACAATCCCCCTTTGACAACTACATCTACTACCATGAACACAACTTCGACAAATCCGTTCAGTAGTACTTCACAAAATCCTTTGGGAGGAGCCACAGGACGTATCTTTATTAAAGGACAACAACAAAACGTTAACACACAGCACAGTCAAATGTCATTACCTCCCAAGGTACAAACACAAACGTCCCCCTTGTACAAAACCAACAATTTACACAAGGTGGCCAAATAACACAACCCATGACATCATTGACACACCATAACAGTCATGGTCACAACATCCCCCAAATAACGACACACATGGCTGGGGGACACATCCCAACATACTCATCCAACATTCATACTCATCAACAGGCACCAAATCATAACTTCCAATACCAACAACACACGTCATATGTACCACAACAATCCGTACCACCACAATACACCAACACTCACGCACACCAGATGGGAACACATGGTGTACCAGGCAACCCAACATATGGAAACATAAATGACCCTACCATAGATGAACTCAAAGCAAGAATGAGGGATATGGAGAAAACTATGCAAAACATGTACATCTCAGGCAGGAAATCAGACATATCATATGACCTGGATGTATACCCATTTGACACGAACTTATACATGCCTGCATTTCCACCAGGATACGTGTCACCCAACTTCACAAAATATAGAGGCAAGACAAATCCCATTGAACATGTTCGGGAATTCGCAACCAACTGTATGGATATCGCCTATGAACCAACATACTTGATGAGAATTTTTTCCAAAAGTTTGGCGGGTCAAGCCCTTGAATGGTTCTCAACTCAAAAAGATATCCAGACATGGGATGAGCTCAAACAAAAATTCATACGCAATTACGCCTACAACATTGACATGGACACCTCTATTACTAGCTTGTGTAATCTCACACAAGAAGACTCGGGTGAGAAATTTATTCCATTCTTTCAAAAATGGAGAAGCCTCGCTAGTCGATGTCACATTGACATTCCTGAAAGGGAAAAAGTCGACATGTTCGTCCAAACACTTATAGGACCCCTAAAATTCACATTACAAATACATTGTTGCACAAATTTCACAGAATTAGTGGAAAAGGGAGTCCAAATTGAGAAAGCCCTTATTGCAAAGGGAGAACTGAGATATGGTTTCAAAAACACAAACACCAACCCACCCGCTGACAAAAACAAATATTGGGTCAAGAATAAACATGTTACAAATGATGGTGTGGTAGGCGCCAAGACTGCAAGTCCTGTATTGGCCCTGAAAGGGGTTCAACAACAAAACAGACCAACAACAACATCGACACCTCCTCCCAATACTTCTTCAAACAATCAAAGTGGTCAAAACAGTCAAGGACAATATCGTTCGATGAGACAATTTCCTAGGGGTCGCACATACACCCATTTGGGTGAACCCATTGAAGATGTCCTTAAGAAATGCATCCAACATGGGGTCATCACACTTCCAGAAATAAAACCATATGACCCAGGACAATTCAAACCAGCATGGTGGAATGATAATGCACTTTGTGAATACCATCGAGTAAAGGGGCATACAACCTCTAACTGCCGAAAACTGAAAAACATCATACAAGACCTTATCGAAAATCGCACCATCGAAGTGAGTGGATCGCAATTCAACTCCAACTCAGACCATACTATCCACAAGAATCCACTGCAGGATCATGGTTCCCATAATGCTTCCACTTTAGGTTCACAAAACCAAGCTAACTTTGCCCGAGTCAAGTACAATTATTCTAGTGGACCAATTATAAACAATGTTCGAACTGAAGATGGGTACATCAATACCATTACGGTCAAGAGAGCACCCCAGTGTAATGATACTACTCGCAGTGGCAAGGTCACTATAGCTGGTCCGCCTCCTCCTAGACAAGCCAAAATCACAATACTGGGCCCATCAGCTAAACAATCACAACCTGCTGCATCGACTAAACAACCAAAACCTGTCTCAACCCCACAACAGTGGAAACCCAGAAGCGAGTTCAACCTCATTGACCAACTAGGAAAGACTCCCGCGCAAATATCTATCCTTGAGCTGCTTCGCATCTCTCCAGCACACAAAGAAATCCTAGACAAAACTCTCTTAGAGTCCTCGGTCCCTAAGGACATCGATGTCAATCAGTTTGAAACTATGGTGGGATATCTCACCACGCCGCACCATGTCACCTTCTCGGATCAGGATTACTCATCATCTAAAACCAACCATAATGTCGCATTACACATAGAAGTTTTTGTCCACAAGCACAAGGTTAGACGGGTTTTAATAGATGGCGGAGCAGGGTTGAATATATGCTCCCTCAAACTGGTTAAGGCTCTTGGGTTCTCTGATGCGTGCGTAGACCCAACGAAAAGCATAGTGATCAAAGCATACGATGATGAGGAACGCTCTTCAAGGGGTGTTATCTCCCTCCCTATCAGAGTGGGACCGGTCATTGTAGACACAACCTGCCAGGTCCTAGATTTGGAACTACCATATAACATTTTACTTGGCCGTCCATGGATCCACGCTTTAAAAGCCGTTCCGTCAACATACCACCAATGCCTCAAGTTTCCTTTTGATGGTACAAAAGTCACCATATACGGAGACCCCGACCCTTTCCAATATTGTACCAATTTAAGGGGTATCTCCGAAAACCGAGTACCTATTAATCGAGAAGCACCTGACTCCTCGTCATCCAAGTACATCGATCCCTCCACACTCACGTCATCTTCCACATCCGCTCCATCCACGTCTTCTGCCATACCACCACCTTCCACCAACCCTAAGACTGAATCAACTGTCAAAATCCAGGACCTTGGCTGTGGAGAATTCAAACTGCACACAGCATACAGTGTAACAACAATGCCTAGATCTCCCAAGGACTATGGTCGGCCATGTTTCTGAATGGAACCTCAGGAAACCTTCATAGTCCCACCAAATATAGTTTTTATCAAGTGGGGAGACATGAGTGAGGAAGACCTTGCTGACATCATAGGATGGATCTATAAGGATGCAGTCACATTACCCCCCATTACCAGTTCAAATATATGGCAAAGGTTATGACTTCATGAAGGCTAAAGGCTATGATGGTACTAGTAGCCTAGGAAAAGACAAAACAGGCCGAAGGGAACCCATAGAAACTTTTTAAATTCTGAAGTATCTTGGATTAGGGTTTGGATCACTTGCCCATGGCGATCGACATACCTCTGGACTTTTAAATGAGCGAGTACATCCTTCTGGCAGTGTCGAGACTACTAGGGAACCCCTCACCGAAACTGACTCCCACGAGTGGGAATTTGGCTCAGAACGATCCCTAAGTGACTGTTGTCTTGATGATTTGTTTGTTGAACCAGGGAAATTGATCTCTGAACAACGATTTTGGCAAACATTCAAAATTGAACAGGCACCAAATAGTCAAAGCCCTAATACCACTTCCCATAAAACACAACAGCCATCATCTGACCCCCCTCAGTCTAATCTATCCAAAGTGTCAGACGACATTGATAACCAAGGCTCTAAAACCTTCACTCCTTATTACGACAATGAATATGACACTAGTGAAGGAGAATATTGGATAGAGTCCGATGTACAGTTGGATGATGATAACCTCATCTACAATATCAAGGAATCCATCTGCATGCTGTCGGCATCCTCACCCCAGTTCACTAGCTTTGACGATGGCATCTCTTTAGTTTACCCATAACTAGTCGATTGGGACCAACAAGGACCACCAGTTCTGGACACATTCCAGAATGATGAGGCCATTGCCGAATTCATGGGATTAAGAGAAGGCATACCAAGTGGGGACCACAAATCTGGGTTTGCCATTGATTTAGATTGCACCGCATACTTTGGTGAGACTGTTCAGTCCTCTAGTCGCAAAAGTAAAAATAAAGTAAAAAATGAAACGTCTCTAGGTGAAAACCAAAAGGCACCTCTTGACGATAAAATAGTAAAAATAAAGGACGAATCTGCGGGTGAAAACCTCTCTGAGGCGCCCAAAGATGGAGGACTGGACTTTCTCCCCATGCAACAGGAGAAATCGGCCATGCTTATTGAGGACACAATAGAGGATAACATTTCAACTGCAAAAGACCCCAAGATGGTCCTATTTGCGGCATCATTGACTGAGGAAGAGAAACCAAAATTTCATAAATTCTTTGCAGAACAGAAAATCAACTTTGCATGGTCCTACGCTGACATGCCAGGATTGGACCCCAAACTGGTTCTGCATCATCTTCCACTATTACCCAATGCTAAACCAGTCAAGCAGAAGTTGCGTAAAATGCACCCTCAAGTTGCTCTATTGGTCAAGGCTGAATTAAAGAAATTATTGGATGCTAGATTTATAAGGTCTATAGATTATGCTGAATGGATTTCCAACCTAGTGTCGGTGACAAATCCAAATGGACTAATTCGAGTATGTACAGACTTTCGAGACCTAAATAAAGCATGTCCAAAGGACGACTTTCCTTTGCCCAACATTGACATCATAGTTGACCTAACTGCAGGACATGAGATGCTATCCCTCATGGATGGTTTCTTCGGCTATAACCAAATCCGCATTGCTCCTGAGGATCAGCACAAAATAGCATTTACATGCCCATGGGGGACGTACTGTTGGAACGTCATGCCCTTCGGTCTTAAAAACGTAGGTGCCACGTATCAAAGGGCTATGACCATGATCTTCCATGACATGATGCACAGTATAATGGAAGATTATGTAGATGACCTATTGGCCAAATCAGCAACTAGGAAAGACCACTTGAGGGTACTCGACATAATTTTCAAGAGACTTGAAAAATACAAAGTTCGGCTAAACCCTAAGAAGTGTGTCTTTGGGGTCACATCAGGAAAACTATTGGGATACATAGTTTCCCGAAGAGGCATAGAGGTCGATCCGGTAAAGGTCAAAGCAATTATAGACATGCCTCTGCCCAGAGGGATCAGTGAACTCAGAACTCTGCAGGGTAGAGTACAATCTATTCGTCGTTTCATAGCCCAATTGGCGGATAAGTGCCATCCGTTCCAGTACCTATTGCGCAAAGGTGTCTCCTTTGTATGGATGGATAAATGTCAACAGGCCTTCCAGCAAATCAAAGATTATCTGATATCAACACCAGTCCTCATTCCGCCCATTCATGGAAAGCCTTTGATTCTATACATCTCAACTACCAGTTCAGCAATGGGGGCATTGTTGGCCCAAAATGATCATGAAGGGGAAGAAAGAGCAATCTACTATATCAGCCGAACACTGATAGGTTATGAGTTGAATTACACATACATTGAACGTGCATTCCTCGCGGTTGTCTTTGCAGCCCAAAAACTAAGGCATTATATGCTCAATCATCAGACACAACTGGTGGCTAAGATTGACCCATTGAAATACCTCTTAAGTTGAGCAGCGTTAACAGGCCGGTTGGCAAAATGGGTCATGATCCTAAGTGAGTATGACATACAGAATGTTGAGCGCAAAGCAATACAAGGGCAAGTAATAGCAGATCAACTAGCAGACGCACCAATTCAAGCCACTCATCCATTAGTAACTGATTTTCCTGATGAGTCCATTTTTCATGTGGAACCGGCAGCACCATGGAAACTATATTTTGATGGGTCTCATACTGGTCATGGCTCAGGCGCTGGAATCCTGTTTATCACACCACAGGGTGATTTAATTCCTCAATCATTTCGGATTGCTTTCCCTTGTACAAATACCATTGTCGAATATGAAGCACTAGTCACAGGTCTCAAGTTGGCAATCAAATGGAAAATTCAGACATTGCTTGTATTCGGGGATTCCCAGCTCGTGATCAACCAAGTGAATGACGACTATGAAACAAAGGATGAGAAGTTGCTTCCCTACAAGAGGATGGTGGACAGTTTCCTGACATACTTTCAATTGATTTCTTTTGAGCAAATCCCCAGGGCACAAAATAAGGCAGCTGACGCAATGGCTACTATTAGTTCTCTCTTGGATATTCCTAAAAATGTGTCACAATTTGAGTTCCTTGTAGAACAGCTGTTGATACCGACATATGATATCCTAGAGTCAGAAATGGTTTGCGAACTTGTTGGTCCCAACTCTCCTTGGTATCAGGACATTTATGAATATCTCAAAACTCAAACCCTTCCACTGAGCCTATCCAATAACCAAAGGAAGTCCTTCATTAGGAAATTAGCAAGGTATGCCATTGTCAGTGACACCCTCTACCACCGTAGTTTCGACGATACCCTCCTTAGATGTCTTGACACCGACGAAGCATGTACGACCTTACGAGAAGTACATGAAGGTATATGCGGATCTCATTCGAGTGGTCCTACGCTAGCTAAGAAACTAACGAGACTCGAGTATTATTGGCCGACAATGGAAAAAGATGCAATTGAATATGTCCGGACTTGTCGCAAATGTCAAATACACAGTGACTTGGTTCATGCTCCAGCACAGGAACTCCGGCCCATCACTTCTCCTTGGCCCTTCGCTCAATGGGGACTCGACCTCGTGGGTAAGATTCATCCAACCTCATCCAACGGCCATAAATTCATTATTACTGCCACTGAGTATTTCACAAAGTGGATTGAAGCCATCCCGTTGACATGTATTACCGGCAAACAAATATCAAAATTCATCCTTAATTAGATCATTTTCCAGTATGGCCTTCCGCAGTCCATCATCACCGACAACGGACGTCCGTTCAAAAACCAAGACGTACGTGAGTTATGTGAACGATTCCATATCCAACACCACTTTTCATCTCCATACTACCCTCAAGGAAACGGCCAAGCCGAGGCGTCGAATAAAACCATTGTCAAGATCCTAAAAAAGACTGTCAATGACGCTGGTCGCGACTGGCACATACAACTTAACCCTGCTCTATGGGCTTACCGAACTAGCGTTCGTACGCCTACAGGAGCTACCCCATTCACCCTAGTCTTTGGCGCTGAAGCCATCTTACCCATTGAGGTTGAAATTCCTTCACTATGAGTTTCCAAGAAGGGTCTAACTAATGAAGAGGAGTACCGACAATCACGCTTGCATGAGCTGGAAATGTTGGATGAAAGACGACAAAACTCACTGAATCATCTCCAAGCATATTAGAACCGCCTTTGTCGTAGCTACAATAAAAAGGTTATGGTCAGAAAGTTTGACATTGGCGACCTGGTTCTCATGCTGAACCCTAAGAACCAAGCAGATAGAGAAAAGCCAAGAAATTTTGAACCAAACTGGTTGGGTCCATATATTATCATATCTTCTTTTGGTTCTGGATCATATCAACTGGCAACTCCAGATGGAGAACAGTTGACTGAGCCCATCAACAGTTTACACCTCTGAAGGTTCTACGCATAGCATCAGAGGACAAGCTGAAGGCCCTAAAAATACAAAAAATCAAAAATCAAAAAAATCAAAAAATCAAAAAATTATGAAAATAGTAAAGAGAAAAATAATTCATCCAATGGTGAAAACCTGGCAAACAGGCGCTTTGGAAAAGTACCATGGTGAAAACCTGGCAAACAGGCGCCATGCGTAATCAATCATGGCTCTGCCATCTACTGTCACTTGGTCTAAACTTGGCTTAGGATGAAAGGTATCTTCGCCACTATTCCGCAAATCGCCATCGCATCCTTCTCTACCTGTCATAGTGGATGAACGATTGACATCAGGTCCTGACGACTATCCGTCTAACAAGTCAGCAGCATCCCATCCGCATTCTTTGCAAATGGCTAAGTCTTAAACTTGACTGGGGGCAAAATGTTTACCATGCAACTGCAGTGGATGTCGCTCAAAAAGACAAAAACATCATAAAATGTCCTAAAAAAAGACAAAAACATCATAAAATGTCCTGAAAAAAAAGACAAAAACATCATAAAGTGTCTTGAAAAAAGACAAAAACATCATAAAGTGTCTTGAAAAAAGACAAAAACATCATAAAATGTCCTGAAAAAAGACAAAAACATCATAAAATGTCGTGAAAAAAAAGAGGACAAAAACATCATAAAATGTCCTAAAGGAAACCAAACAAAGCATCAGACTGCTCGAAGCACACAAGCACAGTGTTATCTCTTGTCAAAATCAATCAATCAGTCCATGTCATTGTCCGAACTACGTTGTCTCTGCGCAGTTGCTACGTAGGCAAGACTCATACTTGAGTCCCCGAGACATTAGGTCAGTCCTTTTAGGTTTGTCAAAATAAAATCATGATGCAATCTTGGATCATCAAGATAAAGTCATTGGTCATGTCGAACTACGAGGTCTCTGAGTATATGACGTAGGCAAGGCCATCTATCGATGAGCCCCCGAGGCCGCACTAGGTCAGTCCATTAGGGTTCATGACACTACATTGGCACACACGTCAAAAATCTTCAATCATTTTCCACATAGGAAAACGCCTAAAACAGAGTAAAAAAATCATTATATTCAGTATGACGATCTCATCAGCGCATCACTCATGTCATCGGGGCAATATCGACATATTGTCAAACACAAGTCAAACTCGGTCAAAGCAAGTCAAATCATTATAAACTAGTCAAACTGTCAAATTTTGGTTAAATCTTCAGATGAGTCCTTCTGAACAATAACCTCTGTCATTTACACCTTAGGATGTGTCCTTCCTAGGCGTCGTCATCGTCATTTCGGCATTTTGAGTGATCCTCTTGACATTTAAAAGATCACTCTTCCTGACATCAGTATTCTTCAGATGAGTCCTTCTGAAGAACTAACTCTGTCATTTATGCCTTCGGATGAGTCCTTCCTAGGCATCGGCATTATTTCGAGGAACCCCTTATGACCATTAGGGATCAAATTCTCTTGACATCGGCATAATTCAGGATGTGTCCTTCCTGAATTCACCAAGTCTTGACATTTTTCAAGGTCATCAAAACTTTAAACATTCGAACATCTCGACATTATCAAACATGGCATCTTGGCATCAGAACAATGGATATCCAGACGCACTTGGCAAACACTTGAAAATTGTCTTTTCATCTTTTATCATGTTATTAGTTTTTCAGCGAGATCCCACTAAGCAGGATTTAGAGAAGCAGCAACGTAGCATGACAATTGACACGCATGACTACTAGCTTCTCAGTGAGGTCCTGATCCTGGGATCTAGAAAAGCAACGACATATCATGATAGAGACTTTATTTTTGTAGTTCAACAATCATGTCACTAGTTTCTCAAGGATGTCCTGGAAACAGGATTTAGAGAAGCAACGACGTTTCATGATCTGTCCTTGTCTTTTTCTGCTTGTGGGTGATTATGACAAAAGGACTGGGGCAATCACGCTCTTAGTATGAGTCATGATTATCCTTGTCTGTGACTGTTTTGTCTTACGTAATGGCACGACCTTGCACACCTTGATCTATGTCATATCATGGTGTTTGTTGACCATTACAATAGTTTTCCCAATGATGATTAAGAGCAATAAATATTAAAAGTCCTATAGTAAAGTTTTGAAGGATTTCGTCTAGGAATTAACATGCATTTTCATAGGGCTCATGTCTTCTCTTCTTCGATCTGGTCATCTTCTCTCATCAGTCTCATCATCTTCTCTCGTCCATCCCACGATGATATCCTGTGACATCCAAAAACATAAGTGCATACATGCTCATATACATTGCATTAGGTCCATACATACATCATCCATGACATTAAATCATATACATAAGCACAAGCATTGCATTAACATAACCATTAGCATTGCATCTTTACATAAATACATCATGCACATTAACATAATCATATAAATAAGCATTGCATCATCATGGCACCAAAGATCACAAATAGACATCATAGTACATAAATGGCATTATAAATTAAGCATCATACATCATACATAGCATAATACATAAAGCATAGAAAATCACATAACACATGTAGGCCGCATTAAAACTGCATCATCATATAATATCATCTCAAAAATATACAATGTCACAGGATAGAGTCAACGGATATCCCAAAAATGGAGCTCGCAGGCTCAAACAATATAGTGTGTCACAATACAAATATGCCCTAGGGAAGGCTCTCATCATCTCCTCGGGGAGAAGAATGTGGCGGAGGCAACTCTTTCACAGGCGCTGAAACAAGGGATGGTCCTGTAGTGGCCTGTGTCTGTGAAGATGAGGGAACTGCGAGTGAAGGCATCATCGTGACAGTATAGCGCACCTGTGAGGTCACTGCAGCTAGACTCTGAGTGATAGAAGGATCTGTAACTGGTGGCTGCACCTGTCCTGACCTCTGCACTGAACCAATGGAACCCTGACTATGCCCTGAATGGTGACTCGGAGTATGCCTGCGGGAGTGGTGTGACCTATGACCCGAGGTGTGTCCTGTGGAAGTAGACCCTCCGACACTGGTATGGCTCCTGGTACCACTGCCACTACCTTACCTATTCCCACTACCTGATCTCGTCTGTGACCGGGACAAGGTAGGATCCCATCGCTCTAGCGGCACTGCCTGCTCATAAAGGGTCCTATACTGCCCCAATCTGGTGCTCACCCTAGCGAGCTCCCGAGCCATGTCTCCCATCGGTCCTGTACATAATGCCACGAACTCTGTACACCACTGTGCCGCATCCTGCTGGCGGATAACCACCTGATCCCGCTCTACACGGGCTACCTCCAGAGCTGACTGTAAAGACCTGACCTGTGCCAAGCTGACGTCTAATCTCTGCTGAAGGTCTGCCACTCTCTGATTTGCTATGGCATTTGATGGAAACCCTGAAGAAGACGGTATCTCCTCCTCCCCCTCCACCATCTGCCATCTCAGGAGTTTCTCGGCCTCATCCATGGCATTGTCCTCCTCATCGTCATCATCGGCCTCCTCCTGTCCAGCCACCTCCGTCTCCTCCTCCTGTCTAGGCTGCTCCTCCATCTCCACCTCCGATACCCCGACATCCACCTCAACCTCCTCCTCCGGTACCCTGACATCCACATCCTCCGCCTCTCCCCTCAACTCCACATCCTCCTCCTATCTCTCCCCCTCTACCTCCTCCTGTCCCCTCACCTCTGGCTCCCCCTCTTGTCTCCCCTCTCCCTCCCCCTCTTGTCTGGGCTGCTCCTCACCCTCTCCCTCCTCACCAACCTCTGGGATGGCATCTAATGCCGCCCTCTCCACTCGTGGGTGTACCCTCCAGACCTGTCTCGGCCCAACTCGCTGTCGCCTCCGCCCATCTCCGCCATCATCTCCTCCTCTGCCTCCATCTCTGCCATCCCTGCCTCCGTCCCCACCCCAACCTCCATCTCCACCCCTGCCTTCGTCATCCCCCCCTCCATCCCTGAGCTCGTGGCACCCGAGGAATGACTGACCGCCTGTCAACTGGTGTTGGCCCGTCAGGATCTGTCAATGGCACGGGTCTGCGTGCCTGCCACCATAGGTCATAAGCTGGTATCTTACCTAGATCCGCTACTCCGCCTCTCCAACCCCAGGCCTGGGCTACTAACCCATCTATCTGTTGTGTCGCAAAGGCCACCGGGATGGCCGGCCCCTATGCATACTCTCAGGAAGATCTAGCATACTCTTTCGTCCCCACGGGCACATCCTGTTGCTCGCCAAACTATCTTAACACACGCTGCGGCAAGTACATCTCAATGATCAAGGACGTCTGCACTGTCCTGCCAATAAGGTATCTGTACTGTCTGCAGAAGTTCAGATGCTCATCCTCATCATCCCATGCCTCACAATCCCTATATGGCCTCTAGATGAACGTCACCATGGTATCAATCCGATGCCGCCACCATCCTGTCTCGCCCATGTGGGTCTGTTGTAATGCGCTGGCATAATAGTAGGAGTAGGGCATCCCCGCAGCTAGCTACGGTCTATCAATGGGAGGGCAGAATATGGCAATGTGCTCCCATGCCCAGATCATCATAAGGGTGGTCCCACAGGAGATACTCTCTCCTCTCCTGTACATGACATCGTGAAGCTGGTGATATAGCATCCCTAGCAGGCAAGGACCCCACGCATAAACTGTCTTGTCTCGCCTCATGCCGACCAGGACGTCCCCCCAACCAATCGGAAATCCATGTCCTCGTCGGTCAGGAACCAAAATGCCAGCAATCAGAGTCGCCAGGAATGCATCGAAGCGCCCATAGTGCTCTGCTAGGAAATCCCAATGGATCTCATAACCCTGAATGCCGAGTCCAGCACCCTGATCCTGGTAATATGCACAGAAATTCTGCTCGCCATGACATGGATCGTACACAATCCGCTCCCCTCGAATAGGAATCCGGAGAATACGGTAGACGTTCTTCAAGGTAATCATAGCCTCACCTGTCAGCAAGTGGAAGGAACAGGTCTCGGAATGCCATCGCTCACACAGCGCCGTCAACAAACCCCTGTTCACCCGAATGGCGGGCATGAACGCAACATAGAATAAGCCTAGTCTCATCAATCGTCGCCGCTCTCATGGGCCCAACTGATCGGCAAACCGAAAGGTGGTCGGTCTGCTCTCTCTAGTATAAATAGGGGCAAGCTACCTCTACAAAAAGACAAACAATGCATTAGCACCTTTTCGGACAACCGTAATCATCAGGAAGGCATCTAAGGTCAGGCAAATATCAAAACAAGTTTTATTAAGAAAACAGGCAAGCGCGTCGCAAATAAGCAATTGCGTCGCGAAAATACGACTGCGTCATTATACATATCAAATGCGTCAGGACATGTCAATTGCATCTCTATATGACATTTGCGTCACGAAAATGTGAGGATGCGTCACAACATTGCGAATGCGGCACGTAATTACAATTACGACATTCAAATGATCAGTTGCGTTGCGACATAACGATTGTGACACTTTAGCGGTCAAATGCGACTCGGTAAGTCACTTGCGTCGCACGAATTATCAAATGCGGCGCAAACCGCCGGTGCGGCCCGTTTATGTGATGCGCTTGCGTCGCGACGCATCAGATGCGTCGAACGCGAAAGCAATTGCGGCTTACGCGAACACATATGTGTCGCGGCGCATTCGTTGACTACCCTAGAAAGCATGAAAAAAAATGTAAAACGATAAAATGACAAAGTAAGCTTAGGGTACATACCGCTGGCTCTGAGCCCTCTGGCCATCTGAAGGTCCTCACGATCTCTCCGCGGTGCTCTGACACTGGAATAACCATCCTCGCTGCCGCACCTTTTGCTCTGAGCTCTCAAGTTTTGCAAAGTGAATAGTAAAAGTGAATTGACTTTAACCCCTTTGTCAACCTATTTATAAGGTCAAAATGACATTTTTTTCAACCAAAGTCAATACTGGAGGCTCATTTCCCCACATTTGACCTCCCTGTAAGTTGCTTTAAACATGTCAGAATCCGAAACCGACTGCGCCATTGTTTTTCTAGTTATCAAATTGATTTATCGGGACCCTTTGCAAATTTTTCTGGCGCCAACCCAAAATTTGAAAATTTCTCGAGGGGGCAAGGATACTCCGTACCTTCATTGGGGCATATTCTTGACTTGTTTTTCTTTGTCACAATGTGGCAAGTGACATTATGACAAAGAGGGGCAAAATGTAGACACCTAAAAATGACCTAGGCCTGCAAGCTTCATTTTTACCACTTTCGTCCTAGCATAATTAAGTCATTTAATTATGTCCTTGGTCCACATTCGACTATTGATTAAATAATTCATAATTATTTAATTAATTCATGTCATTTGTTCCTCATGATTATTAAATAAATAAATTTTATTTATTTATCTAATACGTCATTAATTATTTAAGTCTTCCTTTAATTAAATAAATTTCTTAATTTATTTAATCCCCCTTTTGTCATTCATTTCTCCTTGATTATTAAATAAATAAATGTTATTTATTTATCTAATACGTCATTAATTATCTAAGTCTTCCTTTAATTAAATAAATTTCTTAATTTATTTAATCCCCCTTTTGTCATTCATTTCTCCTTGATTATTAAATAAATAAATGTTATTTATTTATCTAATACGTCATTAATTACCTAGGTCTTCCTTTAATTAAATAAATTTCTTAATTTATTTAATTCCCCTTTGTCATTTATTTCTTCTTGATTATTAAATAAATAAATTTTATTTATTTAATTACGTCACTAATTAAGTCCCCTTCTTTTAAAATTAAATAGATTCTAATTTATTTAATTTTTGTCCATTTCCCACTATAATTAAATAATTATTTTAATTATTTAATTATTCATTAGCCTCTTCTCTCATCAAATTAAATAAATTTTTATATTTAATTTAGCCCACTCTCTTGAATTTTGAATTAAATCATCATTTAATTCAAAATAATTCCTTTTGTCACATTCCTCTATATTTAAATAATATCTTTATTATTTAAATTATTCACTGGTCACCTGGAGTAAATAAATTTTATTATTTAATTTCTCCAGCAACCTCTTTGTCCGTGCCAATCTTATCTCTTGACATCTCATTTAATTTCAGCCCTTGATTGAATTATTTTATAATTCAATCTCAACCCTTCATCCTTATCATTGCCCTAATTTTGACCTAACCCTATTTCACACTGCAACATTCAATCTTGACCATTGATTCTAGGGTATTTGTCATCTTCTCATCCTGGCCACACATTCAAAATTGCAGTTTTTATAAAATGGCAATTTTGTTCTCATTTATCCATCTCATGCTCATTCTGTCAACTTAGGTTATTATTATTGTCATTTGCAGTCATTGTCATTTTAGTCTATTGTGAGGTCATTTCTTTTATATAAATCCTTCAACACTTGCATAGGGCTTTGTCATTAGTCTAGGTGCTCATTTGAAATCTGAGGGCATCTCTATTTACTGCAAGCTAGGAGGTGTAACAAAGGTGAAGCATGGAAAATGAAGACTTAGGGTAACTTTGTTCCTTTTTGTTTTCATATTTATTTCCTTTGTACTTTGTTACTTCAATGGATTTTTAATGTTATTGTGCTAACCCCTCTAACTATTCTAAGATTTTCCCTTGATTACACCGATAATCTAGAATCCATGCCAGTGAATGTTAAAAATGTTCCCATTGCAGAGAATGTGACAAGCTAGGTTGAAAACGTAAGAGTAGAAGTTCCTGAGGGTACTGAAAACTAGGAACAAAGAAATGTTGTAGAGGTAGAGTATAATGAAGATGCACCTGATTGGTTAGTTAGGGAATTAGCTTCCCCATTGGAAGTGGAACTAGTACCTCTAGATATCAAGAGCTTAATGCAAGAAGTGGAAACTCCTAAACCTAGGCAAAGAGAAAAAAAAATTATGTAAAAGAATTCTCGATATAGCTACTCTAGTAGTAGATAAAAGAAGACATGAAATAACGCCTAAGGAGTACAAGGTGACAAGTATCAATGTTGAACATTCATTTTGGGGACAAGAATTAGAATAAATGAAGATGAATTTAGAGACAACTATCGCCAGGGTGCAAAAAAGTAAACAAAAGAAAAGAGAGATGAAAGAATAGATTGCATGTTTGGAAAATTTTATTTTATCATTAGCCCAATCTAGCCAAGCATAGGCTGAATTTCCTCATAATCCAGTACTCATGTCACAAGAGTAGGTGGATTCTATCACAACACTTCACCATTAAATGAGTTTATTTGAAGAATCGATGGAGTACCTGGTAAGACAGGAAGAAGAATTAATCACAAATGCAATTACGAAGTATAAAGAGGCATACCATTGGTGTGAAAAGTATAAAATATTAGAAGGAGAATATAGGTTCCATAGGAGAAAATTGATGTTGAAATATGAAGTTTAAAGGCTCTTATTCAAACAAATATCTAAGAATTGATAAGTGATTTAAAGATAATCACATAGAAGGAGGTTTTCATGTGTGGAAAATGGAAGAAATGGATAAATTGGGAAGGTGACACCTTGATTAAATTTGTATCTAAGGATTTGAGAAAATCATTGAGAAATGTAATAAATTGATTGATAAAGATCAAGGTTTCATTGAAATGCTAGCATGTCAAGGTTGTGATCCCTGGACGCTAGGACAAGATGGTAAAGAAGTAAAGGTTTTCAAGAATTGGCTTGAAAGCGTAAACATAGACCCTATTCATTCATTAAACTAGGAATTCATTGATGATATTATACAGTGCAAGAACACCATGATCAAATATAAAATAGAGAAGATGCAGAGGAATGCAAATATCCTCCAGATATCAGAAGATTATACCAAGCTCAAATACAACTGGAAGGTTGTTTAGGGAATTTAGAAAGAACGAATGTATCAAGTATTGGCGGCTTTCCAAGAGTATCAACTGAAGAAAGGTCAAGAAGAGTTATCGAACTTGAATCCTGACACAAGGAAATAAATAATCGAATATCGAATACTAGAGGTGAGCATAAGGATATGTTGAAAATAATTATATAGGTTGTTCCAATCCCGATGGAGGTGTATTGTCCCAGAATTTGAAGAGTACCAATGGTCTTGTTTTATGTGAAGCGTTCATGTACCATAGCTTGGACTTGAAGACTAATGTTGGTGAAGAAGTCAAAGCTTTCGCTTTTCCTAGAAGATTCCAATGACAACTAGTGTTTTCCACATGCTATTTTCTGATTTGTTATTTATGATTCCCTTTGATAGACTCAAGTTTAAAATTTTGGGGCCTTGTTCCTATAAAAGGTCATTTGATGCTTTACTTTTATTTTAGGTTTGAAATTTGTGGATGTCGGAAGAGCCAAAACTTCTTTAAGTTTTGTTATTTTTCCTATTTTATGAATCATTCTAGATTAAAAACTTGTATGCACATAGAAGCTAATCAATATCAAAGCTAATTTGAAATCTACCACCTAGTATGAAATATTTTGTAGCTGGTTGTTTGTTTAGCTAGACAAGATTGTATGTTGCACCATTTAAGGGTGCATATAGAACCTACGTGGTGTCCAAATTAAACCCCCTTCTTTAAGGCTTGCACCATTATATTCCTAGCTTTGAAGCAATCTGGTGAAGTATAGAGTGGTTTGCTTTGATTTGGTTAATTCTTGGGGCATGCATGGAGAATACCTAGGAGCAATTTTACTTTTCAAGTATTTTTAATGCTTTGTTTTAGATTAGATGTTTAAATTTTAGAAAATGTTGCAAAAAAGAGATGAATGAATGAAAATTTATTACAAATATTTCATTTCCATTATATTATTGAATGCTTAAAGCTAAATCTACTTAAGTGATAGCAAGGTTGTTTGAAATTCATGAAATATTATTACATATTTGTTGATTTCATGAACCTATTTGATGACTGAACTGAGAATATCTCTCACCAAACCTTATGATTCCTTATCGAACCAGAAATTACCATTTACCCCTCGTGATTAATAGCATTTTCAGAACAAACCTTGAGTGAACCTAGTATGGTCAAGACCTGACTTAAACAAGCCTTGGGATTAAGTTGAGTCAACTTGAGAGATTTAGGTTGCCCCAGTTCATTATTTTGAGTAAAGATAGGTTTATGTGGTTTGTCTATGAGGATTTATCTGCACTGTTGGTGTATGACTAACATTATGATCAATAATCCCCTTCCTTAGCCAAGATCTATTTTTACATATGTTTTTGGAGGCAATTTAACATTCAAAATTCAACTTGCAAATGTCGACTATCAAGATCCAATTTTTGAAAAATTAAATAAATTCCTATAAATACCTATTCTTTTCATCTTTTGAAACTAGAAAACAATTTGGAGAACTTATGATCAAGCATTATTGTCAAGAGCATTTAAGAGCAACATTATCAGTCATTTATCGCAATAATTTAAGATCCAAACATCATGTCAAAGTTTATGTGTGTTCATGTTACCTTGTGAAGGTTAACATTGTTGTAGGTCTTCAATCATTCAAGCAAGCAAGATCCAAGATATCTTGAAGATATTTGTATTTCTTTAGTCCTTCAAGGAAGCCGTTGAAGGGTGGTGAGTTGCAACAATTTGTTCATTCATAATTTCCTTCCTTTCCATTAAGGTTTTCATCATTGACATTTCCATTATGAAAGTGGGAACACTATCATAGGGTTTGACTGAGGTAAACCCCTATATGGCACAACATTTCCCCCTTTTTGTGAATGTGAAAGTTATAGGTTTAAGAGGATTGAAGAGAGCTTGAAGATTAATTTTTCATTGTTGCATTTATTGTCATCAAATTTGTCAAGACATGAAAACTCAATTGAAAAATTGATTTATGACATTCTGACAATGGGACAAATGGGAAAAAAAAGTTTAGATCCTATTGGTGTTTTTTCCTGTACACCCATAGAATTCTCTAAAGAGTAGCCAACTCCTATAATCAATAATCCCTATGATGAGTGGCCAACTTAATGAGTAAAGGGCTTTAAGGACTTTACTCCTTCACTTCAGGCTCTGTGGGACCTAGGAGGGTGTTCCTAATTGTGATCATTTTGTACTATTTGATGGAGAACACTTCAATGCACAAATTAATTCTTGTAATTTTGCAAATAAACATAAATCCAATAAATATTTTTCTAATATTTGAATAAATGACCATCTATTTACCAGGAACGAGAAGGTATCTCAAACACATGCTTCATGATTAATAGATTTTAAATGAATTGTATCCTCATTTTAAATTCATGGTCAGGTAATTCATCAATACTTTCAATTGAAAATATTTCTAACAAATAGACCAGTGTCTCATCAATTGGGAAATGGAGTCGAACATGCAATAACAAGTAATACACAAATCCTTTAACTCTGATAATAATGGACTATTTTCACAATGCCTTACAGTCTAAAAACTCACAATTCCTAAAACATGACTTCTTATCAAATCCTTTGCAAATTATCACAAATCTGTAACCCTGTCCAAGCATTTAATTAACTCTTTAAGTCAAAGCAGAAATGGGGATACACATTCAATTGAACATTTGATGATAAAAGAAAATACCATTGATATTTCATTTATAATTTGTAGAAACTTACAATAGGAGAGTAAATGTTTCAGGGATAAGATTTGTTTTGGTATCAGTGATTTGCATAAAACTATTTTAATATCATTACATATAAGATTCAAAACCAAGATGATTCAATTGTCCTATTCATTAGCCTTCTTTCTACACCTAATTTCTACCTGGACCATATACTGGACTCAAAAATTTAGAACCCTTTGCAATGAGCCATGAAATCCCCTTTTAGCACAAGGGAGCAACAAGCATCCGGCTCAAATGCAATTACATTTCTAGATTGTTTCATTTCAGCACCAATTTGAATTTCATTTCAAAAATCCCCACATGGTCACATGCAATCATTTGTTGAGTATGGGGACACAAAACTGATAAACACCATCAAAAGGAAAATGTTGATATAGCCAAAATTTCCTTTAACCAATAGCTAGGCTTTGCATTCCATGTCCAAATTGCCTCGAGTGTCCACAGTTAGCATGAAAACCAAAAAAACAACATATGCAAGGAAAAGAAGAAAACCACCATGACAACTTTATCATAATCACAAAATTACAAAACCCACAAACCATTTCACTTAACCAGAAGAAGAACCAATAATAGAACTAGACCCATGGTACACACGCCCACTATGCATCTTTGTAGGAGGCGGGGAAGAAACTTTCTCTCCATCCTCATCTTTATTGTTACCAGGCACAGAGCCATCATGCCCACTCAGAGTTTCTATCGCTGTTAGTGGGACCAATATTGCCTCCACCCCCAGGGCTTCCAATTGATTTAGTATCATAAAATACTGATGATAACCCGAGTCTATTTCTGTTGCACTGTCTCAAGGGCTATTTGTGATGGTAGTTGGGGAGCTCTGTCTTACATAGGAGCCTTAGCCACACCTTATTTTTCTTTGCACTCCTAGTACGAACCGTGTAGGCTCTTTTCCTTTCTCCTCTACCTTCTCTGTAGTGACACCTTGGTTTCTCAACCTACTGCTGCATCTTGTAGGAACAAATGAAGACTTCTCACTAGGGGATTTCTCCTCCATGATTGGAATCTATTCAGGTACATTCTACTCACATTCTGGTACATTTCCATGGGGCTTTTGCATGTTGAACCTTGGAGACCTTCTTACTAGTAATGTAGAAGTAACTGGCTTGATCATCTTCTCTACTCAATAGCTTCATAGACTCACAATGGAACACTCTTCAGTCTCCGCATAAATTTCAAAAAATGCTAACTATTGATTAAAATGGTGAAAATGGCAACCATTCAATCTGTATTTATCAAGCAATTTTGATGGTGTTTGATCATCGATTTTGGTGTCACATGCTCAAGGAAGTAATTAATCACTAGCATCCATTTCATCACCATTAATAACCTAGGTACTTGGAGATTTGTGTATCATTCCTCATAATAGTTGGGAATTAATTTCTCGCACACACCAAGACCCAATTAATCGCTCCTAAAGAGAACACACCATTAATGCTCACTGGTTGTAGAGAAAAATGGATAACACATGTTTGCTTCTAATTTTTAAATGTTGGTCATCGATTTCAGAATGAGATAGAGGATCGAGCAGCTTAGATGAGGTCAAAAAAAGTTTGAAAACCCAAGACCATAGCTTGTAATCCTCTAGCAAATAAGAACTCGCTGACTGGGAGCCACGTCATTCATTCCACGGGCTCCACCATACTCTACAAAATGGTCAAGAAACTCCACATGTCCTCCTTTGGTGTACCTTGCAATATTTCTAGTGGGAATTAATTAAATGTTGCGAGGTGTGCAATGAACGCCCAGGATTAAATTCTAACTTTTCATAATAGTCGTCAATCTCCTCATAATCAATCATTGAATGCTTGTACAAGGGTCAGGCCCCACATGGCAAGGACACACATCAGAATGTCGCAGACCTCGCATGTCTTATGATAGCTATGCATTAATTCCTACACGGTGTGTGATGGATGGTGAGGATTGAATCTTTGACTCCAACGGGCCATATTCCTGCACATTCCAAATGTTAGTCTTAAGACGGGACCATGACTAGGCTGACAACAATCAAACCCTTGAGGAAAATGACTTAAGTCCTTTTAGAAATGAAATATTTCTCCCAACTCTATAAGCATTTGGTGTGGGACAATGCGCGGGGTGATCGTCTCTCCTAAACTAAAGGGGTTGGTAACTAAATGCATTCAAAGGCTCAAGTGATGACTAACTTGAATGGTAACCAGTGGGAACAGGTCAATGCAAAATTATAATGTTGAAGGGTTTTAGGATAGAACATTTATAAGGTAAGGGTACACAAACCAAAACCTTAGCCAATCCTTGGACAAATAGCTTGACAATCATGATCCAAGTCATGATTTTCTCAAATTTTTGCAAGAATTTTGGGAGCTCTATCAGTGGCTCATGCTCAAGGAAATATACCCCCAATGGGTATAGTGAGAATTCAAATCTCAGGTTGAAGTAGACTAGGGAAGAAACAGAAAAACCACAAGAGCTTTTTCGGACAAGGCAATCAAACACATCCAAAAAGAAACACACAAAAGTGGACCTATATACATTATTCACAAAACTATACAATGCAATTTGTCTTTTCAAAAGCTTCTTTTATACAATTGGCTTCAATACTCAAATTGGAGGCCCATGGCCCCCAAGAACTCAAGACTAGTTCTTTCCTCTATCAAAAACTCTGTCATGTTCTACTTGTAGTGGATCAACATGTGCATTATGCATTTCTAAGCAACCGACATTATCATCATTGAAACCACTAGTTCCACTTACTATGGAACCGTCTTGCTCATTAATCTGTTCTAGCATAGACATCAAATTGAAATGGAAAATTAAAACATTCATACTCCATCTGATCTTGAATTTTAACATCACATTCATCTTGTAAATCAAATTGAAATCCTTCATAGACACTTTGTTGTATGTTGGGCCAAGCTTTTGAAGTATCAAAAATACAAGATTCATATTTAGTAGCACCTTCATTGCACTTGACATGAGTGGTATCCTCAATGGATGGAAAAAATTCCATGATAAGGTCCAGGAGAAGTGGGGCATCTACAAATATTCAAGTGCACATTCATGTTGATTAACATCATACCTCATGCTATCTACACCCCTAGGCTCCTCTCCACATGAATCAAACAATCTTGCAATGTTAACATAATCTGAAGACTCGTGAAATTGTTCCTCCTCATCAAAATGCAACAATATTGCTTGAGGACCAATGTACCCATCTGAATGCATATCTTGATTATTCAATAATAGGCCTCTCCCTTCATCCATGTATATGTTATCTCCATTATCATGTATGGTTTGAAATTCAACCTCTATTTTAAATATACAATCATGTATTATAAGAGCATGGGCATGTTCATCTATGTCTCTCTCAATACCAGTGTTGTATTTAGGACTGTTACCATAGACAATGCCATCCTTATCTTCAAATTCTTCACCCTATGAACAACTATCACATTTAATTATCAACAAACCTGAGTTACACTCTTGGTAATCATCAGATACAATCTACTCATTCATTTGTGGGCCAACTACTTCACCAATACTTGTGCGACTAGATCTTTCATGTGACAAGGTAGCTATTGTATCAAGGTTTCCTTCCTCAAGTATGGAGTGAAAATCCCTAGTGTCAACCTGATCTTCATTTCTTGTTGTCTCATTTGTACCATCTCCAACATATTCACAAGTGGTACTTGCCAAAAGCTCATCAAGATTTTCAACAAAGAGTGGATTACTCCTACACTAGTAAGGATTACCATGTATCACCTCACCTACTAGTGAGGGTTCATCAATTAAGGGATTCTGCCACACTTTCATCATTTCCACATATACCCCTACTTTCTCTATATGAGGCCGTTAGGGTTAGAAGACATATATCTAACAATTAAATGCAGATTTGATCAATAAAAAGGAGAAATAAAACACAGAAAAATTATAGCAGAAACAAGACAACACAAAGAATTTAACATGGTTCACCCAATCCGGGCTACATCCACAAAACTGCAACCATCCAAGGATTTTATTATCCAATGCAAAACCTATTACAATCTTACGAATAATCGCCTTTTCTCTACATACTTGTTATTCGTGTTCTAAAATTTTTAGGTCATGGAATTTGTTTTCCATATTTACCCTCTTTGAAGTCCTTGTTGTTATCTTATAAGTCTTTTTCCTTAAAGTTTATCTTTAAAGGTCACCAATCCCTCAGTTTTCATAACCTTTGTCATAGGTTTCCTAGGTTATATAACTCATGTCGCCACTTTCTTTAAGTTTGTAACCTAGTCATTGGTTTATCAAATTTCATAACTTTATGTGTTAGCGACTTAGGTTTTGCCATAGTCCGTTCCCATGATGTCTTCAAGCAAGTCACAGAATTAGAGGTTATCATAACCAATCAACTCTAGATTTTGGTTACCAAGTTACCAATCCAAGCAACCTGGCGCCATGCCTTCTTTCTCGCTCATTTCAAGGTGTCGTACAACTTGGAGATGTCTAATCATATTGAAGAGTGTGCACCTTTTAAATCAATTTCCTTCTTTCAAAAAGTAAGGAGCCAAGTATTTCATAAATATGGTACATGCAGATGTGATGGAAACTTAAATACGAGGTGGTGGGAGATTTTCGTCTATATTTACATATTGTATTTTGTACCCATCTTTCTCATTATTTCAGTTTGTTTATCTCCCTGAAGGTTAAGGACTTATGTAGACTACTATAGGGAACCGCTTGTTGACTGTGAGAGACACAGACATCAAACCTCTAGATTTGAAAGAATTATGGGAGCACTTGGATAGTAAAGGAGTTATGACATTGAATGAGAGGCTTGCAGTGAGTGGTTTGGTTAATGCTAGTGGAATACCTAAAGTGGTAGATTGTTTTGAACTTGTACTTTCCTGTGCAAAGAGGTACGTTCTTGAAACACAAAAATTAGAGTAGTGGATGAGTCAGTGGTTAACAAGGTCACTCCTAAAGCTGTGTCTCTAGCTCTCAGTCTCCCAGTGGACCTACCATTTGAGAAAATCTTTGGTGCAATTGCCGATGAATTATTCAAAGAAAAAGAAGATTGGTGTAAAAATTTGATGGCTAAAACTTGGTTGAAGTTCGAAAGGAAAGGTAAGTCCCAATTACCCCCTAAGCTTAAAAAGACACATTTTAAGGATGAGATTTTTAATGCCATTACTCTATTGCATCGTGTCATTGGTAATGGAGACTCTGAAAGCTTTGAAGACTGGATGTGTTTATTTATTTTGAAAATCTATGAGGAGGGTTTCTTTATTAATTAGGGTGAAATTATATGTCATCATTTAAAAGAGCAATTGTTGAAGTATCAAAAGTGCACCACTTTCCACATGTGCTCCTATTTAATATATCTCATTTCCAGTCAGAAAGATGTTTGGTTAGGGTTGGAAATGCAGGGTGCACCAGTACAAAGCATGCCTATATACAAATTTGTTTCGTAGCTCACCAAAAGGTTTGGAATGGAAAATTACCGTCGTGTTAATGATGCCTTCTTAATGGATACTGCCAGGAGGCTGGAAGGGAAATCAGAAGCCCGCTTCTCTCTAGACTCTATGTCCTTGATAATGAGATACGGGAGTTTTTACATTCAGTTCAATATTTTTTCTTATTTAATGATGGGTGGATTTGAGGGTGTTCCATTAAAGTGCCCAGATACCTAGATGACCTTATTGTGTTTCTAGAAGTCTGCAGACAAATGGCTGAGGTAAATTTTAAATATTTGAAAATGGGTAAGAAAGGGTATCCTTTCCCATTAGTATTCTCTTATTTCACATACAAAAGTAATTAGGTTGCCAAACAAGCCTGAGAGGCCTTGAGACAATTCCATTTTCCTAATTGTTTTGGAAGAGCCAGCTTTGATAGTAAAGGTTTCGTCAGACAAAATTGTCATGGTGGGAGCTCCTATGTGCATGTTCCTCAATTTGAAGATTTCTGGAAGGATTTTGTCAATGAATTTGAAGTTTTCAAAAGAGACAATATGAGGTTAACTCTTAAACAGATTTAGGATTTCAAGCTGCCTCTATGCATCCCAGAAAATGTATTCGAAAATTTGATAATTTTCTTGGTTATGGTAAGTTTTTGTCGGGGTTTTCCATATGTGTTGATTGGAGTAAGGAAGAGTGATCTAATATTCACGAGCACTCATTTTTAGTTATTGAGAAGACTCAGGATTGGCTAGCTGGTAAAGGGAAGCAGTGTGCGAGTTCTACCCATGGTTCAAAACCTTCAGGTGGAAAGGAGACAAGGTCATCAACTCAAGCTTTGAATGTTACCCCATCAACAAGAAGACTTGCAGATAAATCATCTGGGTCAAATTGACAGTTAGGGGGAGATGGAGAAAAACCAAAGGATGTGACCAAGTTGAAGTCCACCTGTGAAAAAAATTTACCCTCCTCTTCCCCTAAGGAGAATGAAGATCAAGATAAGATCATAGTTGTAGATTTTGGAAATATTTTCGAGAATATTACAGATGATAATGTTTTCCTACTTTGTTTGAACATGTACCTGTTCCATCTAAAACTCCAGTTAATACTCTTCACAAACAGTGATTGCCTATTTTCAAAAGTACAAGTGAGAACACAACTACAACATCTCTAGTTTGGTTGAAAAAGTTGGTGGAAAAGAAGAGAAAATCAATTCCTTCTGCTATGGTAGAAGTTGATACCGTAGCCAAAGTTCTTTAGGGTTCTTCTAAGCCTAAAAAGGATAGAAAAAATATCCAGGATAATAAATGATGAGGTCTTAGGACACCAATTATTGGAAGTGGCGGACCCAATAGGAGAGTTGAATGAAAATGAAATTACTATAAATGATTATAAGATCACTCATGTGGATATGGGACCTGCTACCTTTAAAGGAGATGTATACCATTATGGTTTCTCTGTGGATGCCCTAATCAAATGTGCCAAGGGTCTGAGGAAAGAAAACATTCAATTGCAATCTCAAGTACTCGCTCTCAGCTAGTTTATTTCCTCTTTGATTGCTACTCCTACTGTTGAAGAAAGCACTAGCTCTCATATTGAGAGCATCGATTCTAAAACTCTGCAACAGGTTAAAAGGAGTATGATCTATTGAAAAGCTTCCAATGAATGGATAGAGATGATCTCCTAGAACGATTTATTATACTTTGGTGGGACTGTTCCTTTCTATTCAACAATTAATTCAAAAGGGAAAGAATTATTAGTAGAATTGCAACATATGAGAAAGGAACAAAATACTCTTTTTGTATTGTCCAAGGAAATTATAGATTTGGTTAATCTAGATCCAATTACATTAATAGGGGAGAAAATTGTGAATGATCCCAAAGAAGTTGATTCAAATTGGGCTGATTTTTTGGAATGGCAGTTGAGCATATATGATAACCTCATCAAGGAAACTAATGCTGCAATGGGGAAATATTTGGATATATTAGTTGAAATCAAAGAAAATTGTCATAATCTGGGTGTAGATATCATGGATGAATTTCAAGAGAAAATTCTGGAATTCAATGAAATTGCTATGAAATGCAAATAAACGTATAAAGAGGAAATATCTGAAACATCCACAACTACTTGGGAATCCTTCTCTAAACTCAGCAGAATGAAGTCTATTTGAAGTCCTACAAGACATGGCGAGATAGAATGGATCAAACTGTAGCTGATGCTGAGAGAAACTTAAACAGATGGAAGAACCGGTTACAGATAACTACTACTCAAGGTGGTGAGAACATTATTGTAGTTATTACCAAGTACCAAGAATACAGAGTGAGGAAGAGGGAAAAGTAAGGCTTGCTAGAAGATGAAGAGTGTGGAATCATTGAAGAATAATGCTTATCTATTTTTAGCATCAACTTAGTTTAGCTCTTTTTCTTTTAATTACCTTTAAAACACTTTATTTTGCATTATGTTTAAACGATGGTCTTCAAGAAACCGTTATTTGAAACTTATTTTCAAGACTTTAAATATTGTGGGGTGGGGAGATCTCTCTGTCGCTCTCTCTCTCTCTCTCTCTCTCTCTCTCTCTCTCTCTCTCTCTCTCTTTTGGGAAAACTTTGATTTTCTTAGAAGAAAGACATAAAGTTTCTCTAAAATATTTTCTTTTCTTTTCGGTATGAATATGCTATGGTGAACTATGTAGATATAATCTTTGAATTATAGTTCATAATCTTATTTTGTTTCTATGGATATGTCATTTGTGTATGTTTATATTTAAATGGTTATTAATATGGAATTTCTTGCTGTGAAATGTTGATCTGTGAATGAACATTTTATGGTATATTTGGAAAGTTTTGCGATCATTATTATTGAAATTGCTATTGTTTGAATACACCTTTCAAAGCTTTCTAGTTAAAGTGTTACCTTAATTTTCTTTCTAGTTAAAAAGCAACACATTTAAATTCATTGCATATCATATAAGGTAGCTGCCACCTTGTTTGAAAGAAAAGAATCAGAATAGAATATCATCAAATCTAATTCAACTGTTGTTTGCATTGTCATCTCCATGGGTGTTAGAATATAGAGTTAGGTGAAAAATTTGTGAACTAACAAATTTTTGGCAACTCTACTAGGGATAAAATTGAAACTTTCGAATAATCATACTAAGATTAGTTGCTTATTGATGGGGAAAATGGTGCTACCCCATGAGAATATCTTTCTTGATTTACAACCTAATCTTGGCTTTCAAGACAAATAGGAAGATATAATTGGCCAACTAAATATGCTCACTTGGTGCACACATAGAAGCCTAGAAGATTATAGAAGAGCAAGTCAAGTGTTAGAAAAAGAAGAGTTGGTTGAAAACCTAAGGTTGTTTCTATTAATGAAAAGAAGGAGACAAAGGGAGAATTTGATGAAGGATCAGGCACCAAATCAAATTCCTGAGAATCAACCAAGACAAAACCTTCTGAACAATAGATAGTGAGTGGAAGTTGGAAACCCCAGAAACAAGTGCATTAGTTGGGAAAGGTTGGCTTCTAAGAGATACACTAGAGGAGATAGGAGTAAAGGAATTAAAGACAATGATTTTGAGTTCCTAGAATCAGTTAATTTTTCATCTTCCCCACCTACACAAAGGACTCGTTCTATCAGTAGACCTCCTATCCCTACTAGGTCATCACCAACCCTAAGCTATTCTTGTCAAACCCTTCTTTTGTATGGGATCATTCGTCCATTACAAGTAATTTTTCCTGTAAACATGGCTCTTCCGGTTCCATGGGGTACTACCATAGGTCCATTAACCTTGGGAGCTCAACTCCATGATTTACCGAAGGGTGCCAAAAAGATTGTACCTAAATTTGCATGGAAAGGTGAGTCCAAAAGAACATATTAAAGCTTTCTTTGTTGCCTCTTCCATTCTAGTAGTACAACATGAGGATGTGGCAATGAGGCTCTTTGTAGAATATTTAACAAAAGTTGTTGTTGACTGGTTTAATAATCTCCTGGTGGGATCAATCTAGAACTGGGCTGATTTTAGGTCTAAATTTGAAGATAGGTTTAAGTCTACTAAAAATGATGAGGTATTAATTGCTCAATTGACTACCATGAAGAACGAGATACATGAAACTATGAGAGATTTTGTAGCTAAATTTAACAAACTCTACAATAGGATTCCTGCAAACATGCGACTGGGAGAATTGTTGAAGTGTCTTTTTATCAATGCCCTACCACTAGATGTTTGTTATTCTATCAAAAGAGAAGGTGTTGCAGATTTACAAGTGGCACAAGACAGAGCCATATCTATAGAAGATGATTTGATCACTGCTAGGAAATGGAAGAAAGAATTTCAGATTGGAAAACCATCCCCTATGAATTCTACAGACTCAGACATATAGAGGTTAGCAAATGATGTTATTAATCTTAAGGGATAGATGCCCAAAAATGATCCACCTCCCTTATATCAAGATCCACCAAGGAATATTCACATGGGGGATTACAATAAGACAACTCCAAATCAGAGATTCGCTATCGAGCAAGCACCATCTTCAAGTAAGAGAAACCATCTCATGTGCAAATTCCATTTAACATCAGATCACAATGGAGCTACTTGCCCAGAAATGATCAGATACATGCAAATGATGTCAAAAAATGAGCATATTGGGGAGATGAATGTGAGTGAATAGAGAGATATGGGTATGAAATTTTTTGAGTATGTACCGGATAGTGAATCAGGAGAATATGTGTATGTAATGGTTAATGATCTGAATTGTGCAGTGTTCACCAGAGTGCAACATGCCAGAGGAGAGGGGTCAAGTTCTTCTTCTACTTCTAAATAAATTTTGACAAAGCATAAGAAATCTAAACAAATAGAGGTACCCAAAATTCTTACCCCTGAAACTTCTTGCAAAGATTCATTTGATATATTTGAGTCATGTAAAAATACTAAAGTCCAAATTTCTCAAGTAGAATACCTAAGACTCAACCCTGCTGAGTTGGATAGATTGGTCAAATTTGTTAAACAGTCTCCTCCCATTCAATGTAATGCCCAAATAATTCTTGATGAAGTGACCCAAAATGATGGACAAGTTTATTCCAATTATGTCGAGAAACTTGTAGTTCAGTCAAATCCATCTGCAAAACCAGAACCCTTTTACGTGTCTCTATTCATTGTTGGTTATAGAATTAGTAATTGCATCATTGACTCTGGAGCCTCATAAAATGTTATGCTTGTTCAAATTACTAAAGCTCTTGGCTTATCTTATACACTAGCTCAAGGGAAATTTTATTCTATGGATGGACCACCAATTCCTATTATTAGTCAACTTAAAGACACTTAAGTATCCCTTGCTAATTTCCCTAAAAAGAGATTGAAGTTAACAATACTTATGGTTGATATACCTCATAGTTATGAAATACTTCTGAGTAGGAGTTTCTGTAAAGATTTGGGTGGAGAAATTAAGTTGGACTAGTCACATTCCTTGATACCTTTAGATGGAAATAAGATTCGTCTGGACCTGGAGCTAAAAGATAAGTTTACAGTACTTGAATCTGGGGATCCCATAGCAGATATTCTATTTGTAGAAACTAGACTAGGAACTTATATGTGTTCCTTGACAAGAGAGGAATGCCCACAAGATGTTAACCTTGGATTAGCTGATGAATTATGGACTTTAGAATTTGATGGTAGTTGTTCCACTACCGGGTCAGGTGTTGGGGTTGTTTTGGTCTCCCTGATGGATACAAATTTCCTTATGCCTTTAAACTAGAATTTACTAACACCAATAATACATCTGAATATGAAGCCATGTTGCTTGGTATGGGCATAGCTAAAGAAAAAGGGATCAAACAGCTGAAAGTCATTGGTGATGCTGAATTGGTGGTTAAGCAAATCAAGAAGATGTATACTATGAAGAATAATCAGCTAAGGAACTATAGAAATCGACTATGGGATTGTATTGAAGAATTTGATGCTTTTTCCATTTGGTCAGTCCCTAGAGACAAAAATACTAGAGCAGATTCATTAGAATTTTTGGCTTCCCTTTTGTTACCACACCTTGCTTTTAAGGACAAGAAATTTTAGATTGAGATAGTTTACTACCCAAGCATTCCTGATAATGTGGATCATTGGTAGGTGTTTAATAATGACCAACAAATTATTGCATTTCTACAAAAGGAAAAATCCTTTGCTCACATTTTCTTTGAAGGCAGTGAAGATGAAAGTAATGATGTTTTAGAAGGAAGTACCAATAACTTAAATAATAAAGATACTGAAGTAATTCAGTTAAAAGGAAATAAAATCCCAAAGGGACTGGTTTCTCTTGAAGATTTGTTTAATAGACATGACCATTTTCTGAAGAAAAAGGGAAGTGTTTCAATTGAAACTCTCGCTAAATATGATAGGATAAATATTGGAATGGAACAAGAGCCTAAGTTTGTTTGCATTGGTAAATGTTGTTCTCCTAAAGAAAAGGAAAAATTGATTTCTCTGCTAATTAGATATAGGGATGTTTTCACATGGTGTTATGATGATTTAAAGAAATTTAGGAATGGAGAATTGTAACATAAGATACCTCTAAAATCTGGGGTGACACCTTTTAGACAAAAGTAGCGAACTTATAATCCAAAGGTGGCAGAGACCATTTTTAAGGAGATAGACAATATGTTAAAAGCAAGAATAATTTATCCTATACATCATTCCACATGGGTCACAAATATAGTTCCTGTAAGAAAAAAGAATGGTGAAATAAGGATATGTGTTAATTTCATAAATCTAAATCAAGCGTCCTTGAAGGATAACTATCCCTTGCCTATAATGGATCACATCTTACAAACTGTTTCCAGATTAGAAATGATGTCTATGCTCGATGGGTTTTTAGGCTATAATCAAATAGAAGTTTCCCCTGAAGACCAGCATAAAAATACTTTTACTACCCCTATCAGTGTTTTTGCATATAACAAAATTCCCTTTGGTTTGATTAATGCAAGGGCTACCTTTCAAAGGGCTATGGACCTGTCATTTAGATATTTGAAGAATAAAATCATTGTAATATACCTGGACGACCTCATGGTTTTCTCCAAGAAAAGGGTCAATCACTTGCATGATTTGGAGATTGTACTACAACATTGTAGAGAAGAAGGAATTTCATTAAATCCCAAGAAATCTATCTTCGCTATCATAAAGGAAATTTTTTTGGGTCATATTGTATCGAAAGATGGTATTAAAATAGACCTTGAAAGGGTAAATTCCATTATGCAATTGAAGTTACCTGCTAATAAAGATGGAACTAGATCCTTTTTTGGCCAGGAAAATTTTCTCAGGAAATTTATTCCATATTTTGCTAAGTTGACTAAGCCTATTGTTGATATGATGAGAAATCTCCCAGTGTTTAAATGGAGTAGTGAAGGGAAACAATCATTTGAGAACTTAAAAGCTGCAATAGCCAATGCACCAACTTTAGTTCGACCCGATTTCACTAAAATATTCATTATTTACAATTATGCATTTGAACATACTGTATCAACTCTCTTGTTGTAGAAAAAAGAAGGCATTGAATCTCATGTTTATTTTATGAGCTCCCCACTCAAAAATTATGAGCTTAAATATTCATCCCTTGAAAAGAAAGTGTATGCTGTATTGAAGGCTTTAAAGAGTTTTAGATTCTATATTCTCCATTCACATACAACTATTTATGTGCCAGAGACTGGTGTGAAGAGTATTCTCACTCAACAATATATAGGCTGCAATAAGAGAGGAGCTTGGATAGCTAGAGTGCAATAATATGATTTGGAAATCAAACCAACTAACCTAGTTAGAGGTAGGGGTTTGGTCAAGATCATTGTAGAAAATGAACTGGTTGAGCAAGAACATTTACCTCTAGTCTTGTTTACTAGTATTGTAGATGAGTGGTTTTCCAAAATTTCTTATTATCTAACCTATGGGGATTGCCCAACTCATCTGTCCCCTAAAGAGAAAAGAAATTTGAAACTAAAGGCCAACAAGTATGTTACTTGGGATGGAAATTTATACAAAAAAGGGGTGGATGGAACTTTCCTAAGATGTGTTGACCAAGAACAACAAAAGAAATTATTATAGTTTTTTCATGAGGAAGCATGTGGACATTTTTCAGCATCTATGATAGCTTTCAAAATCCTGCGTCAGATATTTTATTGATCGGGAATGTTTAAAGATGCTTACAATTGGGTATCAAAGTGTGAAAAATGTCTAAGATTTACTAGTAGACTCTAGCTTGCTGCTTTGCCACTCAAGCTTGTACTTATTGACGAACCCTTTAAACAGTGAGGTTTAGATTTTATTGGTCTGATTAATCCCAATTCTAGTGTAGGACACACATATTTTGACTACCACCGATTATTTCACCAAATGGGTTGAAGTTGTTCCAGTGAAACACACTACCACTGAAGTTGTGTGTAATTTCTTGAAGGAAAATATCTTGGTAAGATTTGGGGTACTTAAGAAAATCGTTACAGATAATGCCTCTTATTTTTCTTCTGCCGAAATCACCCTTTTCTATTATGATTATGGTATAAATCTAGCCCATTCATCTAACTATTATCCACAAGGAAATGGGCAGGCATAGTCCAGTAATAAAAAATTGATAGCCATCATCAAGAAGCTAGTTGATGAGAATAAAAAAAATTGGTATAATAAATCTATATGATGCATTATGGGCTGATAGGACAACGTGTAAGAGAGCTATTGGTATGTCACCTTTACAGCTAGTTTATGGAATTGATAGTACCCTACCCACACCTTTGGAAATCACAACCCTTAATTTACAAAAGGAAATTGAAGATGGTGAGTTCCAATCTACACTTGACAAAAGGGTTATGTATCTGAATAAATTGGAAGAGCAAAGAGAACATGTGGTGGATAAAATTGGAAAACAACAATAGATGGTTAAAAGAATTTTTTGACAAGAGGGTGAGACAAAGAAAGTTTGTTGTAGGAGATTCAGTCCTACTCTGGGATAGAAGGAAACAGCCTAAAGGGGCCCATAAGAAGTTTGATTCTTTATGGAGGGGGCCTTTCAAAATCAGACAAGTGGTTGGTGAAAACACCTTTTAATTGGCTTACCCAGATGGTATTCATTTGCCTCTTTCCTATAATGGGAAAGATCTAAAACTTTTGGAATAAGTCTTCGATGGTTCTTCTTTGCACATATTTTCTTTTTATTGTGTTGGTTTTGGTCTCCATTTTCCAAATGAATAAGGCCTTTCCCATGGTTTTCTAGATTCTTTGCGTCCTGATAGTCCTTGCCCCCACTCGGAGCCACTATTATTCATGTTCTAAAAATTTTAGGCAATGGACTTTTTTTCCGTATTTACCCTCTTTGAAGTCCTTGTTTTTATCTTATAAGTCTTTTTCCTTAAAGTTTATCTTTAAAGGTCACCAACCCTTGGTTTTCGTAACCTTTGTTGTGGGTTTCCTTGGTTATATAACTCATGTTGCCACTTTCTTTTAGTTCGTAACCTAGTTTTCAATTTATCAAGTTTTGTAACTTTATGTGTTAGTGACTTAGGTCTTGTTGTAGTTCGTTCCCATGTTGTCTTCAAGCAAGTCATGGAATCAGAGGTTATCATAACCAATCAACTCTAGATTTTGGTTACCAAGTTACCAATCCAAGCGACCTGGTGATATGCCTTCTTTTTCACTCATTTCAAGGTGTCGTACAACCTAGAGATCTCTAATCATATTGAAGAGCGTGCACCTTTTAAAGAAATTTCCTTCTTTCAAAAAGTAAGGAATCGAGTATTTCATAAATACAGTACATGCAGATGTGATGGAAACTTAAATATGAGGTGGTGGGAGATTTGCATCTATATTTACATATTGTATTCTGTACCCATCTTTCTCATTATTTTAGTATGTTTATCTCCCCGAAGGTGAAGGACTTATGCAGACTACTATAGGGAACTGCTTGTTGAATGTGAGAGACACAAACATCAAACCTCTAGATTTGAAAGAATTGTGGGAGCACTTGGAGATTAAAGGAGTTACCACATTGAATGAGAGGCTTGAGGTGAGTAGTTTGGTTAATGCTGGTGGAATACCTGAAGCGGTAGATTGTTTCGAACTTGTGGTTTCCTGCGCAAAGAGGTACTTTCCTGAAACACAAGAAATTAGAGCAGTGGACAGGTCAGTGTTAATCAAGGTCACTCCTGAAGCTGTGTCTCTAGCTCTTGGTCTCCCAATGGACCTACCATTTGATAAAATCTCTGGTGCAATTGCCGATGAATTATTCAAAGAAAAAGAAGATTGGTGTAAAAATTCAATGGCTAAAACTTGGTTGAAGTTCGAAAGGAAAGGTAAGTCCCAATTACCCCCTAAGCTTAAAAAGACACATTTTAAGGATGAGATTTTTAATGCCATTACTCTATTGCATCGTGTCATTGGTAATGGAGACTCTGAAAGCTTTGAAGACTAGATGTGTTTATTTATTTTGAAAATCTATGAGGAGGATTTCTTTATTAATTGGGGTGAAATTATATGTCATCATTTGAAAGAGCAATTGTTGAAGTATCAAAAGTGCACCACTTTCCACATGTTCTCCTATTTAATATATCTCATTTCTAGTCAGAAAGATGTTTGGTTAGGGTTGGGAATGCAGGGTGCACTGGTACCGAGCATGCCTATATACAAATTTGTTCCGCAACTCACCAAAAGGTTTGGAATGGAAAATTACTGTCGTGTTAATGACGCCTTCTTAATGGATACTGCCAGGAGGCTGGAAGGGAAATCAGAAGTTCACTTCTCTCCATAATCTATGTCCTTGATAATGAGATATGGTATTTTTTACATTCAGCTCGATAAATTTTCTTATTTAAGGATGGGCGGATTTGAGGGTGTTCCATTGAAGTGCCTAGATATCCAGATGACCTTATTGTGTTTCTAGAAGTCTATAGACAAATGGCTGAGGTAAATGTTAAATATTTGAAAATGGGTAAGAAAGGGTATCCTTTTCCATTAGTATTCTCTTCTTTCACATGCAAAAGTAATTAGGTTGCCAAACAAGCGTGAGAGGCCTTGAGACAATTCCATTTTCCTAATTGTTTTGGAAGAGACAACTTTGATAGTAAAGGTTTCGTCAGACGAGGTTATCATGGTGGGAGCTCCTATGTGCATTTTCCTCATATTGAATATTTTGGAAGGATTGTATTAATGAGTTTCAATTTTTCAAAAGAGACAATATGAGGTTAATTGTTAAATAGATTCAGGATTTTGAGTTGCCTCTATGCATCCCAGAAAATGTATTTGAAAATTTGATGATTCTCCATCCTGATTATGGTATGTTTTAATCGGGGTTTTCCATATGTGGTGATTGGAGTAAGGAAGAGTGCTCTGATATTCACGAGCACTCAGTTTCAGTTATTGAGAAGACTTAGGATTGGCTAGCCAGTAAATGGAAGCAGTGTGCGGGTTATACCCATGGTTCAAAACCTTCAGGTGGAAAGGAGACAAGGTCATCAACTCAAGCTTTGAGTGTTACCCCATCAATAGGAAGACTTGTAGATAAATCATTTGGATCAAATTCACAGTCAGGGGGAGATGAAGAAAAACCAAAGGATGTGACCAAGTTGAAGTCCACCTATGAATAGAATTTACCCTCCTCTTCCCCTAAGAAAAATGAAGATCAAGATAAGCTCGCAGCTACAGATTTTGGAAATATTTTCCAAAATATTACAGATGATAATGTTTTTCCTCCTTTGTCTAAAGATGTACCTATTCCATCTAAAAATCCAGTTAATACTCCTCACAAATAGCAATTTCTTATTGTCGAAAGTACAAGTGACAAAGCAACTACAACATCTCCAGGTTGGTTGAAAAAGGTAGTGGAATAGAAGAGAAAATCAATTCCTTTTGTTGTGGTAGAAGTTGATACTGTAGCCAAACTTCTTTAGGGTTTTGCTAAGCCTAAAAAGGCTAGGAAAATTTCCAGGATAATAAATGATGAGGTCTTAGGACACCAATTGTTGGAAGTGGCAAACCCAATAGGAGAGCTGAATGAAAATGAAATTACTATAAATGATTATAAGATCACTCATGTGGATATGTGATAGGTGCTACCTTTGAAGGAGATGTATACCATGTCAGTTTCTCTGTGGATGCTCTAATCAAAGGCGCCAGGGTTTGAGGAAAGAAAACATTCAATTGCAATATGAAGTACTCACTCTCAACCAATTTATTTCCTCTTTGATTGCTACTCCTGTTGTTAAAGAAAACACTAGCTCTCATATTGAGAGTGTTGATTATAAAACTCTACAACAGGTTAAAAGGAGTATGATCTATTCAAAAGGTGCCAATGAATGGATAGAGATGATCTCCCATAACGCTTTATCATACCTCAGTGGGACTGTTCCTTTCTATTCAATAGTTAATTCAAAAATGAAAGAATTATTAGTAGAACTGTAGCATATGAGAAAGGAACAAAATACTCTTTTTGTATTGTCCAAGGAAATTACATATTTGGTTAATCTAGATCCAATTACATTAATTAGGGAGAAAATTGTGAATGAACCCAAAGAAGTTGATCCAAATTGGGCTGATTTTTTGGAATGGTGATTGAGCATATATGATAACCTCATCAAGGAAACTAATACTACAATGAGGAAATATTTGGATATATTAGTTGAAATCAAAGAAAATTGTCATAACCTAGGTGTAGATATCATGGACGAATTTAGAGATAAAATTCTAGAATTCAATGAAATTGTTGTGAAATTCAAATAAATGTATAAAGAGAAAATATCTGAAACATCCACAGCTACTTAGGAATCCTTCTCTAAACTTGGTAGAATGGAAGTCTATTTGAAGTCCTATAAGACAGCGCAGGACATAATGGATCAAATTGTAGCTGATGCTGAGAGAAACTTAAATAGATGGAAGAACCGGTTACAGATAACTACTACTCCAAGTGGCAAGAACATTACTGCAGTTATTACCAAGTACTAAGAATACAAAGTGAGGAAGAGGGAAAAGGAAGGCTTGCTGGAAGATGAAGAGTGTGGAATCATTGAAGAATGATGCTTATCTATTTTTAGCATCAACTTATTTTAGCTCTTTTTCTTTTAATTACCTTCAAAACACTTTATTTTGTGTTATGTTTAAACGGCGGTCTTCAAGAAACTGTTATTTGAAACTTATTGTCAAGACTTTAAATAGTGTGGGGTGGGGAGATCTCTCTCTCTTTTGGGAAAACTTTGATTTTCTCATAAGAAAGATAGAAAGTTTCTCTAAAATCTTTTTTTTCTTTTCAGTATGAATATGCTATGGTGAATTATGCAGATATAATATTTGAATTACAATGCATAATATTATTTTATTTCTATGGACATTTCATCAGTGTATGTTTATATTGAAATGGTTATCGATATGAAATTTCTTGCTGTGAAATGTTGATCTTTGAATGAACATTTTATGGTATATTTGGAAAGTTTTACGATCATTATTATTTAAATTGTTATTGTTTGAGTACACCTTTCAAAGATTTTTGGTTAAAATAATTACCTTTATTTCTTTCTAGTTAAAAGAAACACATATTTAAATTCATTGCATATCATATAAGGTAGTTGCTAGCTTGTTTAAAAGCAGACAATCAGAATAGAATATCATCATATATGATTCCACTATTGTTTGCATTTTTCATCTCCATGGGTGCTAGAATATAGAGTTAGGTGAAAAATTTGTGAGCTAATAATACTATAACCCCCATCCCAACCCCTTATAACAAAATTTTTAGAAGCTTCCAGAATTAGGGTTTTACAAAGTCATTTTTTTCTTTTTTGGTGACGATGTGAAAAGATAGGAAAAAAATTTTCCTCAGGGGTTGCCACCCCTGAACCCTCACCTAGGGCGTAGCCTGGCCCCAAACCCTGGTGAGGATACATGTTGGGGTGTATAGTATAACAAGATCAGTCGCCACATACCAACAATCTCCCACTTGGAGACTGATCAGGCTCCACACCAACACAATCTCCCACTTGGAGACTGATCCTAGACGACACTACTGCACTTACAGCTCCCACTGGAAATAAGTACCTTGGACCCTGTTGCTCTGTTATACCTAAATTCAACCTTGAAGGCCAATTGAAGCTGAAAAGGAGCTCAACTTCTCCCTTCTCACTGCCTTTGTAAACATATCTGTTGGATTGACATCTATATGTATCTTGTCTAGCTTGACCTGTCCATCCTCCAACACTGACCAAATGAAATGATATCTCAACTTTATGTGTTTGGTTTTAGAATGCAAGGAAAAATTATTTACAAGATGTATAGCACTCTGGCTGTCTATAAACAAGTAATTTCTAGCCTGTTGTTTTCCCAAATCTTCCATGAAAATTTGCAACCATATCATCTCCTTTGTCGCCTCTGTTGCAGCAACATACTCTGCCTCTTTGGTGGATAAAGCAACCACCTTTTGCAATTGAGAAATTCAACTCACTATTGTCCCACCAACTGTAAATACATAGCCTATGGTACTCCACCTGGTATCTATATCCCCTGCCAAATCTTAGTCAACATAGCCTTTCAAATCAGTATTAGAGCCCCCAAAACATAATCATTTATTGGATGTACCTCTCAAGTACATGAGAATCCATTGTACTGCATTCCAATGCTCAACACCAGGATCACTCAAATACCTACTAACAACTCCTACAACATTTGCAATATCTGGTCTTGTGCATACCATGGCATACATTAAACTACCTACAACTAAAGCATATGGTACCTTGGACATTTTTTCTTCTTCCTCTTGTGTTTTTGGACACATATCCTTAGTTAATTTGACATGATTGGGCAAAGGTGTGCTGACAGCTTTTTCATTCTCCATATGAAATCTTTGCAACACCTTTTCAACATAATCAGCTTGAGATTAAAACAATTTTCTGTTTTTCCTATCTCTACAAATTTTCATACCAAGGATTTGTTTTACTACCCCCAAATCCTTCATAGCAGAATATTTTGCTAACTATTGTTTTAGCTCACTTATGTGATCCATGTTAGACCCCACTACAAGCATGTCATCAACATATAAACATAAAATAATGTATCTGTCATTATCCAACCTCTTAAAATAAACACAATGGTAAGAATTACACCTACTGTAGCCTTTCTTAGCCATAAAACTATCAAATTTCAAGTACCATTGCCTAGGTTCTTGCTTCAAGCCATATAAAATTTTCTTCAATCTACACACTAGTTTCTCCTTACCTTTGACCTCAAATCCTTGCGGCTATTCCATATATATTTCCTCTTCCAAATCACCATGGATAAAGGTTGTTTTAACATGAAGCTATTCTAAATCCAAATCTTTAGCAGCCACAATACTTAAAACAGTACGAATAGAAGTCATTTTAACAACTGGAAAAAAAATCTCATCAAAATCAATACCCTTTTTTTGTGCAAATCCCTTTACAACTAATTTGTCTTTAAATCTCTTCTTACTTCCATCCTCCTCTTTCAACCTATAAACCCATTTGTTAGGTAAAGCCTTTTTACCTACAAATAACTTGCATAATTCCCAAGTCTTATTTATTAGCAAGGAGTCCATTTCTTCTTCCATTCCATGCTCCCACTAAACCTTGGTATCCACTTTCATAGCTTCATCATAATATTCTAGTTCACCAACATTAGTTAACAAAATAGTATACAAAGAGGGAGAGAATCTTTCTAGAGGTCTACTTATCCTTGAAGATCGTCTAACATTCACTGGAGTTTGTGGTATTTGTTGTTGTTGTTGTTGCAAAGCATGAGGAACCACTGAAACATCATTGTTTGGAGTATCATCCAACACTGCATAATCATTTTCTTCTCATGTGCTACAACAACTGATCTTTGTACAACAGTTTCTCATTAAATATGGCATCCCTACTTCTCACAATTTTTTGATTTTCAAAATCCCAAAGCCTATAACCAAATTCATCAATGCCATATCCAACAAATATACATTTCTTTGATTTTGCATCAAGCTTGGTTCTATTTTCAGAATCTACATGTGTAAATTCTTCACAATTGAAGGTTTTGAGTAAAGAATAACTCACCTTCTTACCTTTCCATGCTTCATCTAGAATACCACAACCCAAAGGATTAGAGGGACCTCTATTAATTAAATAAACAATAGTGTTTACAGCCTCTACCTAGATTTTTAAAGGTAGCCCAACATGCAATCACATAGTTCATGCACGCTCCATTATTGTTATATTCATGCGCTCAGCCACTCCATTTTCCTATGGAGTCCTTGGAACTGTTTTCTTCCTACGAATACCATTAGAGGAACAATAATATTCAAACTCTTTGCTACAATACTCACCACCATTATTAGATCTGAGACATTTTAGATTTTTACCCATCTCATTCTTAACCAAGCTTCTCCATTTTTTAAAAGTTTCAAATACATCATATTTCTTCCTAAGGAAATAAATCCATACCTTCCTAGTTGCATCATCAATGAATGTAGCATAATACTAAGATCCACCGAGAGAAGATACCTGAGCTGGTCCCCATACATCTGTATGCACAAGCTCCAATTTCTCATCTTTCTTTTGCTTCCCATCCTTGAGAAAACTTACTCTCTTTTGTTTTCCATACACAACTTTCACAGAAATCCATATTAACACATTTTAGACCTAGTAAAACATTCTTTGAATGAAGTAATTTCAACCTTTTGCACTCATATGACCAAGTCTATTATGCCACAGTGCTAATTCAGAGTCCACAACAACTGTTTGATCTTCTACCTACTGAACTGCAACAACTGTTCTTGAACATTGACATTTTTCTGTAACAATTAAAGTAGAAGGAACAATATGACCTGTACAAAGATATAAGGTGCCTACTTTCACACCTTTTGCTACCACTAAGGCACCCTTTATGACCTTCCAATTTTTATCACTAAATGTAACAACACAACCTTCATCATCTAGTTGCCCTGGTGAAATTAAATTTTTGCTTAACTTTGGAACATACCTTACCTCATGTAGTAGCCAATGATTCCCATTCTGCAAATTAATCTTGATTCTTCGCTTTCCAACAATCTGACAGGGTTTGTTATCTTCTAAACAAACCAACCCGAAATCCCCTTGGACATAATCAAGAAAATAACTTCTATGGGGGGTAGCATTAAATGAAGCCCCTAAATCTAACACCCAAGAATCATCAACATTATCAAGGGAAAGAATCAAAGCATCCTCATCAAATTTACTACTTACCACATTTTCCTCTTTACTTCCTTCCTTTTTGTCTCCTTTTTTTTTTTGAGACCAACAATCTCTCTTTAAGTGACCCAGCTTACCACAGTACCAACAATCCCTCTTATCTCTAGATTGGGACATTTTGTCCTTTGATTTTCCTTGTGACTTCTCATGATTTCTAGAATTGTTTCCTCTCTCCTTTTTTCTACCCCTACTTTCTGCATTCAAAACACTGCCCGATGTGGATGTTCCACCTGGGCTTTTCCTATGAATTTCCTCACTCAAAATAACACCAACAACATCATCAAATTTCAATGTATTCGAACTAGAAACATAATTGCTAATAGCCATTACCAAGCTATTCTAGCTTTCAGGCAAAGAACACATAATCAAAAGAGCCCTAACTTCTTCATCAAATTTTACTTTTACAAAAGTTAATTGACTGGTGACCATATTAAACTCATTTAAATGATCGAAAACTGACCCACCTTCTATCATTTTCATATTAAATAAACGCTTCATAAGAAATACCTTATTCAAAGTGGAAGGCTTTTCATATAACTTCACCAAGGTTTCCATCAACTCTTGAGTTGTCTTTTTTGTTGTAATATTGAATGCCATTGTGCCAGGAATAAACAAATACTGCCAAGAGCCTTTCTATCCAAAATATCACAGTCCTCATCAGAAATAGCTGAGGGTTTCTTCCCTTCCAATAGCCACCATAAATCCTTTTGATAGAGGTAGTCCTCCATTTTCATCTTCCATAACTGATAGTTTTTCCCATTAAACTTCTCAACCTTCTTACCCGCATCTGCCATTACTCCCACTCAACTATGAGACCTTCCTAGAGATGATAACCAAAACACAACCTGCTTTGATACCACTTGTTAGGATTAGAAGAAAAATATCCAATAGTTAAATGCAGATTTGATCAATAAAATAGAGAAATAAAACACACAAAAAATTATGGCAAAAACAAGACAACACAAAGAATTTAACGTGGTTCACCCAATCTGGGCTACATCCACAAAACCACAGCCATCCAATGATTTTATTATCTAGTGCAAAACCTATTACAATCTAGCGAATAATCATCTTTTCTCTACATACTGTAACCCCCATCCCAACCCCTTATAACAATATTTTTAGAAGCTTCCAGAATTAGGGTTTTACAAAGTCATTTTTTTCTTTTTTGGTGATTTTTCCCTTTTTAGTGAGGACATGAAAAAACAGGAAAAAAATACCAACATAGGGTCCCAATCCCTAGTCCTGATCATCTATGCATTCAAAATTAGTGTAATCACTTGAAGAGCAGAGAGAAAAAATTTCAACATCCTCTTCATCATTTGTATTCAAAATTATTGATCCACATTTTGAGAACTCTTCACATGAAGAAAATTGCTCACTCCCAAGTAGGTACACCCTTTCAAGTCCATCAACATGTCCTCTACTTGAAGCGAGAGATTCCACTTCAATTTCATAAGAATAATTATAATCAACATATCATCGACCAAGTTTGATTTCATCACCTTGGTCACTAATTTGTGCACCATTATCTCTGATTAAACTAGGATGTGGGACTTCCCCTCACACCCCTTGTATTTTATCACAATCTAGGACATCCCAAGGATGAAAATCATTCACCATTTCCTTGTCCTCATATTGTGTATCTCCATCCTCATCATTGCTATATGGATTTGTATCTATGGTGCTTGTAAAATGACAATAGTCGTCAATCGGTTGTTCACTTTCTGATACATCCTCCTAACCTGCTAGCATTGACCTTCAATTATCCTCATCATGGTAACCAATGGTAACACTCTGAGGTAATACTTATCGTGTGTATTCATTCTTAGCCTCCTCTACAACCCTTATCCAATCAATTACTTGGCTCAAATTGTGAGGCTTAAATTCCTCTGGTAAAGTACTCAATCCTAATTGATACATTTCACAAAACAAATCAATACACATTGAGTCTTTTGGTTTGGATTTTTTAGGTATCTCTAATAAGATGTCCACAAACCTAGAGAACAAATCATAGGGTGATTCCCCTTGATACATTTTCATCTCATCTAATCTCTTGGCTAAGAATACTTGATTAGCTCTACGTTGATCTTGTGAGCTTTTCACTTGAGCCTTACCATGATTCTCACATTGTGATGATGGAGAAATTGGAATGATCGAATCCTTGTCAGCTTGGAACAAATTTCTACTAATTGAACCACTAGTTGCAATGGCATGAAAGGTACTAAGATGACCAATATTAGTGGTTGTATATCCCTTCATCATTGAATACTTCAAATTATTTTCAATGTTTATGACAATTTGATATGCTTGGTGCAATGTAGTAGGCTTTTTTCCTCTTAGGAGGTAACTCATCTTTTTATCAAATGCACCAAAATACACCACTAAACATTTAACATCATTTGGTCTTATGCTCTCTAGGATCTCTCTTATAATATTTGAGAATCTGAGATTGAAAGAAGGAACCAACTCATCCTCTTCCTTCTCTATACTCATGATTTTTTGTCTAATCAGGATTGAATCAATCCTTTCTCCAAACTATTCCATGAACAATACTTTAAAATCCTCCCATGAATGTATGGAGGAAGTTGGAAAATAAGAGAACCAATCTCTTCTCTTAAGGACTAAACAAATAATTTGATAACATCTTCAAATTCCTACTCATAATCTCCCATCATATCAACAAACTCTTGAATATGTTTGCTTGTTGATTCATCTTTTGTACCATTGAACTTTGGTATCCTATCTCTGATCTTAGGTGGTACAACATTTAGATACCCAGAAATGTTATCAAAACTAATGGCTTTGTACCTCTTGGTACTGAAATTCCCTTGACCCAACAAAGGATGTCCATCAGAATGTGTAGATATGCAATGCATCCTTACTCCTTGAAAGAGGGTTATAAAATTTTCTTTGCAATTATACAATGCTACACAAGTTCCTTTTAGCAATTACAACCCTAAGCCTTTAAAACACACATCTAGTATGAATTTTGCTTAAGATTTACAATATAGCATGCTTATTTATGATAATGGATAAATTTCAATTCCCATTCAAAAGGCATGCTAAAGTACTATTATTATTATTCCCTCATCTAGTGCTAATTCACTTAATAGGGAATCATTTACATCTTGGGCACAAAAAAAATTCTCATAATTTGCTTTCCAACATGATCAAATTTTCTTCAATTCTATGAGAATACCTAGAATTTTGTAGTAGTAGCCTAGCTTTTATCTTTAAATTTGCAGATCTAGAACTTTGATGTATTCTTTATCAAGTTCTTTTTAGTTAGAGTCACCACCTCATGTTATGGAGGATTAAACTTCAAATGGGGTGAAGTTTCTTCATAAATAACATGTTCTAGTTTTGCTTCCCCAGTAGAGTCACTTTCAGATCCTTCGAACTTTGTTGCAATCAAATCTTCTACCTAGCTCAAGAATTTGTCGATATTTGAATAAGATGTTCAAAATTACCATACCATTTGACTCTGTGATACAAGCATATGTGAATGGAGAGTGGAAATAGTCCCCAATAGAGTCACCATTCTATTGGTGTTTTTTTAGTACACCCATAGAATTCTCTAAAGAGTATCCAACTCCTATAATCAAGAATCCCTACGATGAGTGGCCAACTTAATGAGTAAAGGGCTTTAAGAACTTTACTCCTTCACTTAAAGCTCTATGGGACCTAGGAGGGTGTTCCTACTTCTATTCATTTTGTACTATTTGATGGAGAATACTTCAATGCACAAATTAATTCCTATAATTTTACAAATAAACATAAATCCACTAAATATTGGCTAATCTTTGAATAAATGACCATCTATTTACTAGGAATGAGAAGGTATCTCAAACACATGCTTCATGATTAAAATATTTTAAATGAATTGTATCCTCTTTTTAAATCCATGGTCGGGTAAGTCATCAATTCTTTCAATTGCAAACATTTCTAACAAACAGACCCGTGTCTCATCAATTGGGCAATGGATTTGAACATATTAGAACCAGTAATAAAAAAATCCTTAAATAACTTTGATAATAATGGAATTTTTTCGCAATGCCTTGGAGTCTGAAAAATCACAATTCCTAAAACATGACTTCTTATCAAATCCTTTGCAAATTCTCACAAATTTGAAACCTTGTCCAAGTATTTAACTAACTCTTTGAGTCAAAGAAAAAATAGGGATACACATTCAATTGAACATTCGATGATAAATGAAAATACCATTGATATTTCATTTATAATTTGTAGAAACTTACAATAGGAGAGTAAATGTTTCAGGGATAATATTTTTTTTGGTATCAATGATTTGCATAAAACTATTTTAAGATCATTACATATAAGATTCAAATCCAAGACGATTCAATTATCCTATTCATTAGTTGTCTTTCTACACCTAATTTCTACTGGACCATATACTGGACTCAAAATTTCAGAACCCTTTGTAATGAGCCATGAAATCCCTTTTATAGCACAAGGGAGTAACAAGCATCCGACTCAAATGCAATTACATTTCTAGAATGTTTCATTTCAGCACCAATTTGAATTTCATTCCAAAAATCCCCACATGGTCACCTACAATCTTTTGTTGAGTACGAAGACACAAAATTGATAACCACCATCAAAAGTAAAATGTCAATACTGCCAAAAATTTCCTTTAACTGCTAGCTAGGCATTGCATTCCATGTCCACATTGCCTTGATTGTCTATAGTCAACATGAAAACCAAAAAACCAGCAACATATGCAAGGAACAAAAGAAAACCACCAGGACAACTTTATCATCATCACAAAATTACAAAACCCACACACCATTTCATTTAACTAGAAGAACCAATACTAGAACTAGACCGATGGTACACACACCCACTTTGCATCCTTGTAAGAGGTAGGGAAGAAAATTCAGATCCATCCTCATCTTTATCGTTACCAAGCATAGAACCATCACACCCGCTTGGAGTTCTTACCAATATCAGTGGTAACAATATTGCTTCCACCCCCGGGGCTGCTAGTTGATTTAGTATCATAAGATACTGTTGATAACTCAAGTCTGTTTATGTTAAACTATCTGAAGGGCTATCCATGATGGAAATTGAGGAGCTCTTTCTTCCATAGGAGCCTCGACCATACCTTATTTTTCTTTGTACTCCTCATACGAACCATGCAGGATCTTTTCCTTTCTCCTCTGCCTTCTCTGTAGTGACACCTTGGTTTCTCAACCTACTACTGCATCTTGTATGAACAAATGAAGACTTCTCACCAGGGGCCTTGTCCTTTAGGATTGGAATCTATTCAGGTACATTATGCTCACATTTTGGGACATTTCCATGAGGCTTATGCATGTTGAACCTTGGAGACCTTCTTGCCAATAATGCAAAAGTAACTAGCTTTCTCATCTTCTCTACTCAACAACTTCTCAGACTCACAATGGAACACTCTTCACTCTCCACAAAAATTTAGAAAAATTCTAACTACTGATAGAAATGGTAAAAATGGCAACCATTTAATCCGTATTTATCAAGCAATTTTTATGGTGTTTGATCATCAATTTTGGCGTCACACACTCAAGGAAGCAATTAATGACTACTATCCATTTCAGCATTGTTAATCACCTAGGTACTTGGAGATTTGCGTATCATTCCTCATAATAGTCAGGAATTAATTTCTCGCATGCCTTAGGACCCAATTGATCACTCCTAAAGAGAACACACCATTAATCCTCACTAGTTGTAGAGAAAAATGACTAACACATGTGCATTTCTTATTTTTAAATGTTAGCTGTCGATTTTAGAATGAGATAGAAGATCGAGTGGCTTAGATGAGGTCAAATTGGGTTTGAAAACCCAAGACCATAGCTCATCATCCTCTGTACAATAAGAACTCGCTGACTAGGAGCCACATCATTGCATAGGCTTCGCCACACTCTACATGGTGGTTAGGAAACTCCATGCATCCTCCTCTCGCATACCTTGCAATATTTCCAGCGGGCATTAATTAAATTTCGTGAGGTGTGTGATGAACGGCCAGGATTAAATTCTAACTTTGCATAACAGCCATTAATCTCCCCATCATTAGTCATCGGGTGCTTGTACAAGGGTCGGGCCCCACATGGCAAGGAAACGTGTCAGAATTTTGCAGACCTCACATGTCTTATGATGGCTATCCATTAATGCATGTGCGGTGTGCTATCGACAGTGGGGATGGAGAATTTGAATCCAAAAGGCCATATTCCTACACATTCCAAATGTTAGTCTTAAGATGAGGTCATGACTAGGGCAACAACAATCAAACCCTTGAGGACAATGACTTAAGTCCTTTTAGAAATGAAACATTTCACCCAATTTTATAAGCACTTGGTGTGGGACAATGCGTGGGGTGACCGTCTCTCCTAGACTGAAGGGGTCGGTAACTAGATGCATTCAAAGGCTCAAGTGATCACTAACTCAACCGGTAACTAGTGGGAACATGTCAATGAAAAATTATAATGCTGAAGGGTTTTAGGATAGAACATTTATAAGGTAAGGGTTCACAAACCAAAACCTTAGCCCATCCTTGGACATAGAGCTTGACAATCATGATCCAAGTCATGATTTTCTCAAAAGTTTACAATAATTTTGCAAGCTCTATCAGATCCAGCACTAGAGGGCCCTAAAATTTGAGTAGAAAAACCCTACAAGGACTCTATGACCATTGGGTGACCTCATCCTTGTAGGCCTAGTAGGACCAATTTTTTTGGGTAAGTACATATTAGTTTGCACCTTCCAAATCTTTAAAAACTTGAATAATTGTGTCTATCAGTTGTCAGATAATTATATTTTCATATTAGGGCATAAAGGATCATTAGATTAATCATTTTAAAATATTTCCAATCCATTCTAGCCCCCCGATTAGATGTAGATCTAGGTCTAATTAGCTCACCTTCGGGGTTGTAAGTCAATCTATTTACCTTGTTTATCTACATCCTAATGTAACTTGCAAAAAAGTTCCTTGCATCCTAGGTTCTTTGCATTTAGGACCTAGGATTTCTTTTTCTATTTTCATTCAGAATGGGAAGCAAGAATAAATGGGAATCACTCATTGGTCTAGATGTGCAATACATTACCAAGAACATGCCTATGAGATGAATATCACCATGTTTCAATCCAAGAAAAATGTTTAAATATCATTTTATTCATCAAAGAGGCAATGCCATTTCTTAGGACTTCAATGAAACAACTAAGGAGTATGAAAATTTTCAATTCCCCTCTATTGGATGTAGAAAGAAAAAGAGAGAAAAGGTCATTAATCACACAATAAAAAAACCTATATGAAAATACTTTGATGGCACAATGAAACATCAACACTAATAATAATCATAGAACCAAAGAAAAATAAATGAAGGACTTGATGCACAAGTGGCAAAGGCATTGCACTTCAAAATATAGAAAGTAGTTCTACTCAATTGAAAAGTTTGAACCTTATGATAAAATGTAAAGTTTATGGTTTCATAAAATTCAGGTTTCATCTTTATATACTATAATTTACATTGAATAAAAATTAGGACTTCATGTTTTAAAATTGGGGTTTCTATACATATGTGCACACACATACATAAATAAAATATTTGTTTTTTCTTAAATATAAAAAATATTTTTTTAAATTAAAAAAAGATCATATTTAAAATCATATATCTAAATGAAAGTTGAAAAACTACTTCAACTCAAGGGTGTAGAATCTCAAAGATTCTTTGGGAATTAACATAAAGGCTAGATGTTTGAAGTGGTAGTTGACTAGGGAAAATGAAATTTAGGCAAAAGAGGGTTCAAATGGAGATTTTGGGAAAAATGATGTGCATGTCTTGTGCTATTATTTTTTATTTTTTATTTAATTAATTTCAAGGGAAATATATTTAAGGACAAATGTTTTGGGTGAAAGTGTTTCATCAAAAAATAGTAGTGGCATGTAGATGCCATGAGGATTTAGAAACACTTTTTCCTAAAAGCTTGTTGGTGAAAACTCATTCACTCAAAACCATTTCATTGGACCTGTACCATAGAAAAAAGGAAACTTGCTTGATTTGGGGAATAATTCATGATAAATTGGACTTAATGAGAGGTTTTTTTCACATCCACACTAGGTCTTGGACCCTTTCAAATGCATTTATCAATGTCTTGTAAATGTGTTGTAAAGTGTTGTAAAGGACTTTCACACTTTTCTAGACTTAATGAACCCATTTTCCCTTAATTCAACATTATAAAATGTGTTTAATAGCATTATCACATTAGTCTAGAAGACTTATAGCTTAAAATTAATGTTAAACTAGTGTTGTAATGTGTCTTACACATTCACATTGGCTCTTGTGCTTTCCTAGGTTGTGTGGACCTCATTTTAGTGTTGTAAATTGTATTTAATCACACTTTCACATTGAATTATGTGTCCCAAGCCCTAATTGACCTTCACATCATCACTAATAGGCCCCTATTAACCCATATTGTGCATCCTAAGGCAATATTTGATAAAATACCTAACAAAGTTGCAATATAAAACTTATTTTCTTATCTCCTAGCATCATAGCTATCAAAATGGCCCCTATGGAACTCATTCACCATCCATGGTAAATCAGTCCAATCCAGGTGGGACCCATTTGTCATGGGTGGTGAATGAGTCCCATTTGTCTCATTTTTGACCTTTGAGTGGGAAAAATTGAAATTTAAGTTTATTATTTTCACATGTCAGCCTTAGGGATCCAATTTTTAGGCTAATAAGGTTAGTTTCCTATAAAATAAACTCTCTAAACCCTAAATCACAACCATTTTTCATTATTCATCCATCATTCTTCCATCTCAAGTCAAGCAAGTTAGGGTTTTGTCATTTCAAGGCATTAAGATATCAATTTTTAGACATTCAAGGTCAATCATCATGGAAAGGTAATCAAATCCATTATTGCATGTTTCATTACATTCTTTCTCTATTTTTTGTTTAATTACCTAAAAGGGGTTTGACCAAGGTGTGCCATATAAAAAGGGACCCTTTGCTTGACATGGGAATAATTCATGGTAAATGGACTTAATGAGGCCTTTATTTAGGTGTTGCGAGGTATTTTATGCATCCACACTAAGTCTTGGACCTTTACAAACTAAATAAAATGCTTTTATTGACGTCTTGTGAAGGTGTTGTGAAGTGTGGTAAGAAATTTCTACATTATTCCAGAATATTTTTATTATAATTCATTTAAATATTCCTTTTTTACACATCAAAAAGTCCTATTTTGAAGTGTTGTAAAGTCTTGTAACATGATTTCATGGTTTTCTAGGCATAATCTCCTTATTTACACCTTTCTTATCCATTATTTTGACCCCTTTTATGCCTTCATGTGACTTAATTAAGTACAATTTTTAATATTATCCCAAAAAACAACATTAAATACAACATATTTCTTGACACACATTTTTAGGTCCTAGGTGGGACCCATTCACCATGGGTGGTGAATGAGTCCCCCTTGGCCCCAAATTCAAAATATTTTAAATTTTCCTTTTGGATTTTTATTCAAAATTACTTGATGTTAGCCTATGATGAGGTATAATCAAGATACTAAAGCACAATTGTCAAGTGTTTTTATTCTCATTTTAGGGGGGGGAACAACTCATTTTTACATCTCTCATCATTAATTCATCATCTATTTTCTCATCCAAGTCAAGCAAGCTAGGGTTTCTTCATTAGAATTCATCAAGTTAACTTTCTAAAGCATTCAAGGGTTGAATCTTCATGTATTGTTGCATACTTTCAAGATCAATCATCATGGCAATGTAATCTATTCCATTATTGCATGTTTCATTCATTTCTTTCATCATTTTGGTTTAATTACCTAAACGAGGTTTGACCAAGGCAAACCCCCATGCCTTAACAATCAACATGTCTTCTTCTCTTCTTGTGTGTTTGCAGATTTAGGTCTCTTGGAAGCTTGGAAATCATTGAAGATCAAGTTGCAAAGTCATTCAAGTCATCTCTTCATCATTCAAGTCAAAGAATCAACAAAAAATCATTTTCAAATCTAAATCTGACAGTTTCAGAAGCAGACACCTATAGAGAGTAGAAGTGCAGATCTAACTCCAAAGAATCAACTCCTCATTTTTTAGATTGCTCTAGGTGGACTAATTCACCACCCATGGTGAATGAGTCCCATCTGTAGGCCTGAAAAGTGGTTTTTTTCAAAATCCAGCTTCCGACAGTCAAAAACCTGTTTCTGAAACTTTTCACCAGAAGCAAGAGTGATTCACCATGCATGGCGAATCAATCCTAGTTGTCATTAATAGTGACTTCTAGAATATTCCAAAACCTTCTAGCAATAGTAATCTGCCTCCAAGTGCACTTTGTTTAGTCTCATTCATTTTTGTTTTCATTTGTTTAGATTTCTAGTTCATATTTACAATCAACATTGTGTTTTCCAGCATCTTGCATTAGATTAGTTTACATTCATTTAATTGCATTTGTAAGCATTCAAACACATCTACACACACTTCACATCAATATCTTATCCATCCTTACATTAGTCTTGAGTGAAACAATAAGAATTTTTAACCCTATTCCTTCCCTTTTAGGTGAAAGATCACAGAAGGATAAGTGTCTAATCGGGTTCCAAAAATCTATGTTTCATTTTGGTGAACCTGCTATTTGAATCCCTTCTTTTCTGATTTTGGAGTCTATTCATTATTCTAGAGTTGCTTGCATTGCATGTTGCATTAGTTAGCTTGCATTCTAGGATTTCATTTTTGCATGTGTAAAAGTGAATAATAGGTTGCCTTTTTGTATTTTTCATCATTAAACAGTTTTTAAATTCTGCATTTTTCATTTTAGTCTGCATTATAACACTCAAAAATCATCTACATCAGTTAAAAATTTCTGATTTCTTTTTAAAAAGTCCATACTGAGACACATTCGCCACCCTGAGCGAATCAGTCCATGTTGGCCCATGAAACAACATTTTACAGCTTCAGAACTTTATTTTTAGATTTATGTTTGGTGCCTTAACCTATATATATCAGTCACTTGCATTTCTATAGCATGCATTTTGTTGAATTTTTATTCAATTAGCTCATTTAATGCATCACTTCATTTCACTTTCCTACACTCACCACATTTCATTTTTAGCTTGTTGCAACCTGTTGGAGCCTAAAATTTCCTACAAATTTTAGGCTCCCATATTCAAAAATTTGATTTTAGCACTCAGAAACACAAGTGTAAAATCCACTCCAGTGGGCACATTAATTTTTTTTTTATAATTCCATAATGGACACATGGTGAAGGACTTTGTCAGTTTGCAAATAGCTTTCGGGCAATGTGAATCTGTGTTAAAAGAAGCCTCTTCAAATGAATTGGATAAACCTTGTATTCACAATGGGGAATTGATTGATCATGCAATCAATATTTGGAATGAATTAATTGCTTCTTGCATATCTCAATCGGAAGAGTTGCTACCAAGACAAATGATAACATCTAGGGTGACTGTGATGTTTTTGCAAATAACAAAGATGTGCAAGAGAGTTTGTGTTCAGAAAAAATAGAAAGATGCGAAGAATTCAATACCCAAAATTTTCTCATAATACTGCAAATAGGGTTTCATCTAGCAATGAATTTTAGCAATCACTTGCATTTGGACAGGAGGTTTTCCCTGTAGCATAAGAAGTTCTTAATTTATGTATGTCATTCTCTAAAGAGGAATGCATAGAAAATAATGAAAAATACATGTTGGAAGGATGGGCCTATCTAAAACAATAGGGATAAAGATTACAGAGCAAGTATTTAAACACATTTATGAAAGCATAGAAAAGAGATGTGAAAACATATCATGGAAGTGATGTCGTGGAGCATAATCATCATAACATATGCCCTTGATGGAAGATATATGTAAAGTGGATCCTCAATAACCAACAACTTGTTATGAGGTGCATCGAGCAAAGTAGACGAATGTTCGGGCCTGATTTCAAAGCAGTCAAAAAGAAAATTAAAGATCTGATCATGCGAGAATACCGGGAAAGAGACATCTACAAAACAAACACGAGCTATGTTTTGACTGTGAATATGTTGCAGTTGAAGTATGAACATTGGAGGGTATTGCATCTTTGGCTGTTGGTGGAATACAGGATGATAGATTAGAGAGCCATTTCATCGCAAACATTGATTGTTATTGGTGCTATAATTTTGACAGGGTTCAGAATTTGCTTTGTGTCATTCATAAGAATCAATACCAGATGGAGTGTTTGAGAACAATATATATTGATCAATGAATGGAATTTTCCTATGGCCCTTCTTTGAATTCCTCTGGCTATAGATTTTGCAGTTTCACAATCTTTTAGAAAGTATCATGCATTACCATGTGGAGGCAACTTAGTGTTTTAGCATTGAGCATAAAATGGAATCTCACTCTAAGACTGAGATAAGAGGATTATATGAAACTATGTCACATTATGAAGAGATCGACGCCTATATGTGAGAATTTTATCTTGGATGTCATCAATAGCTTCATGCATAACTAAGATAAGTGAGCCATTAGAAGATTGTGGTCTACATCACAAGCATTTTAGGGTTCCTGGTAGTAGCGCTAAAGCTCATTCTAAAGAAGCAGGAGGAGACAAGCTAGATTTCAGAGAAAGTGATGCCCCATCCATCCGATTGGAAAAGTCCAAGCTAACCTATGTGATCTGCAATCAGGGAATCAGATCTTCTTCTAATGAATGAGGTTAATATTGTTCTAACACATATGTTCTGTGAGGTTCTTAGCATCACAAAATCTCATAGAAAACTTGGTATCACAGCGACACTTGTACATGAAGATGAGCGAAACACTGATCTTAACTTTCTCATTGGGCCAAAGTTTTGTAAGCCAACTGGTTGGATTTGGTGAAGGGAGGGTTTATTGCTAAATGTGCAGAAGTACGACGCCCTATGACAAAGGAATTCTTTGTAGAGATTTTTTTCAAGAAAAATAGGCTTTATAATATTTTTTCTCTCACAAAATATGTGTTGAAGCTCAGGAAGCCTATGACTTGTGGAGCAACCAGTTACAATGAAAGAACAAAGATCTTGTATGCGTTCAAGCCCAGTCTAGATGTTAATACTATATCCCTTTCAAAGTGATTAAGATGTATTTCAAGAGCCAAGGGTAAACTCCAAGACATGGTGAACAATGAATAGAGGTGAATTCAAATGTCAGGTGAAAATCCCTAAAAGCCATCGGGAAGACATGACTGTCGGAGTAAATTTCTCAGATCCCTCCAATAGTGTAAGTTACACCGATGAGGTGTCTTCGGAAAGAGTTTTACCGTTAGCCAAACAATGGAGCTTCAACAGCAAGAGAATAAGGATCGGATTAAAAATTTTAAAGCCATGTTGAGTGTGTTTTTTCACGTTGATGGAGATTTCATGGGGGAAATAGATAACCATCATAAGAAAAAATATATGCTTCTTTGATGATGCATATTTGGCCGAAAGTTTGGAAATGGGGAGAAATAATTAAAATAAGTGATATCCGTGTAATATGGAAAATAGATTTAAAATATTGAAATTGCGGAGTAATAAAATGATTTATTCAATGAAGGTGAAGGTGAATATTTTCTTCGTGGGGTAAACTATTTTCATTGAAAAATGAAATCTTTGTACAAATGGAGTTATAAGGTGAATAATTGTTTTTTCCACAAATGCAAAAAGGGTGAAATTTACAAAATATTTATGCAAGGAGGTGGGATATTTTCACCAACGGGGTTAAAAAAATGAATAATTATTTTACCCAAGGAATAACTTATTAAATTGAAATGAACAGGAGATTTTCCAGCAAAGGAATTAGAATTTATTGCGAAATGATTTTCACGAGAATGCAAAGATGAGGAGTTAAAGTCAATTATTTCATCTATGGAAGGTTAATTGATTATTTCGCTCGAGATGATGAAGATTAACTAAAATATTTAATTTGCCAAAATGGCAATTAATTAAATATTTAATTTTTGCGAAAGAATATTGAAAAGTTGCACTGGAACAAATGAAGGGTCATAACCCTAAAATGTGTATTGTATATATGTACAGTAAAATCATAAAAAAAGGGAGATTATATTTAGGGATTGAGAATTAGTAGGTTAGGTAGTTGGATAGGGTGAATTGTTGCCTAAATAAAACATCATGCTATACATTGTAAAATATTTTCAAATTGTATAATGGAGAGGAATGCATAAATTTGGTGAAATCATTTCTTTGTGTTCAGTTGTTGTGATGCAATTATTTACATTTTTATCTGGTTGTCTCCAACTTGAGGTTTTTTAATCATTTAAATCAGTATATCAAGTGTATTTCTAATTTATTGAAATGTATTCCCATTTTGTGTGAATTAATCAATTGGTGTCTGCAAGTCATATTTAAATTCTTTTGGATGAATCACAGTGATTTAAAGATTTCTTTTTTTATAATTGAAGAAGAACTTGGTAAGAAAATATTCCAGCACAATTTATGCAAGTCATAAATTTAGTGAAGTTTTATGCCAGTCATAGAACCTCATTCTCAAAGTGCCTAGCAACTAGAGTTAAGCCAAAAATGGGAAACACATATCATTTACCTCTTGAATCCATTAGACCAAAAAAAAGTAGGCACTGGTCACACCAAATCCATTTTAGAATTTTATAAAATATTATTCAAGCATTCACATCTCATATTTTAGTAGTAGTTAGCAAGCTTTCATCTATTACACTTTGAGCCATCATAATAGATCCATCAAATTAGTCAAGTCGTACAACTTTAAGTCTGCTTCATTCATATAGGTATACCCACCTAGGTCTGGCAGCACCTGAAGAGAAGAAGGTTCAAACCATTTGGCCTTGTTTGTTACCCTAAAATGTATCAAGAGATTGGCAACCTCTTGAGGCATTTCGCTTGCATTTTTGAGAGCTAACACAGCCAAAACTTCACATACTTATAAACTAAAAATTACAGTGGATTGTACTTGTAGACACCTAAAATCGTCCTAGCCTATGAACTAGCATTTTAACCCTAAATTTTCCCTATTCATTAAATAATAATACATTATTTAATTAATTCACTTTTTCATCATTTTCGACCAATTAAATAAATTTCATTTATTTAATAAAATCCTAAAAACCTAATTTCTGCTATTAATTGAATAATACAACATTATTTAATTAATTCACGTTTTCATCAAATTCAAAAAATTAAATAAATTTTATTTATTTAATATAGTCCTAATCTAACTTCATTCTTCATCATTAATTAAATAACGTCAATTATTTATTTATATCACTAATTAACTATAGTCCCCTAAGTTGATTAAATTATTAAATCATAATAATTTAATTAACTCACTTTCTTTCCATATTTGAATAAATTTAATAATACTATTCAAAATATCATCAAAATCAAATCAAACCAATGCAACTTTGTTTACAAAAGTCAAACTTGATTTTCAAGTTCAAATCCAAAAAGAATTGATTAATTAAATCAATCAATCCCCCCTCATAAATTAAATAATATTAAATATTATTTAATTCTCATTCAACTTCTACTTTAAATAATTATTTCAATTATTTAATCCCATCTTTTCTAAATTAAATAATATTAAATATTATTTAATCCCAATTCAACATCATCCCTTTAAAAATTAATCTTTTATTTATTAAAAACATTTCATCATGCACGTTCCTCTTAATATTAAATAATTAATTTAATTAATTATCTTCTCCACATGGACTAATTCTTCTTTTAGTTAACTAAACAATATATTTAGTTAACTATTCAATTATCTTTGCATGCATTATTCCCTCAAACATAACAACCACTTTCTCTCAGTTGACTAAAATATCTATTTAGTTAACTCTTCATTTAATCCTCTTTCAACTTCTACATTAAATAATTGTTTTAATTCTTTAACCCCACATATTCTTCTAATTTAATTAAATGATTATCAGTAATTATTTAATTAAACAACTTTCCCCTTTCCAAATTAAATAAATTAAATTATTTAATTCATTCAACACCATCATTTTAATAAATAAACTTTATTTATTAAAGTCAAATTCACATGTGCACGTTTCTCTTGATATTAATTAATTATTTATTTAATTAATTTCCCTCAAAAACTTAACTAGCTCTTCTAAATTATTTGACTAAAATATATATTTAGTTAACTGTCTCATTATCTCTTCATGCACAATCTCCTCGAACGTAACAAATACTTTCTTTTAGTTGACTAAAATATCTATTTAGTTAATTGTCTCACTATCTCTCTATGTATTATCCCTTAAGTTGATTAAATTATTAAATCATAATATTTTAATTCACTTTCCCTTAAAATTTGAATAATTAAATCAAACTATTCAAATCATTTATCAAAAATCAAGTCAAACTAATGCAACTTTGTTTGCAAAAGTCAAAATCGATTTGCACGTTCAACTCCAAAAAGGAATTAATTAATTAAAACAATTAATTCATATTACTTGTGCCCACTTTCTGATTTAGCAAATTATGGTTGTTGACTAAGCAATCTAATTTTGCTAACTCAACCATCTAATTCCTAACTCAACCCTAACTGATCAAGCAATTTCTAACTAAGCAATCAAAATATTAACTAGCCACTCTATTCTTCAATCACCCTAATTGTGCAATCAACTTTGCACAATTTCCTCATGTCTAAATCCTCTCAACTCATTTTGACCATTGATCTAAATATTCTCCAAAGCGATCTTGACCATCGATTCAAAATTGTTTTTTCTATATAACAAGCCTTTCTCTTCACAAATAAGCATCAGAATTTCAACTTACCTTATGCAATGAAGTGTTGTCACAATCATCATTGATAGAGCTTCAACCTTTTCATTCAAGCATCGATCATCAAGCTTTTTTACGTAAGCAATGGAGGCTTTGCAATGATACGAACAACCCAACATCATGCAAATACACTCCAACATGGGATGGTAATCTTTTCTTTTATTATTTGAATTCAATTTGTTAATCTTAGGATCTCATTTCATTCAAATAGCTTAGATTTTCACATTTCATGAGTGATGGAATAGGATAGATTAAGTGTTTTGAATTAGATTAGTTTCTGATTTCAATCTTGCATTTGATCTTGATTTCACATCTTTCACGATGGATTCCTTCCCCCTCACACATTTTGGCACACCTGGTGGGACCAATGGTCCAAAATACTAATATTTTCGTGAGTTGAATTGAAGCTATAGGGCTCTGGAGGGATTCTGAAAGGCGTTCCACGCCATTTCCCAGAAGAAATTTTCCATTGCCATGCCTAGAAACTCACATTTTCTACAAAGGTCACTTTTGCCATGGGAAGGTCACATTTTTTGTAAGAAACTTGCATTTGCTTTTGACAGGGGTGCCTTTGTTTACCCTATCTTTAAATGATCATATCTTGGTCATACAGAAGTATTTTTCAACGCTTTTTTTTAAATTGGGTAGAATTTCATGATCTCTGCATTGGTGTAGGTGGTTTTCAATTTTTTATGCATTTAAATTTTTCATTGGTGCACTTAAAGTTAACTTACCTCATAATTTGGTCTAGGTTATAGGGTTTTTAATGCTTAATCAATTGTCTAACCCTAATATTTGATTGTGTGTTGTGTTTGGAAAGTTTCTAACATCTCTTGGCAAGATCTTGCAAGATTTATGGTGCATTATTTTATGAAAAAAACTAACACCTTTGTTATAGAGAAGATGATTGGTCCAAGATCTTTGGAGCCACAAATATTTTTTCTTATTAACTTAGGAATTTCCTTTTGGTGCTTTAAAATGAACAACAACAACTCTCACACTTCAAATTTGGTGTTGTTAAAATGAACATTTTAAATCTTTCTAAAGTAGGAATCTCCATTTGGTGCTCTAAAAATGAACACAACTCTCACATTTCAAATTTGGTGTTGTTAAAATAAACATTTTCAAAGCTTTCTAAAGTAGGAATCTCCATTTGGTGCTCTAAAAATGAACAACAAAATTCTCACATTTCAAATTTGGTGTTGTTAAAATAAAAAAATTCAAAGCTTTCTAAAGTAGGAATCTCCATTTGGTGCTCTAAAAATGAACAACACAACTCTCACATCTCCAATTTGGTGTAGTTAAAATAAACAATTCAAAGCTTTCTAAAGTAGGAATTCTCTTTTGGTGCTCATAAAAAGAACATAAATCACTTCAATTTTGGGCTCTAAAAATGCACATTTTATGTTTTCATAATTAGGAACCTTTAAATTTGGTGCATAGAAAGAGAGCAAAAAAAATTTCACTTTGTTGACACACGTACGATTTACATTTGTTGACCATTTAATGACCAGGCCTGATTTTTTTAGAAACATTTCAACTTTGGGGCTTAAAATGAACAATTTTTTTTTGTTATTTTCACACCATTGCTATCTTAATTGCTTAATTTCCTAAACACTTCAATTGGTGCAAAGATAAAAAGAACATTTCATTTTTACTCACATATTCTTGGGGATAACACCTCTCGAGGTGTTTAAAATGAATCAATTTGCAATGAATTGCCTTCTATGCATGCATTGATTGGAAAGCTAAAGTGTTTCGTCTTCTCCCCTCGCACCATTTTGGCGATCTTGGGTGAGAGAAGAACATTTTTGAGCTTTGCATTTTTTTAAAATTTTACCTTCTTAGAGGGCCTACCTATTGAGACACATCTCGTGCTGGAGAACTCATAGGCGACCCAAGTGGTACTTTCATTTTGGGCTGCTATATAAATCTTTTGTGAGTGTGAGGAAAGTTCATCACTCGCCGGGTGTGGATTTCCTATACCGACGTATTCTTCCTCAGTATCCTTGTGATGTGTAAAAACCTGAAACTGCTGGAAGGTTCTTAATTGAATAAAAAGTCGCATGTGTAGGTGCCCGAAAATAATATCCCTAGAACATAACTAAGAGCCAATTTTTTAGAAGCCACCCTATTATCCAAAACATTCTTTGAAAGTGGTGCATCAAAATTTACTTTTGAGAAGTTACTTGCCATGTTTGACTATAGGCCCGTGCCCTAAGTCGCATGTAAAATCGTCTCTTCGGAGCATGAGGAAAGTGCACCTAAGAGGGTGGTTTCTCTCCACTAGGGTTGTAATTGCTTGTTAATGTTAAACTAGCCCAATTACATTCAAAAACAATTGTGACATTAAATTCTATGTTTGATTTAAAGAAAAAGAATACATCAAAACAAATATTGAACAATATGATCAAACCACAAACCCTTTGAGTTAGTGTATACTTGTGAAAGAAGACTTATTTTTCCACTCCTTGAAAGGATTTATCCTTAAAGGTTTCTGGACATTTCAGTTTTTATTTTCAGGTTGCATTGATCAAAGTAAACACTTTGGTAACTATGGCTTGGGTGTTGTGATTTCACAACTTGAGCTATAGACATTCAGGTCACATAAAGTCCATGCTTGTGAGTCAATCCAGTGCTATTATATCATTTTTCATACTCGAGAACACAAAGGAAACAAAAACAAAGAGGTTGTAAATTGCCATTCCAACTCATGATATTTTTGCTAAAACACTTAGATTGCTCATAAGGTCATTGCTTGAACAAAACACTTGGAAAAATAGATTGGTCATGAAGTCTCCCACTCATTATTCTCATACTACTTATTTGAAATCAAGATCCCACAAAACATTAGGATCATTCCTCCACTCAAAAAGTCTATGATATCAGCAGTTACTTGGAACTCATAGATAGTTCAAGTATCTTTCCCACAACATATCCTCTAGAAAAAGAAGTGGAATATCGACCCTAGTTCCTTAGCATTTTGATTTCCAAAAAGTGGCTACATTCCAAAATAACACTCAAGTCTTAGCATTTTTTTTAAATTTTCATAGCAAACCACCCCATACTACCACACCTTATGACCATTTGGTGACCCACAAATCTCGTTCCACAACCATGCCTTGTAGCACCTATTATTCAACCTAGTCTCAAACACATTGAAAGTGCCCAAACCGACATCATCAACAGTTTGAGAATGTTCATTTTTGAGAAAAACAAAACACCCCACCAATTTCTCATTGCATCCATCATCTCAAATGAGGAAGAAGAAAAAGAAAATGTAGCAGTCAGAAGACCCATATTACTACCTCCTGCATGACAATAGGTATTAAGTGACCTTATGATAGGGTATTGAACACCATAAACCACCACACAACACCCTCATACCTTATGACCATTTGGCAACCCACAACTCTAGTTTAACAACTAGGGCTTGGAGCACTGATATTTTAACCAGGTAACACATATATTGAAGGTGCCAAAACTGACATCATGAGCAGTTTGAGAATGTTTATATTTGAGAAAAATGAAACACCCCACCAATTTCTCACTGCATCCATCATCTTAGACGAAGAGGAAGAAAAGGAAGACATAGTAGCTGAAAGACCTATATTACCACCACCTGCCTAGCAATAAATATACATCCCTCATGCTTTTTGGAAAGAAAAAGATCCTTAGGTCTGGCAAGAGAAAGATCCTCAAGCAGAAATCTATACTTAGGCTCTTAAAGAATCACCTTACAAAATTTTTTTCCAAAGGTTTCTTCTCAAATAGATATCACAACCGTCAAAACTAGCTAGATCACTTCTATTTTTGCTTTGCACCAATAAGCCACGTCTTTTCTAGAGAATAGGAATCAGGAAAACAATCACAAAAGCTTGGTAATTGTTTATGACAACCATGAAGTCACAACACCGAAAGAAAATGGAAGAAAACAAAACCAACACTAGCATCCCACCAACCAATGCCATATACGATGAAAGTAGCCCTTGGGGCTATAGGCCAAATGATCTTGAAACACCACAAAAGAGGCCTATATACATAAGTACCTTCAATGAAGAGGAACTAAACTACAAACAGAAGGAGGTAGTTGAACTAAACAAGCAAGACCCAAACAGAGTGGTTATAGAGGAGGTAGAAACAGAGGAAAAAATAAATGAGGATGAACTATTCAAAAATTCCAACAACCCCAAGGTTCTTAAACTAATGGACATGTTGTTGAGAAAGAATCAAAACTCTTATTTCTTCACGTTAGCACAAAGTGGTGCTAAATTACCGGTGGATTTCAACATAGAAGCTCTCAAGGATTCCAACCTTATTCCCTTAGGGGATAAATCGATTGTAAGATAGATAATAGAACCTCTAGAAATCCCAAACATGCCACCTGTGTTCTCACAAAATGATGGTCAACCCAAAGAGAACCATTTATTCAGAAGAACAACTCAAGTTGAACAAGCAGTAGTAGCACAATTGTATCAAGGAGGACCATCACAATATGAACCACCAAACAAAAATCCTCCTCTTGGATAGTATATACCTTAGAATACCTCAAACATTGACCCATCTCAAAACATTTAATACCTTCAACTAGGCGGAACATAGGGGCCCCCTCCCAATAGTCAATACCTTCAATAGGGTGGAACAAAAGGTCCCCCTCCAAAAAAATTAGTACCACCAACAAGGTGGACCATGCGGTCCCCTTCTGAATCAACAATACCAGTAGCAAGGTGTGCCACAGACCGCCTTTCCCCAGTCATCCTACCAACAAGGTGTGCCAATAATGCATCAATAGAGTAACCTTCAGTTTAGTCCTACCCAAAACAAGGTGTGCCATAGAGCACCCTTCCCCAGTCATCCTACCAACAAGGTGTGCCAATAATGCATCAATAGATTAACCTTCAATTTAGTCCTACCCAACAGCAAGGTGTGCCACAGAGCACCCTTCCCCATTCGTCCTACCAACAAGGTGTCCCAATAATGCATCAGCAGGGTAACCTTCAGTTTAGTCCTACCCAGTAGCAAGGTGTGCCACAAAGTTCCCTTCCCAAATCATCTTACCAACAAGGTGTCTCGATAATGCATCAATAGGGTAAGCTTCTTTTTAGTCCTTCCCAACAGCAAGGTGTGCCACAAAGCGCCCTTCCTCATTCATCCTACCAACAAGGTGTCTTGATAATGCATCAATAGGGTAACCTTCAATACACTTCATCTCAGCAACAAGGAGCTAACCCTCCTTACACCCAGCAGTACCTAACCTATTATATGCCCAAAACGGTTACCAGGGTCTTACACCTTCACAATATCCAATGTATGATCCAAACATGGTGAGACAGTAAGGCTATTATACATAGAACTCACAACAGACATACCAAAAATGGATATGGAAATGAAGCTAGAGGTCGTCACCCAACAAGTAGCATGAATGCAAGCTAGAAAAAAAAAGAAACCTATACTATCTAAGAGACATGCCCATTCCTGTTTGATCAATCTATCACTACGATACCCTTCCAAATAATTTTGAAATACCTAGGTTTGACAAAAAATATAAAGGAATAGGAGATCCAATAGAGCATATACGAGATTTATCAGTATCATTCATGGAAGTATGACACAATGACTCATACCTCATGAGACTATTTCCACATAGCCTTATGGGCCATGCTATGGAGTGGTTCACCCATTTGACACTAGTAGTCAAAACCTTTGATGAACTGTCTAACAAATTCATAAGTCACTTCTCCTTCAACATTGAACAAGATGTCACTATCACAAGCCTATCCACAATAAAAAAAAAATCAAGGGGAATCTTTTATCTCCTACCTAGAGCGATGGAGACACAAGGCTAGTAGATGTAAATGGCCCATCCCCGACAAGGAATTGGTGGACATATTCATTACCAATGTCTTACCTGAGATCAATTATTGACTCACAATGTTATGTCCAGTAGACTTTGAAGAAACCATTAAGAAGGGGTTGAATATTGAGAGATCCCTCATTGCAAGAGGTGCCCTTAAAACAAACAACTCAAAAGATAGTCCATCTAGTTCAAATGAGAAACCCAAAGTCTGGTCTAAAAGAAAAAAAATGTCACAAATGATGGAGTGGTTGATGCTAGGACATTATGGTAGGCACAAAACATAGTTCAAACCAAGCCACATGTAGCACATACAAGATATATCCCAAACAATGCACAAAATAACCAAAATACCTATCCCAAGAACAATCAAGTTGTGAACCAACAAAAAAATTAGGGAGGGAAACAAAGGCAGTATGATCAACCAAAAATGCAATTCACAGTACTAGGTGAGTCACTAGAAACAGTCATGTGCAAACTAGTACAACAAAACCTCCTCAAAATGAATGATCATCCAAACTATGAGGAACCTAGTTTCAAAACACCATGGTATAATGAGAAGGACTTGTGTGACTTCCATATGATCAAAGGACACACCACAAACAACTGCATGAGACTCAAGCATCTTATCTAAGATTTAATAGACAAAGGAGAGGTAGATGTCGAACATCGTCCTAGGAATAAGGACCTACAAATATACACAAACCCAATCCTGAACCATGCCAAAGGAAATGACAAAGGAAAGAAGTAAGAGTACCATAACACCAATTACACATATGGGGACACAGTTTTAGGAACACTTTCACAAGTTGACGATAATAGGGAAAATGTAGTAACTCTATGAGGCAAAGACAACAACTGTAACATAACCACCCATCAAGGAAGAATTACAATTCAAGGAGTCCCACCCAAACCTACAATCAAGTCACCAAATGACTACAATATTGTGGAGTAATTAAAGAAAAAACTTGCCCTAATTTCAATCTTGGAGTTGTTAAAACTATCACTTGTCCATAGGGAAATACTTAAAAAGGAATTAGAAACAATAGTCCTTGATGACCTCAATCCTAGTCAGTTCCAAGCTATGGTTGGTAAGATCACACAAAGTAATCATTTAATCTTTTCTGAGAAAGATCTACCCCAAAGAACATTCCATAACCAAGCCCTCTAAATAGAGGTTGGTGTTCATAAAACCATGGTCAAACAGGTACTGATAGATAATGGTGCATTTTTAAACATTTGTACCTTAAAATTTGTAAAACAGTTGGGGTATTCTGACGATGTAATTGAAAAAGGAAAGAGTATCACAATAAGGGCCTACAAAAATCTAGAAAGAAATTTTGAGGCAACAGTCAGGTTACTAGTTCAAATAGGGCCAACCCTAATAGAAACCACTTGTCAAGTACTAGACCTTGAGCTTCCATACAACCTCCTCCTGGGACACCCTTGGCTCCAGGCCTTACAAGCAATCCCTTCCACTTTTCATCAATTCCTAAAGTTTCCCCATGAAGGAAAAGAGGTAACATTATATGTCGATCCTAAGCCTTTTCATTTCTATGCCAAGTTAGAGGATAAATACAAATAAAATCCAATGTGTGCCTAGCAATGACATAGCATTCCACTCCTCTTATGTTGATCCTTCAACACTTCCATCCACATCCACCAAGAACATCACTAGTGACCAACCCAAAATGGAAGCCAATATTCATGTACTTGATAAAGGTAATGGGGATTACTTTTTCAACCAAGCATTTTGCATCAGCATGCTTCCACCAACACCCAAAGTATACAGAGTTCCGAAAGAAATCAAGATAGTACAAATGATTTCCAAACCCATTATCTTCACTAGGTGGGGAGATATGCAAGATGAAGAAATATTTGAGGATTTTTTATCTATGATCTACAAGGAGGACAAAGAAGAACCAAAAAAGCTACAACCCAATTTTGACCCTACTACTCAAGGTTATCAATTAGTTAAACAGATGGGATATAATGGAAAAGGTGGCCTGGGCTACACAAACAAGGCTAGTCATAACCTATTAGAGTAGAACAAAGGAAGAATAATATGGGGCTAGGTTATAAGCCAAAAGATGTGGTTATTCCAAAAACTAGACAAACCTCTTGGAAGAAGTGAGAAACATTTGCTAGCATTAAGGCACTGGATACCTATCATACCTTAGACAATGATTTACCCATTGAAGACTTATTTGATAACTTTAGCATTGATAGGTTCTCTCTCCAACATATTAAAATTATCCCCAACATCTACTACAATTCTGGTATAGACTCTAATGAATATGAGTGGGATTCACCTTCCTTCATCACCAGATATGATTCTCCCACTTCTAGCAATGATGACCTAGACACTTAGTGGGATAAAGACACTCGAGCCATACCGACCCTTTCATCCAGTCCCATAGGCTTTGCGGATCAAGATGATAACCTCCCACTCCAATACCCACAACTCATAGATTGGGATCAAAAACAATATACACATGTTCTAGATCAATTCCAGAATGATGAGGCAATCACGAAGTTCATGGGACTTCAAAAAAACATACCAATTGGAGAACACAAATCATGATTCATCATGGAACTTGAACAAGAGGAATACTTTGGTGGATAGATTGAATCTTCCAGTTGCAAAAATGAAAGAAAAAACATAAAAATACGGTTCCCTAGAGAAAACCACCTTGTGGCTCTATCGGATCCAAAAAGGAGAAAAATAAAGGATACATCCAAAGGTGAAAACCTCTCAGAGGCACCTGAGGATAGAAGATTCAATCTCCCCATAGAAAAATATTAGGAAACATCAACATTGCTAGTAGAGGAAGAAGAACTCATAAATGTTGGCATAGTAGAGGACCCGAAGATAACCTACCATGTTGCATCACTAGACCCAGAAGAAAAGGACAACATCACAACTTTCATCAACACCCGGAAGAAAAATTTTGCATGGACCTATGCTAACATGCTTGGACTAGATCCAACATTAGTGGTACATCATCTAATTGTAATGCTAGGAGAAAAGCCTATCAAGAAAAAACTCAGAAAAATGCATCCACAGATAGCATTACTGGTAAAGGTAGAGGTAAAGAAACTACTAGATGTGGGTTTCATCAAATCCACTGACTATCCACTATGGATATAAAATATAGTATCAGTATCCAAACCTACTAGGAGCATAAGAATATGCATAGACTTCAGATACTTGAACAAAGCTTGTCCAAAGGATGACTTTCCATTGCCGAGTATCAACATGATTGTAGATCTAATAGCAGGGCATGAGATGTTATCCTTAATGGATGGTTTCTCTAGATACAACCAGATAAAGATCTCTCCAGATGACCAACAAAAAACAACATTTACTTGTACTTGGGAAAATTCTGTTGGAATGTAATGCCATTTGGTCTAAAGAATGCAGGAGCAACATATTGAAGAGAAATGATGACAATATTTCATGATATGCTACACAAAATCATGGAGGACTATGTGGATGTCCTTCTAAAAAAATCAATCAAAAGAGCAAACCACTTGACAAACCTGGCCAAGGTATTTGATCATCTTGAATAGTACAATTTGAGACTCAATCCTAAGAAATGTGTATTTGGGGTAACATCTAGAAAACTATTAGGGTACATAGTATCAAGAAGAGGGATTGAAGTAGATCCGGCCAAAGTAAAAGCAATAATGGAAATGCCTCCACCAAAGACACTAAAACAGTTGAGGAGCCTACAAGGGAAACTATAATCCATCAGGTGATTTATCGCACAATTGGCAGAAAAATGTCACCCTTTCACTCATCTCCTACATAAGGACATCACCTTCAAGTGGTATGGGAGATGTGACCAAGCATTCCAAAAAGTCAAGGAGTACCTACTTACTCCTCTTGTACTCATGCCACCTATCCTAGAAAAGGAAATGATACTTTACGTGTCTACCACACAGGCAGCATTGGGAGCTCTCTTGGCCTAGCTAGATGATAACAATAAAGAAAGGGCAGTCTACTATATCAGTAGAACACTGGTGGGCTATGAACTAAACTACTCACCCATTGAAAGAGTGTGTCTCTCAGTCATGTTTGCAACACAAAAGCTGAAACACTACATCCTAAACAGAAAGGTCAATCCAATTTCTAAGATAGACCCACTCAAGTACTTACTCGCAAAGGCATCCCTAATAGGCTGAATAGCCAAATGGGTAATGATCCTAAGTGAGTTTGATATAGAGTATGTGGATAGGAGAGCTATCAAGGGACAAATTATAGCAGACCAAATGGTCAAAGCATCCTTAGATGATCATAAACCTCTCATAATGGACTTTCTAGATGAGAGTATCTTGATGGCAGAGTAGGTAGACCAATGGACTCTATACTTTGATGGGTCCCATACACAACATGTATTTGGAGCTGGTATTCTATTTCTCACACCACAAGGAGATAGTATACCCAAGGGCTACAGGATTGTATTCCCATGCACAAACAACATCTCAGAATATGAAGCTCTTATCACAGGGTTGAAAATGGCTATTGAATGGTGAATAAAAGAGCTACAGGTCCTTGGAGACTCTCAGCTAGTGATCAGACAAGCGAAAAATGAATACTAGAAAAAAAGATTAAAAATTGCTGCCATATAAAAGGATGGTGGATAGCTTCAAGGAATACTTTCTTAGAATAACCTTTGAGAAAATTCCCCAGATCAATAATAGAATTGCTGATGCAATGGAAACAATAGGCTCACTACTTTATATTCCACAGAATGTGCCTAAGTATAAGTTCCTCGTGGAACATTTGTTGGTGCTAGCATTTGACATCTTGGAATTAGAATTGGTATGTGTTGTTGTTGGTCCTAATTCCCCATGGTACCAAGATACCTTTGACTACATCTAGCATGGTACCACACACATTGACTTAACGACCACTCAAAAGAAAACCTTTACCCATATAACTTCTTGTTTTACCATCTTAGGAGATACCTTATACTATCATAGTCTAGATGGTATGTTACTCTGATACCTTGATGTTGAAGAAGCACAAACAACCATACAAGAGGTTCATGAAGTTATTTGTGGATCCCACTTTGGGGGACTTAACTTAGTCCAGAAACTGCTTAGAACTAGATACTAGTGGCCCTCCATGGAACATGAATGCATACAATATTATAGAAAGTGTCAACAATGTCAGCAACACAGTGACCTTGTTCATGCACTAGCACAAGAATTGAGGCCTATAACCACACCATGGCCTTTTTCTCAATGGGGATTAGACTTGGTAGGAAAGATATCACCCGCTTCATCCAATGGGCACAAATTCATTATCATAGCAACATAGTACTTCACTAAATGGATAGAGGCAATTCCATTGACCTATATCACTTGCAAGCAGATATCAAAATTTATTTTGAATTATCTCATCTATAGGTATGGAATTCCCCAAACAATAATAACAGATAATGGAACCCCATTCAAAAATTAGGATGTCCAAGAGCTCAGTTCCCAATTTTCTATCCACCATCACTTTTCCATGCCCTATTACCCCCAAGGAAATAGTTAGGCTAAGGAATCTAACAAAACCATACTGAAGATACTCAAAAAGGTTGTTAATGAAGCCAATCGTGATTGGAATTTGTAGCTAAACCTAGCCTTATGGGCCTACCGAACCAGCGTTCGCACACCTACTAGTGCCACACCATTTTCCTTGGTCTATAGATCAGAGGTTGTCTTTCCTATTGAGGTCAAAATCCCTTCATTGTGATTTTCACTAAAAGGCATGGTCAACAATGAAGAATATAGGGTATCCAAACTAAATGAATTAGAACTCCTAGATGAAAAACATTTGAGTGCATTAACCATCTGTAAGTTTATCAGAATCAGCTCAAGCAAAAATATGACAAAAGGATCAAGGTAGGAACTTTCAAGTTGGTGAATTAGTCCTTAAAGAGAATCAAAAAGTACAACTAAATCAGAATGGAAAAGGAAAATTTGAACCCAACTAGTTAGGCCTATTTGTCATCATAGCAAGCTACGACTCTGGGGCATATTAGTTAGCTACTCCTAAAGGAGAACCTTTAGCTGAACCGCTGAACAATAGGCACCTCAAGAAGTTCTACACATGAAGCACATCAGAATACCCCAGGAAAAAGGGTAAAAATCCAAAAAAATAGAAAAAAGAATTAAAAAAAAATAAAAAATAAAAAAAAAAGAAAGATAAATAAAATGTTCTCTTAGTGAGAACCACTTTGTGGTGCTCTTAGAACAAGTACCATAGTGAAAACCTAGAAAACAACAAACAAGCTCTATGTTGAATAAATTTGCATCATTATCTATCGGTACTAACCACGACATCCACCCATTTCATTTCATAATAAAGTAGGGTATCCAACCATGGCTTGTCACTAATTAAGGAAAGTTGTCTTGTCTACAACTAGGGGTAGTTTCAAAAAGCTATTCATGGATTAAATCTTTGAGCATCCTATCATGGTCATGAAAACAACAAAAGAAAAAAAAAATTGGAAAACATAAAAAAAAACCAACATCGTGGGGTTATTCCTTCACTCAAATAGTTTAAAGATATCAACATTTTCTTGAACCTCATAGCTAGTTCAAGTATATTTCCTGCAACATATCCTCTAGACACAGAAGTGGAATATCAATCCAGATTATCAAATTTTGTTTACCCAAAAATAGCTTATGCTTTAAGTCAAGTGGTCGAACTACGGTCTCTACATGTACAACGTAGGCAAGGATTGAAAGCCCCTGAGACCCTAGGTTAGTCCCCTTAGGTTTCCAACATGCTTTATTTCAACTTAGTCACAAAAAAAAAATCCAAAAATAGTCAAAAAATGGAAAAAAGCCAAAAACATCACAAAACAGAAAAAAGGTCAAAAAAAAAAACATTCAAAACAAACCAAGCAAACTATGAGCCTCTGCATGTACAACGTAGGCAAGGCTTATCATTGATGAGCCCCTGAGGTCCTAGGTTAGTCCCCATAAAACGTCAAAAACAACATCATAAAACTTAGAAAAATCAAAAGGACCCATGTCCGCCATCACAGTTCGCAATAAAACATCATCCATAATAAACAAATTGTCACATTCACCCTTTGAAAAAACAAACAAAACAAACATCAAGAGCTAGAACTTTCAAGTAGACAATCACAAAAGAATTTGATCGCAAATTAAACTAAAACAAAGCCAAGTATCAAATACATATATTTTTGAGAAGACCCAATAAAATCTTGAGATATGTCTTAACGGATCTGTTCCTATGATAGACAGGATCAACATTGGATAATAGACCCACCCCAAATAGATATGGCAAGTTATATAATAGCATTGTTTTATCTTTTTGTTATCTTATTTTGTGATTTTACATTATTTCAACTCATTCCCAAGATCTCTCAAGGATGTCCATAAAGATTTAGAGAAGAAGGAATGGGGGAAATTGAGCGTCATTTCGATTTGCTATTTGTGAATAGTCTTGTTATACTACCATGGTGAATACTTGCTTTGTTCTATGTGTGGAAGTCTTCTTTGAAACATTTCATGTAACAGTGACTTGTTAGGTTTTTAATACCTCTTGTGTTATTGGTCGGACATGTTTTTAAAGCTTCTCACCCATAAACTCTAATAGGGTTTATGTATGTCTGGATGAGCAAGAATACTCCTTGTTTGTAGAGTCAAAGTCCATGCAATAAATACCAAGTCACCTTGGTCATTAATACCCTGGTGCATCGTATTTATTTGCTATATCAAAAAGGATTGTTCAAACTGTGAAGTCTCCAAGCAAAGTGAAAGCAATACTCATCACCACTAACAACATCAACTATTCTTCATTTCTTATTAACATTTTCTTCTTCTCACCATTTTTTTTGTCAGTCCTTAACGTATCACATCAGCTTATCAAAACATTTGGTTCATTATCCAAAATTTTTACCAAATTTCCCGAGGGGGCACCAAGCTATCCCATCTGGGTTATACTGGGGCATACTGGGGAAAATCTTGCGCCTGGGGCATACCAGGGCAATGTTCTTTGAAACAAAGCAACCAATACTTTGTCTCAAAGAGAGGCAAAATGTAGACACCTAAAATCGTCCTAACCTGTGAACTAGCATTTTAACCCTAAATTTCCTCTATTGATTAAATAATAATACATTATTTAATTAATTCACTTTTTCATATTTTCGACCAATTAAATAAATTTCATTTATTTAATAAAATCCTAAAAACCTAATTTCTGCTATTAATTGAATAATAATGAAGTTAGATTAGGACTATATTAAATAAATGAAATTTATTTCATTTTTCGAATTTGATGAAAACATGAATTAATTAAATAACACCAATTATTTAATTATATCACTAATTAACTTTTTTCCCCTAAGTTGATTAAATTATTAAATCATAATAATTTAATTAACTCACTTTCCTTCCAAATTTGAATAAATTGAATAATATTATTCAAAATATCATCAAAATCAAATCAAACCAATGCAACTTTGTTTGCAAAAGTCAAACTTGATTTTCATGTTCAAATCCAAAAAGAATTGATTAATTAAATCAATCAACCCCCCCTCATAAATTAAATAATATTAAATATTGTTTAATCCTAATTCAGCTTCTACATTAAATAATTATTTCAATTATTTAATCCTATCCTTTCTAAATTAAATAATATTAAATATTATTTAATCCCCACTCAACATCATCCCTTTAAAAAGTAATCTTTTATTTATTAAAAAACATTCATCATGCACGTTTCCCTTAATATTAATTAATTAATTTAATTAATTATCTTATCCATGTGGACTAATTCTTCTTTTAGTTAACTAAAAAATATATTTAGTTAACTATTCAATTATTTCTACATGCATTATTCCCTTAAACATAACAACCACTTTCTCTCAGTTAACTAAAATATTTATTTAGTTAACTCTTCATTTAATCCTCTTTCAACTTCTACATTAAATAATTGTTTTAATTATTTAACCCCACATATTCTTCTAATTTAATTAAATTATTATCAGTAATTATTTAATTAAACAACTTTCCCCTTTCCAAATTAAATAAATTAAATTATTTAATTTATTCAACACCATTACTTTAATAAATAAACTTTATTTATTAAAGTCAAATTCACATGTGTGTGTTTCTCTTGATATTAATTAATTTCCCTCAAAAACTTAGCTAGCTCTTCTAAATCAGTTGACTAAAATATCTATTTAGTTAACTATCTCATTATCTCTTCATGCACAATCTCCTCGAATGTAAGAAATACTTTCTTCTAGTTGACTAAAATATCTATTAGTTAGGGGAAAACCCCCAATTGTCGTTCATGATCCGATTGTTGTTTACTCCTTGTTCACCTGTCCCCCCAATATCCGTTTACATTTTAGTCATTAAAATGTTTTATTTATGCCAATAAAAAATTAGAAATTACAATAGTATATGTTCACTACTTAGTCTATAACCAACCAACAAAAAAAACAAATTTAAACATATATTGGTGCAATTATGTTTTGAACACAAGTCAACTTGCACAAAATAAAGTCATTTCTGAATTAAATAAGGTACAGTGATGTTTACAATAACCACTCCATGCAAGTGGCTTAAAGCTTCTAGTGCATTGTATTTACATGTATACATAAACAGTTAATGGTGCATAATGTCACATAATTTAAAACATTATAAATAGTTAATGGTGCACATTCTGACATAATACAAAACATTGATCAGCCTTATGAGCTATCAATTGCACATTCACCCACACTTCCCTTGACATCTTCATGCATTAACTCCATCTACTTCTGGTACCTACATAAACAATTAATGGTGTAAGGCTCCCTAATATACCAAAAATCATAGTATAATTCATATATCTGACTGAATTTAATAAAGCCACCTATTTTGACAATTAAACCAAATATAATATTGATTTCCTGAAGGACACAACAAAACTGAGGCATAGATGGCCACTGTAAAATGAAATGACAGATTGTTTCCCACAAAAATTCAAATTTGAAACTCAACCACCATAATTCAATGCATTCAATTTACCCATTCGAATGATTTTATAAGAGGGAATTTCCAGGGTCATTTTCATTATGAATTATCCTCTGCTTTCATTGAATATCCTTAGCAGACTTCAGAGCTTACTAAGGAAACTTCTACACATTCCTTTTAAAAGCGAGCTTATTCAGGTCGATACATCTAGAATAAGTAAATTCATGTTTTTATTTATCAGTATACTAGATTTACATTTATGTTGTCTGTTTCATTATTCAATATTCTCTTCTATATTTACGTACTCAGTGTTTACATTATTTTCATCCTCTTTTGTCTGTTTCAATATTTAATATAATCTTTTATATTTAAGTACTCACTGGTTACATTATTTTCAGGCATACTATTCTACATTTTTGTTGGTTACATTACTTTCAGGCATACTGTTCTACATTTTTTTTGTTTGTTTCATTATTCAATATACTCTTTTATATTTATCAGACATAATGTTTACATTTATGTTGTTTGTTTCATTGTTCAATATAATCTTTTATATTTATGTACTCACCGTTTACATTATTTTCAGGCATACCAATAATTTTTCTTTCAATCAGTTGTTTAACCTAGCATTATCCATTATTTAATCATATCATAGTTACATTGTTTCATTGTTCAATATAATTTTTTATATTTATGTACTCACCATTTACATTATTTTTCAGGCATACCAATAATTTTTCTTTCAGTTAGTTGTTCAACCTGGCATTATCCATTATTTAATCATATCATAGTTACATTTTTTTCACCTGCATTCATCATAAATCGAAGATAATAATAGCAGCATTATATCATACATCAAATATAATAACAACAACATTACCCATTTTTTAATCATATCACAATTATATTTTGAATCCCTCTTTAATAATCATGAAGTTGAATGGGTATACAATTTTTGTCCCAATTTATTGACCAATTTTTTATTACAATTTGTAGACAAATATATATATCATGTCGTGTATAGTTTCATCATAGCAAATTGATCTATATATATATATATACAATTTGCGATGATGAAACCCTACACATTCTTATCAGATTATATATATATATAATCTAATAATAATGTGTAGGGTTTCATCATATATCATGTCGTGTATAGTTTCATCATAGCAAATTGATATATATATATATATACAATCTGCGATGATGAAATGCTACACATTCTTATTAGATTATATATATATATATATATATAAAATCTGATAAGAATGTGTAGGGTTTCATCATAGTAGATTGTATATATATATATATATATATAATCTAATAAGAATGTGTAGGGTTTCATCATAGTAGATTGTATATATATATATAATTTGATAAGAATGTGTAGGGTTTCATCATAACAGATTGTTTATATATATATATATATGGTAAGAATAAATATCATTCTCTATAAATACAATGATATATTCTTATCAAATTGTATACATATATACATACATACATACATACATACATACATACATACATACATACATACATACATACATACATATACATATATATATATATATAGTCATGCCATGTACTATTTACTCATATCAAGCCTTGTAGAATTTACATGTGACCAGTAGAAATTTAATCCACCTCTCTCACCTGAAAGATTGTTTGTTCAAAAGTGGATTTTTGTTGGGTTCGATGGTGTTTGAGTGCATTTTGGTGTCTTTAAAAATCATTTTTGTGTATGGCATTAAGGGTTTGACTGTAATCATTTCTATTTACATGTGACTGGTAGAAAAATGATCCCTCATGAATTATTCTATCTATGGCATGACGATTTGTCTACTATGCCTTTTTTTGACATTATTCTATGAAGTAATCACATGTAATGCAATTTAAACATAACATTAACGGAATTTTGACTAGGTATAATCATGAAATTTATTGGGTATATAATAAGATACTTAATCTTCAAAGATTTTTTAATTTAATCTTATATGGAGTTGCATAAAACGTCTCCACCTCTCTTCACCTGCAAGATTGCTTGTTCAATAGTGGGTTTTTTTTGGCATTAAGGGTTTGACTGTAATCATTTCTATTTTTGTAGAGAATGATATGTTCTTATCAGATTGTATATATATATCTATGCAGACAATCATATATTATTTGTTTCACTAACAAGTTATTCAATTTTTATTGTCCGTACAGGTTAGTGGAAAATTATGGCACCTGCTAGAAGGACTACAAGGGTTGTAGGAAGAGGAAAACATGCAATTAGAGTAACTTGTGGGGTGCACTTCATTGAAAAACATCCTGATGAGGAAGTTCATGCAAATCCCAGCCCAAAAGATGTTCCTAACTTTGCAGATGAAGCCACCAACACAACAGAAGTCAAACCTCCTGTTAAGCCAAATGTTCAACCTGATGTACAACTTCCCTCACTTGTACCCATTAGGCAGTGGGCATATGCTGATATGGAAGGAGCAGTTAAGAGTGTTGAAGAACACAACATGTCAATCAGGTCAGCAACAATCAAGTGGGGTATGCCACCTAGTAGTTTGAGGGCATGGTTGTTAGGACAAACCACCACAAAGAGGAGGGGTCCACGTACAATTTTAATTGAAGAGGAGGAGACTGAAGTTATCCAATGGTGCAAGGACATGGCAAGATTGGGCCATGGACTACAAGTAAATCAACTATAAGCCACAATTTTCCAAATAACTACAAGTTGACCCAATCCTTTCACAAATGGGGTCCCTGGGAGGTCATGGTGGGTAGGATTTTGAAGAAGGAACCCAAATTTGACAATTAGAACAACTGAAGGAGTGGAAAGTGACAGAGCGATTATGGTTCATTCTTCTATTGTGCAAGCATTCTACGACAACCTCGAGAACCTAATCAAACTTAACCACTATGGAGCAAGTCGAATATGGAATTGTGATGAGGCTGGTAGGAACTGTGGCATGAGAGTTATTGCAAAATTGGGTACAAAATGTGTACCAAATTTGGTTTCAAAAAGTAGAGAGTGGATCACAGTGTTGACTTGTGTAAGTGCAACTGGGATAAGCATTCTCGGGTTCTACTTGTTTAAATCAAAGAGGCACATGTAGAACTATATCTTTAATTGTGAGGTAGGGGCATTGATGGCAGTCCAAGAACATGCATGGATGACAAAGGAACTATTTTTCAAATGGTTAGACCATTTTGTAGCTAATATCCCCAATGGGGTTTCACCAAAAAACAAGGCCCTTCTCATTTTTGATGGTCATGGGAGCCACATGGCTTTCAAGAACATTGAACAATAAAAAAAATAGGAATAGACCTGCTAATGTTGCCTGCTCATACTAGTCACAAGCTGCAGCCATTAGATGCCAACATTTTTGCTCCATTCAAGGCATATTTTAGAGAGGAAAGAACCATTTGGAAAGCTGCAAACCCGCATATTGATATTGGACGTGATGAGTTGGCAAGTCTTGCAAGCCAAGCTTTTAGAAAAGCCTTCAAACCAAGAATATGGCCTCTTAATCGGTCAGCCCTTGACAATGACATGGGGCCAAGTGAGGGCTATGTTGTTGAAGATGATGTTGCAACTCCTACAACAGAAGATGAACTAGTCACAATGGAAATTGAAGATGATGTTATGGTAGCAGAGACATGCTTGCGTCTTCTTGGTTACTTTGAGGATGTAATAGATGGTTTTGTGAGGGAATATGATGGAAGGGAAGTGGCAAGTGATGTTGCAGCAAAATGCAATGGGGGTGATGAAGCTACAACACACATTAAACCATAAATCTAACAAGTTTTTGCAGATTTCCAACCAGAAGTTCAACCAGTTATTGCACCCTACACTGAAGATACAACCACTACATCAACAAGCCTGAGTTTTCCAACTCAAGTTAGCCAACCGGAATGGATGCATGAAGTAGCCACAAACCTTAGAGTGCAAATAAATCCAACTAAGGAAGAATTCAACCTCTTTATGCCTTCCCCACCACACGTTGATCTAGCTGAAGTAATACATTACTTCACTAATGCAAGGAATTGGAAAGAGCATAGTGATGGTCAAAGTGAAGATGACAATGCTATTAGTGAGGAAGAAGCTGAATTTGTGCCATGCACCCCACATGATGGATCGTAAACAACAATACCAAACAACAAATTCTTGAAACTTCCAGTGCAGAGGATGCAAGGAACATCATAGAGAGGTTGTTCGGGAGTGCTTCGCCTTAGTAGGCAGTCCCAAGTACTAACATATGACGCTTTCATCAAATTGTTCAGCCAACAAGAGGTAGAGAAGAAAAGGAAAGAGGAGTTGCAGCAACGTAAGAAGGAGCATATGTTGTAGAGAAAGGCAGACCGTGAAGCAAAAGAAATTATAAAGGAAGCAACAAGGGTTGAGAAGCAAGCAAGGAAAGTGATTGAAGATGAGCAGAAAATGATAAGAATGCAAGAGAAAGCCATTAGACAGGAGCAGGCCAAGGCTGAACATCTACAAAAGGCAGCAGAAAAGAAAGCAAAACAAGCAGAGAAGAGAAAATGTAAGTCTACAGTGGGGGATCCTATACCCACCCATCATCCTATCCTGCTTGATATGATGAGCATTTTGACACCAGCCTTTACAGACATCAACAATATGCAGGTTGGGAGTGGCTCACAACAAATTGGATTGACTGCTGATGCAAGCCAAGCATTACTTGCTCAAATAGCAACATTCCTTCAAGGAGGTATTAACCAAGTTTCACCTCCTACAAGTGGACCTGACTTAGCTATTGGCAGATATATCACACCGCAACCTTTTCCTAGAAATATGGATAATTGATTATGTGCATATTCAATTTTATTTATTGATTGATGTAGCAGTATATTTCGGTGATCTGGTTTGCAAATCAGATCTATTTATCTGCTTAAAGTTATAGCTGTGATATGATTATTAGATGTGATAATGCTGATGTAATTATGATTCAAACCTCACATATGTTTAAGGGGAGAATATCAATACAAGCTTTGAGTAATATTTTCATATGTTTCAAGTATGTTCGAGCCATGTTTTTCTCTCGCACCACCCAATCAATTATTGTAGTTTGATTCAAAATATAACTATGATATGATTATAAAATGTCCTAATGCTGCTATTGTTTGTTATTGGAACCTCAAATTTGTATGCCTTACATGTTTGATGATGGTTTCAGCCTTCTATTTTCTGTGTTCTCACTAATTACACTATGTTTCAGTCTTTGTCAATAAAAAATAATCACAAAACTTTGTTAGGTAAACCCATACGTGTGGTTTGATGAAGGCATATGAAGACAATGATATACTCTTATCAATTATCAGTATCAAAAATTAATGGAACTACATGTTAATTATCAGATTAATTATATATATACACATAGACACACACACACATATATATAGCTATATATGTACATACATATATGCATAACCATATATATGTATGTACATATATACCTATCAATATATATATATATATATATATATATATATATATATATATATATATATATATATATATATATATATATATATATATATATATATATATATATATATGTATATACATGCAAACATATAATTAATCTAATACTAACTAATCTCATAATTATTGTATACTATTGCTCATTTCATCTAACTTTCAACCATATATATAAAAAGACACATTTTTCAGTATTACTAGGTCATTGCCAAAGTAAAGTCATAGACTTTATCTATCATTAATGCTGAATGTCTTTTGTTGATTGTGAATAAGTCCTTGCATGCCTACCATTAAGAGACCAATGCCAATAAATATATTCCTCCAATGAAATAAGCATCTAATAAGAAAAGTATTTATTTATGAATATATGTATACCAGAAAATGTAAACATATCATAAAGCATTCAAAGAAAAATGTCCCTATAGAGTTTTTTGTGTTAACAAACACAAATTTGTTGGTATGTTGATAATCCACATGCTTGATTCACCTCTCCATGCTCTTGATTTCCTGCAAAATAATTGTAATAAATAGGGGTAGTACTCGGTACTCGTAACATTCCCACCTCAAATCATCCTTACAATATTGCATGCACAGCAATAAGAGTTTTGATTGGAGCATTAAAATCCACAATGTTTTGATCCTTGGTATGAAGCTGAAAATAATAGTGTGTATTACATATGATGGCACCATACATGGAAGAGTGCAATAGAAAGGACATATATATACATATATATATGTATGTGTATACATGTATATCTATATGCATATACATGTACATATACATATATTTAGTGACAACCGTTACACGAATTTATTTGACATTTTGTATTGAGCATATACTTCGTGCCACAACTTTCAATAAATATATGTATATCTATATAAATATACATGTCTATGTATATACATATACATTCATACATAGATATGCATATACATGTGTATATATATTTGTATATACATATACATGTACATGTATATGTATATGTATATGTATATACAAATATATAATCTAATTATTGAAACTCATAAAATAAGTGGAAGAAAATAGATAAATATATTGTATGTTGTGATATGATTACATAATGGATAATGATCATTTCAACAACTAAATCAAAACTGAATATTCTGTATGGCTGAAAATAATGTAGGCACTGAGTACATAAATATAAGAGTATATTGAACAATGAAACAGACAACATAAATGTAAATCCAATATACTAATAAATAAAAACATGAATTTAGTTATTCTGGGTGTACCAACATGAATAAGCTCCCTTTTAAGAGGAATGTGCATAGGTAATGTGCATAGGTTGCCTTAGTAAGCTCTAAATTTTGCAGAGGATATACAGGGAATTCCCTCTTATAAAATCATTGGAATGTGCAAATTCAATCTTCGTGGGAAACAATATGTCATTTCATTTTGTAGTGGCAATTATGCCTGAGTTCTACCGTGGCTTATAGGAAAGCAATTTTATATTTGGTGTAATTGACAAAATAGGTGGCTTGCATAAATTCAGTCGTACATATGAATTATAAAATGTTTTCAGTTTTGTTATATGTACGGTAGTGAATTTTGTAGAGGATATGTAGTGAAAGCATAGGTGAATTCATAGTGAAAATGACACTGGAAATTGCCTCTTATAAAATCATTAGAATGTGTATATTGAATGCATTGAATTGTGGTGATTGAATTTCACATTTGTATTTTCCTGCAAAACAATGGTGTGTTTAATGAAAAAAAGCCTATTTACAATTATCATTTCACCTATTTCAAGTTACGTTTGTATGCAAGCCCCATAAAAATATCATGTGGGTTCGCTAGGAGGTGGTCCCTTTAATCTCAACCTCATCACATTAAAATGTTCTCCAAGTGCCCCATATTCCTTCATCAAACCATGCATATGAGTTAACCGCGTGCCCCATAAGCCTTCATCAAACCATGTGTATGTGTTTACCTAACCGCGGGTTGCTGGGTAGATTTAACCCATATACTCATCATCACCCATAGTTTTCTTCCTCATTTTCACCATTATTATCCATCTAAGATTATACATATATAATTTGATATATATATATTAGATTACATATGTACAGTCTTATATAGATATATATCTATATCAAATTACATATGTTAAGGTCCATATAATCTAATTGATATATTATTATTAGATTATATGATATATTATTGCATACAATGATATATTATTGTAATCTAATTGATATATTATTATCTGATTATATGATATACAAGATGTTTTGAAGAGACATGAATAACTACCAATGAGTTGTCTATTCATTAAATAACTGTGTCTCAGCAAAATATATGTGATATGTAGTTGTGTCTTGCAACAATGAAATTTCTGATATTAAGCTATGGCTTACAACCTTTAAGTTAATATTGCTTTTAAGTTCTCAACTAAAGATACTAGAATACAGTTATGCATCAAAAAGATCAAAATTTTCTCTCCATTAAAGAAAAATGTAACATGAAATTGTTAGTCAGTACTATGAAGTTCACTTTCCAATAAATAAAATTGAAGTTCATTTAAAGTCTTAATTAGATGGAAATATTAAACAAATCGTGCAATTGAATTTTTCAATATAGAAACTAGAATGCAGCTATGGTTTCAGGCTTCAATGCTAGGGCATCTTGATTTGTGGCTCTGGCTTCACTGCTAAATGTTGACATAAGCTATTTACAACAACAAATTTAAAGAAAGGAAGAGTCGAAGAATGCAGTTTTTAAAGTTTTGTTTGAATCAGGATTTCCCTTAAATGACAAGATACACATGTAGGGTATGGGTTAGAAAGCAGACAATAGTCATACAAAACTGTTCAGAAAATCTCAAAGAGATGCAAATTTGTTTTATAATAATGTTGTATTTACACTGCAACTGAGTTACATTAAATAAGAATTTTGTTTAATATGATGCAGTCTTTTTCAATTCTTAAGTTGTATATCAAGTAGGAACTTGGCAAATGGATTTGTTCGAAGCCTATTTCATCATGATTTTCTTTTATCATGTATGCCATAAGGATGTTTTTGCTCATTATGCTTATAAAATATCACCAAAATAGAATCATGGATGATCGTATAACAAGCTATTGTCAATGTCAAGACTCAAAATAGGTTAACATACTTTATCCAAAACCTTAAGAAGAGTTTGATCGTGAATATGTTTTGATCAGTATTTGTCTTTTTGTAAATTGAGTTTGGTACTATTATGCCCCAACTTTAAGCCCCATTCAGATGAGCTTTCATTCGTTGCTGAACATGCACTATAGAAAGCCAATGTGAGATATGTACCTTAAAATGAGCTTTATTTAAGATTCTTTACAATCTGTAACTACCAAGAAAATAAAGGTTTTCCTTTTTCATAAAATGCAATCCAAACAGGATAAGAAAACTAGTGAGCAAGTATCCTGTAACTAACATACGCATAAAGCATGCAAATATTCCACTTACAAGCAGTAAATTCATGGCATTACCTCATGATGCTAATTCTCAAATTTGGAGCAACTTTGTCTATTTAGGTTGTTTCATCCTTTTCTGTTGTTTAATTTTCATTTTTGAGAACAACCTTGGGTTGGAAGGACCATAAGTTTCTTTTATATCTTGTAAGTTGTAGGTAATTTGTACCATTGGTATGAAAATATTGAGTACTATTAACAACAGTACCAATAAACCATTCAAATTTTGACCATGTTACTACGTATTTATATATTGACTAAGGAGATGCAAGTGTTGGCTTGGTGTTGCACTTGCCTTGTTTGCATATTCACTCTTCTCTTTAATATCTTTTACATGTTATAGGAGTAATATTATTAATGAGTCATGCTTCCCTAGTGTTTTGACTTATAGAAGAAGTTGGGTCAATCATCAGAGACTTTGAATTTACATCTTTTACTATCTGGAATGTGGGTTTACAAACAATTGGAAAGAAAACAAAGTTCAGAAGTTGGGTGTCTATAGGGCACTTTTTTTCTATTTTTACTTATGTAGTGTGACAGAAGAGAAAGAGAAAAATGAGGCAGATGTTTGAAGAAAGTGGGAATTAATTGGAAGTTGGAAAACCCCATTAACCCGTATCCTGAAACCCCTTAACAATTTGGGGTAAAATCTAAAAACCTAAAAAAAAATTGATTATACCGACGTTTGACAATAACCCATTAATTTTCATGATTATTGTTGGTCAAAATTTCGTCAATGTTCTGTTTATATCACATTACATCACATTAGTTCATAGAATAATGTCAACAAAAATCATAGCGCTCAAACATTGACGATGCCCAAAAAACCCACTGTTGAAAAAAAGGTATAGCAGTCAAAAAGTCAATGTCGTAGACAAAATAATTCATGAGGGTTCATTTTTCTACCAGTTGGAAGTCACATGTAAATATAAATGATTACAGTCAAACCCTTAATGTCATACACAGAAATTATTTTTAAAGACGCCAAAATGCACTCAAACACCATTGAACCCAACAAAATTCCACTGTTAAACAAACAATCTTTCAAGTGAAGAGAGGTGGAGACGTTACCTGCAGCAAAATGAAGCCGAAGGTCATTTCTGTGGTCGCAAAGCAAAACTCGATGGTGGGAGAGAGGATGCAGCGATGAACATTCTGGAAAGAAACCATGAGAGATGAAGACTTTAGGGCTTAAAGCTTCCCAGCAACCCACGGTTAGGTTAACATGTACGCGTGGTTTGATGAAGGCTTAAGGGGTACATGGTTAACTCATATGCATGGTTTAATGAAGGAATATGGGGCATGTGGAGAACATTTTAATGTGATGAGGTTGAAAGTAAAGGGATCACCTCCTAATGGACCCATGTGATATTTTGATGGGGCCCGCATACAAACGTAACTTGAAATAGGTGAAATGATAATTGTTAATAGGAAATATTTTAAATTTTTTTTGGATTTGTAATGAATGGGTATGGGAAAAATAGTAAAGATTTAGGGGACGAAGATAAAAAAGCCCCCCTTTTGACCACCTTTCGCTTTATGACTTCCACAAGGCGTGTTTGAAATACCCAGAAGCCAATTTTTTCTTTTTAAGGTCCTAACTTGGTTACGAAGAAGCCCAAAAAAAAATTTGAAATCAAACCTATTTTGCACTCTGCATAAATGCACGAAGTTATCCCTAGTGGCTATTGGTATGTTTCCCCTAACTATCTCATTATCTCTCCATGCATTATCCCCTAAGTTGAATCATGATCCTGCACATACCCATGACGTACTTCTCTCTTTCATGACGTAGATAATCGAAAACATATGACTTGGCATAGGGCTTTCCGGATAAGCTCTCATATCTTCTTCCTTCTCTTTGTCTACTTTAAAGCAATTAATTGTAGTATGGGTGCTCGCAACTACTTTAAAGTGGGTGCATACATCAACACTCACATTTCATTGTGTAATTTTGTCTTTCTTGCGATGTGCTCTCTTGGAAGCATTAGGTACAATGTTGTTTAGGATGAGACCCTACACTTTTCCTCTCTTGGAAACAAGATGAGATAGTTTTCACTTTACCCTCTCTTGAAGACATTGAACATGATGCTACCTAAGAAGAGACATTACACAAATTAAGGAAAACCCCTTTGAACATTTTTTACATTTTTTATGTTTTACATCTTTTACAGGTTGCATTTTTTCCACCTTGCATAACGCAACTTGCATGACTGTGGTACTTTTTATTTTTTATTTTATCTCCTTGTAGCACCTTGTTAAAGTTATCAGCGGGTATGAGCAGGAATCCCACCTAGCGGCATGACTTTTCCCAATAGCCACTTTTGTGTTTGTGAGTGCATACCAACTAGTGTATGTATCTTGCCTTTTTGGGCCTTCTCACCCCACGAAAAAACTAGTTATGTGGCCCCAGAGTGAGTATGTTGAGGCCTTCTCACTTCGCAGATGACTCAAAGTTCTGTGGCCCCAAAGTGAGTACATCTTTTTCATCTCATCTTTCTTTTCATCTTTCCTTTGCATGATTTTCTATCTTGGGGGCTTGACCTACATGTGGATATCTCTTGAATGTCTACTTTAGTGTGAGTTTGAAGTAGGTTCATCCTCTCACTAAAGTGGAGGCTAAATGTGTCGTAGAAAAAAGGACCCTTTACTTAACATGAGAACAATTCATGGTAAATGGACTTAATGAGGCCTTGATTTAAGTGTTGTGAGGCATTTTATGCATCCACATAGTTAAGTCTTAGAACTTTGCAAATTAAATAAAATACTTTTAATTATGTCTTGTAAAGGTGTTGTAAAGTGTGGTAAAACATTTCTACATTCTTCTAGACTCTTTTTATTATAATTCATTTAAATATTCCTTTTTTACACATCAACAAATCCTATTTTGAAGTGTTGTAAAGTCTTGTAACAGGATTTCACGCTTTTCTAGGAATAATCTCCTTATTTACACCTTTCTTATGCTTTATTTTGACCCCTTTATGCCCTCATGTGACTTAATTAAGTACATTTTTTAATATTATCCCAACAAACAACATTAAATACAACATATTTCCCGACACACTTTTTTCAGGTCCTAGGTGGGACCCATTCACCATGGGTGGCGAATGAGTCCCCTGTGGCCCCAAATTCAAAATATTTTAAAATTTCCTTTCAGGTTTTTATTCAAAATTACTTCATGTCGGCCTGTGATGAGGTATAATCGAGATACTAAGGCACAATTGTCTATAAATAAGTATTTTTATCCTCATTTTAGGGGGGGGACAACTCATTTTTACATCTCTCATCATTAATTCATCATCTATTTTCTCATCCAAGTCAAGCAATCTAGGGTTTCTTCATGAGATGTCATCAAGTTAGATTTCTAAAGCATTCAAGGGATGAATCATCATATATTGTTGCAGAATTTCAAGATCAATCATCATGGCAAGGTAATCTATTCCATTATTGCATGTTTCATTCCTTTCTTTCATCATTTTGGTTTAATTACCTAAACGAGGTTTGACCAAGGAAAACCCCCATGCCTTAACAATCAACATTTCTTCTTCTCTTCTTGTGTGTTTGCAGATTTAGGTCTCTTGGAAGCTTGGAAATCATTGAAGATCAAGTTGCAAATTCATTCAAGTCCTCTTCATCATTCAAGTCAAAGAATAAAAAAAAAGTCATTTTCAGTCCCGAATCCAACAATTTCATAAATGAACACCTGTGGAGAGTAGAAGTGCAGATCTAACTCCACAAAATCAACTCTTGATTTTGAAAATTCTTGTAGGTGGACTAATTTTCCACCCATGGTGAATGAGCCCCATTTGTAGGCTTAAAAAGTGTTTTTTTCAAAATTCACCTCTCGACAGTTAGAAACCTGTTTCTGGAACTTTTCACCAGAAGCAGGATTGATTCACCATGCATGGAAAATCAATCCTAGTGGCCATTAATAGTGAATTTTGGAACATTCCAAAACCTTCCAGCAATAGTAATCTACCTCTAGGTGCACTATGTTTAGTCTCATTCATTTTTGTCTTCATTTCTTTAGATTTCTAGTTTACATTTACAATCAACATTGTGTTTTCCAACATCTTGCATTAGATTAGTTTACATTCATTTACTTGTATTTGTAAGCATTCAAACACATCTACACACACTTCACATCAATATCTTATCCATCCTTACATTAGTCTTGAGTGAAACAATAAACAATTTTAACCCTATTCCAAAAATCTATGTTTCACAAGGCAAACCCCCATGCCCTAACATACAACATTTCTCTTCCTTCTCTTGTGTGTTTGCAAATTTAGGCATCTTAGAGGCTTGGAAATAATTGAAGATCAAGTTTCAATGTTGTTAGAGTCTTCCCTTCATTGATCAAGTCAAAATATCAACAAAGACTCACTTTCAGGTTTGAATATCATAGTTTCAAAAGCAGACACCTGTAGAGAATCAAAGTGCAGACCAAAAGCCCCAGATTCCACCTTTGAACATACAAAAATTCAAAATTAGACTCATTCTCCATGGGTGGGGAATGAGTCCCACTTCCAGGTCAGTTTTTGGTTTTCTACATTTTTAGATACCCTTTTGTCTGAAACAGGTTTCAGGACAATTTTGCATAATTGGAACTGCTTCACCCAGAATGGCGAATGAGTCCCACCAGGCCTGAAAAATTAGCATCAACATCATTCCAAAATCCATTTCTAGTCTCCATCCATATTCTAGGTGCACACTTTCAGTGAATCTTCAAGTTATGTTGTAATTTGCATTCTTTTCTAGGTGTTTTTGCATTACATAATGTGTTTTCAAAAAACTTACATTTCTTAGGTTTCGCATACTTAATATATCAATTTCATCATCTAGTTGCATTTATATCATTGCATTTAGTATTAACAACATCACACAATCCTTTATTTGAGTGAACCACTTATATTTTGGGTGTGGGATCTATCTATTTTCATTAGGTGAAAGACCCTAATTGAGCAAAAGAGAGTCATAACATTTCACACCCCTAAAAATCTATGGTTCATTTTGGTGAACCTACTTTTTGAATACTTCTCTTTTTTGATTTGGTGCCCTTCATCATAGATCTAGCCTTGTATTGACTTTGCATTAGAGATTGCATTAGTTAATTGGCATGCTAGGTTTCAAAATTTTGCATTCATAAAAAGTGCATTTAGGTTGCATTTTTAACATATAAATTCATTTCAATTCTCTGAAATTCTGCACTTTTCACTTACAACTGCATCATAGCACTCAGAAACCATAAAAATCACTCAAATTTTTCTAAAAATTCTGAAAAAAGTCCATACTGGGACTCATTCGCCACCCTGGGTGAATCAATCCCTTTTGACCCCTGAAACTGCCTTTTACAACAAAGCTACAAACCCTATTTTTAGGCTTCTATTTGGTGCCATTTCCTATCTATATCAGTTGGGTGCATTTTTGTAACATGCATTTCATCACATCTAGCCTAAATTAGCTCATTTCATGCATTATTTAATTTCACATTTGCATCTCCCATGTTTTATTTTTTTAGATTATTGTATACTGTAATCAGCAACTTACTTTGTTTTACATCTAAAAATTACATATAAATAATTGCATTGCACTTTATTTACTTTTGCATAAAATGTTCTTTAGATGCACCTTTGATTTGAATAAACATGGATTTTATAAGCTTAACATCCCCTCTTATGAGTTTGATTTTGATTACAACAATGAAGAACATGTTAGTCTTGACCAAATTATTCCATTACCCATTGGTGTGAATGGAAGTGTAGACAATCATCACACACATACTTGTTCTTCTCCTGATACCTCTCCTATTAGTGACGAAGGTATCTTGGTGAAGGAAGTTACAAGTTTTGAGGGTCTTGATTGCCCATCTCCTTATTCCCCTTTGGAAAATGTTAGACAACAAGAACATGAGATCATAGACACATTTCTAAATATCACCTTACCTAGTCTCCATAACCATGACAATCAAACTTCTCCATCTCCTAATATCCCTTCTCGATGTAAAGAGGATAGGTTGGTGTTAGAAGACATCCCTATTAAGAATCATGAAACCCTTGATCCTCCCTTCCCTAGAATGCTCCTCCCATTTGGGAAAATCTATTTGAAAACCATACTGATCCTTCTCTTGATACCTCCCTCACTTGTGATGAAGCTACTTTACCCTTGGATGAACATATTATAAGATCTCTTTGTAGGGTAGATAATATGGAACAAGAGAATGAGACCTTAAAGACAATGAACATTCAACTAACACCTTCTCATAATCATTCCTCTCTTCATAATCCCATCATTGATCATTCCCCTATTGGTGATGAAGTTACTGTGGAAGAACCAAGCCTTACTTGTGAAGCACATGTGGCTTGTTGTTCTAAAAAATATCCTCCTAGGGAGAATATCATGGTGCTAGAATGTGGCAACACTAATAGTGTTTCTTCCTTCACTAAACAAGTGGCTCTTGATTTCCCTTTATTAGAGATACATTGATCCAAGACCATTGAGGTTATGAATGTGCAAGTGTCCATTAGATCCCCCTTGACCAATGGACCTCATACATACCTCGTGGGACATCCTAACAACCCTCCAATTCTCTACCCACCTTCACATAAAAAAAAAACTCAAAATAAACCTAAACTTATCATTTACCCTCCTCAGAATAATGTGTCACAACAACCGAGTTATAATATAGTTGCTCATACATATAACACTTGCAATAATCTGCAACTGTAACAACCCACACCAATGTACCCTTATCGTTGCCTAACCCTATCATCCCTAATCCTATATTACTAGGCCATCCTAGTGGAAAGCAGTGCAATCTTATCAAGCAACTTTAGAATACTCCTACTAAGATATCATTGTGGTATCTTATTCAAGCCTCCCCTCACTATCACAACATGATCCAAATAGCCTTACAACAAGTTCTTGTCTCTTCTAAGGTGCCACCAACAGATATAGAAGCAATGACCCAAGGCCTAAATACTGACAGTGTTTTCCACCAAAGTGAACTCCCCTATTTGGATGTACAAAAACAAAATGAATCTTTCATGATCATAGCGCAATACAAAACAAAAGGGATAAAGAGAACTCTTGTAGATACTAGTTTTGAACTTAATGTGTGTAGTGTGACCTTTCTGGATAGGCTTGGCATTGATTTCTCAACCATTCAACCTGATCCTTTCTCTATTAAGGGATTTGACAATGTCAAAAAGAAACTGCTAGGGGTAATCATTATGCCTCTTACCATTGGAGTGATCACCTTGAATACACCAGTCCATGTTATGCCTTGTGAAATTTCATGCAATGAAATTTGTGCCTTCCACTCTTCATTGCAAAATGAAATACATCTACAATAGCATAGTCCACACACTTGACGCTGATCTTGAACCTGATAGTGTCTTACAACTTGAGAAAAATAAAGATAATTACTTAAACACATCAACATCACCTACACAAGCGGAACCCATTCAACACAAAGACAAAAAACAACATAGTAAATAAGTCACGATGCTAGATGATTGGGATTCCTTTGATCTTGAAAATGACTTCATGGGTGAATACAAAATCATCCACAAAGATTCAAATAAGGGAAATAACAAAAAAAATTCAACACAAAATTCAAATGACCTTTTGAAAGCATCGACCTCAACCACTTTAGAAAAAAGACACAAACTACACAACAACCTTTGACGAACACAATAACGAACAACCATCCAATTCCAAAGAAATGCAAAAGCTTTATGGAAAAGGGTATGAGCTTATGAAGCAACTTGGCTATAGTGGAAAAGGATGTGGTGCTAACGAACAAGGTATCTACAACCCTATTGACCCTATCACACAACAAACAACTCATGATCTTGGCTATTGTCTTGTAATAGAGATCGCCAAACCTTCACTCAACATCAACAGTCTCACAAAACATACTCAATTTATTCTTAACTAAACGCCTCGACACTAGTGTTCTTGAACATCATCCTTTACCAAACATGAAACAAACACCTACATCTTCGCTTAATGTCAATGTCATCTTGCAAGAAACCAATGATTTGCATTCGATAGATTTTCCCTCCTATAAGAGTGAGGATAAAATCTTGCAATTTAGAGAAAATTGTGTAAGTATGACATCTACTACTAAGCAAGATGTTTCTTTGACACAAACCACAAGACCACCTTCTTCCATTGATCAAGAGGGTATCTTGTCGAGACTCCTCCAAGATCACTTGATCACCCTCCCTCCTAGAACTCAAAAAAAATGCTCTTATAAGACTTCATTCTACACCTATCATAGAGTTCATGGTCACTCCACTAATGAATTATGTCAGGCTTTGAGTCAAAAAATCCAACATCAATGGGGGCACCTAATTCCTCTAATTGATACCAATTTTCACTCTCTCCTACCTTTCATCAATCATTTCAGCTCACCTTTGTCCTGCACTCAATGGGGGCAAGGGGTTTAGCAAGCCTTGTCCTCGTATGTCACTTTTGGTTGCCTCCTTTGGCCACCTTTCATGAATACATAAGAGAAAGCTTGGGATGTGGATGAAATGCCTTACGTTGGCTCGCATATGACATACTTCTCTTTTTCATGATGTAGCTTATCAGAAACATATGACTTGGCATAGGGCTTTCCAAGTAAGCTCTCATGTCTCCTTCTTCTACTTTAAAGAAATTGCTCATAGTACTGTTGTTTGCAACCGCTTTAAAGTGGGGGCATACATCACCACTCACATTTCATTGTGTGATTTCTTTCTTCTTGCAATGCGTCCTTTTCTTGGTGGATTCATTGGGCTTGATTCCCTCCAAGAGTGTGATACTTCTTTTGACCTATCCTCTCTTTGAGACATTAAGCATGATGTTCCCTAAGATGAGACATTGCATGAACTAAGTAAAATCCCTTTGAACATTCCTTACACTATTTTTCATTAACAATGTCTATGAGTGTCAAGCATATAAAGTTTTTCTTACCTCATAGAGCTTGAAAATAAATTTCCTTTGTGGCACCTTATTAAAGTTATCGGGAGGTTTAACTTTGGCATGGTTGAATGGGAAGCCCATTTCCAGGCACAACTTTCCCCATAGCCACCTATGTGTTTGTGATTGCATACCAACTAGCATATGTTTCTCACCTTTTGGGCTTTCTCACCCGATGGACATCCAAGAGTTTCGTTGCCCCAGAGTGATTATGCATTCTTTTTTAGATAAACAACTTAGATCTAATCCACAACTAGTTGGAAAAAGGATCAAAGCTTGATCCACCTTTTCATTTTCATCTTTCTCTTTCTTCCCATTGCATGATTGGGTGTCTTGATGGTTTGACTTAAGATCTTGGATCTTGGGGGCTTGTAAACCTCCTTTGATCTTTGTCATTCTTTGTCATCTGCATCTGTACACTTGGGTCTCTCTTGAATGTCTACTTTAGTGTGAGTTTGAAGCAAGTTCATCCTCTCACTAAAGTGGGGGCTAAATGTACCATAGAAAAAAGGAAACTTGATTGACTTGGGGAATAATTCATGATAAATTGGACTTAATGAGGCCTTGATTTGGTGTTGTGAGGTTTTTTTCACATCCACACTAGGTCTTGGACCCTTTCAAGTGCATTTATCGATGTCTTGTAAAGGTGTTGTAAAGTTTTGTAAAGGACTTTCACGTTTTTCTAAACTTAATGAACCCATTTTCCCCTAATTCAACATTATAAAATGTGTTTAATAGCATTATCACATCAATTTAGAAGACTTGTAACTTAAACTTAATGTTAAACTAGTGTTGTAATGTGTCTTGCACATTCACATTGGTTCTTATGCTTTCCTAGGCTATGTGGACCTCATTTTAGTATTGTAAAGTGTATTTAATCACACTTTCACATTGAATTCTATGTCCCAAGCCCTAACTTACCTTGACATCATCATTAATAGGCCCCTATTAACCCATATTCTGCATCCTGAGGCAACCTTTGATAAAATACCCGACAAAGTTGTAATATAAACCTTATTTTCTTATCTCCTAGCATCCTAACTATCAAAATAGCCCCTATGGGACTCATTCACCATCCATGGAGAATTAGTCCCATCCAAGTGGGACCCATTCTCCATGGGTGGTGAATGAGTCCCATTTGGCTCATTTTTGACCTTTGAGCAGGAAAAATTGAAATTTAAGTTTATTATTTTCACATGTCTGCCTTAGGGATCTAATGTTTGGGCTAATAAGGTGATTTTCCTATAAAATCAACTCTCTAAACCCTAAATAACAACCATTTTTCATTATTCATCCATCATTCTTCCATCTCAAGTCAAGCAAGTTAGGGTTTTGTCATTTCAAGGCATTAAGATATCAATTTTGAGACATTCAAGGGAAGATTCTTCATGTTTTGTTGCAGAAATTCAAGTTCAATCATCATGGTAAGGTAATCAGCTCCATTATTGCATGTTTCATTATATTATTTCTCTATTTTGGTTTAATTACCTAAAAGGGGTTTGACCAAGGCAAACCCCCATTGCCTAACATCCAACATTTCTCTTTCTTGTCTTCAATGTTTGCATATTTAAGCATTTTAGAGGCTTGTAAATCATTGAAGATCAAGTTAAAAGGTTTTTCAAGTATTCCCTTCATTGATCAAGTCAAAATATCAACAAAGACTCACTTTTAGGTTTAGAAATCAGAGTTTCAGAAGCAGACAACTATAGAGAATCAAAGTGTAGACTGAAAGACCCAGATTCCACCTTTGAACATTCAAAAATTCAAAAGTGAACTCATTCACCATGGGTTGCGAATGAGTCCCACTTCCATGTCATTTTTTTGGTTTTCTCCATTTTTAGATACCCTTTTGTCTAAAATAGGTTCTGAAACAGTTTTCTAGAACTGAGACTGTTTCGCCCAGACTAGCGAATGAGTCTCACCAGGCCTCAAAATCAGCATCAGCATCATTCTAGAAGCCATTTCCAATCTCCATCCATAGTCCAAGTGCACACTTTTAGTTTCATCAAGTTCTGTTGTAATTTGCATTCTTTTCTAGGTGTTTTTGCATTACACAATGTGTCTTCAAACAAGTTACATTTCTTCTATTTCACATACTTAATCAATCAATTTCATCATCTAGTTGCATTTATATCATTTCATTTAGTCTTAACAACATCACACAATCCTTTATTTGAGTGAACCACCTAGATTTTGGGCGTGGGATCTATCTCTTTTCATTAGGTGAAAGACCCTAATTGAGCAAAAGAGAGTCATAGCATTTCACACCCCTAAAAATCTATGGTTTAGGACCAAAGTTTGACATGATTTAAAATTCCATCCTTAATTCAAAAAAAAGGGGTTTGAATTATAATGGAGAACATACCTTGCCTAAAAAATCCCTAAGGGATCTTTGTTGACACCGTCCATTTAAAATGTATGTAGTACATGTCAAATTGAGTAGATTCTTAGTGACAAATTTTTTCCATCTAATTTTTGTGTGCATATTTTGTTTCCACACACACCAATTTAACCTAGTTAAATTGTTAAAATGATTTAATTTAATTTTTTCATTCAAATTCCAATGCATCCACTAATAATTGGCTTTGATTTATGGTTAAAAGCTAATTACTGAAATGAGGGACATCTATGTATCATCCACCAAAACCATGTTCTTCCATTCCTTTTAATTTTTAGTTTTCTAGATTATTTCATGATCTATCACAACTCTAAATCAGCTTAATGAAATTGTGCTATTTTTTATAATTATCATTTTTTTGATAAATAAATAATTTTATCTTATTTAGAAGATAAAAAATCCTAAATGAAATCTACTTTTGATAAGTTTCTAAAAAATGAGCCTTCCCCTCATGTCAAATATTCCTAAGAATCTTCCTTTAGATTTAATGCATCTAAAATATCATTAACCTAATAACTATGTGAAAATCCATTTTAAAATGGAAAATAAAAGAGTCATTTAATTATGTCTAGATGGATGATTTGAGAAGATTGATTATGACTAGTTACCCCTCAAATGTAATAAATATCCTGAGTATTTCCACTTTGATAAGGAATGCAAAAGATAATATAATGTGCCTCAAGAACCCCAAAGCTCGAAAAACATGGTCATCGCATTGAAAGAAAATAGACATGTTTAATAAAAAGAGAGAAAAAAAATTAGGGTATTATACAAGATTGGACTACTTTTATTTCAAACATGATTGAAATATCAAGATGAAATATTTAGTAACCTTTGATTAGTATGAAGGGTAGAAGATTAAAGGAGAAGTATACAAAAATCAAGTTGAAGATGGTTGGAGAGAGAAATAGAATAAGCTAGGATGAATAAAAAAATTGATTAAAAATTGTGATTCTTCCAAATCATGGGGTTGTGATCCCTCCTTAGTGTTGACAATGTCATGTGGATTCGTTAAAAATCCCATCCCACAATGCAAATTTTGGATTGGATGCTTCTTCCCTTAAGGAGAAGTATAAGGATGAAGATAGATGGATCGCCCTTTCCTAAAAAAATGATTTTCTTTTGGGTCTTGTCATGTGTGCCCAAAATAAGTTTTTTCTTTGGCTAAAGTGTTAAAGTATGTTAATTTTGAAAGTAATCCACTTTTAGAGTGAAGATGCATTCTTGAATATTTACACATATGAGGTATTACTCTATTAATTCAATAGTTCATCTTGTAAATTAACCAAACTTATATTCATAAACTTTAAAGATAACTTAATCAAGACTAAGTTTCCTAACAGTTAGATATTTTATTTTAATGTATGCAGTGAACAATTGGGCCTTCCTAGTACTTTGACGAAAGCATGGTTATTTATTTTGTATTTCACCATAAGTGTATGAGGTCTACTTCAAAATCCCAGTCAAATTCATTTTATTTCCTTAGACATTCCTTATTAGAGCCTTCTAAAATTCTAACACACAACCCAATATCCAAATAACAAGCTTTGTTATTAAATATCGACTAATTTTCAAATTACAATCACCTATATATATGAACATCTACCTCATTAAGATGTCAATAAAATATTGTTTATTATATATATAAAAAAACATTTATCTCATTAAAGTGTTTTTGATAAAGGAAAAAATGGGTTTTATAGGGACTTGAAACCACAAAGTTTATAGAAAATGGGAATAAGCATTAAATTCACTAGAGACAAAGAGCCTACAACAAAAGAATGCCCAAGAAACACAACAACCACCAACCCAAGGCCAGCAAGGGCCACCGAAAAAACCCAACCAAGAAAATCAGCAAGAAACCCCCAACTAACCTAAGAACTTAAGAGCTTCAGCAACCTTAGCTTCAAGATTATGCATTTCTTGAGTGCCCTTCTTCAGGACCTGAACCATTTGGGGTGTAGGAGGAGTCTTCCTCTTCATATTGGCTCTCACCTGCATATAAATACCTGCATCCTTAGTGTTGTTCTTATTCTTATCCACTACCAGATCCACAACCAGAGAACCCTGATGTGAATTCTCAAGTTTCTCAAACATTGCACTAATAATGATGGCATTATGTTTCACCATTCTATGATTATGCTCCATAATAGTTTTCATAGTATTTTTCATTTTACTTATTTCATCTTCCAGGCATTTGAATTTAACTTCATTATCCTCAACCTCCATTCTCATTCTATCCTCCTTCCTCCCGCACTCTGCAGTAATAAGGGAGCTAACTTTACCTTCCAAATCCTCTAGCTTGTCGTTGAAGGCTCTATTTCTGAGATTAAGGTCTTTAATTTCATGGAAGGCCCATTTCATTATTTTGAAGTAATCCACAACACCATTCTTGGAAATAGCCAGGATATCCCCAAGAAACTCACAGTCTGGTTTAAAATAGTGGTCCTCAGGGTTTAGGTCTCTAGGGAATTTTAGCCTATTATCTCTATCTGAAGCAGGGAAGGATGAGTAAGAGTTTTGGCTTGCATTAGGGGCCTCCAAAAAGTCCTCCTGGGAGTCCACAGAGTAAGAGACCAATTTATTAGCAGAGGACTCTTTTTGAGTGGGCTTGACATTTTGACCAGAGCGGCTGGGATTTTTAGCTTTTAGACCATAGAAGCAGGGGTTTTTGACAACACTAGGATTCTTGGGCATGGGATTATCCTATCAAGTTTTCTTACCATAATTTGGGGTCAGGGGACATTCAACATTTCATACAGGGTCAAGATCCTTACCATCCTCTGAAACACTATCCTCAATATCCTCATCATCTAAGGGTGAAGGCAGGATAGGGTTGGATAAGGCCGACAAATTGTGAAAGTGTTCATAAATAAGCCTAATAAGGCTAGTATGCATAATAGGGTACTTCTTAGGATCCTTCTTATGATCCTCCAGGCTATTGTTCATGGAACAGTACAAATAATAAGGTAAAGAAACCCTTACCTTGTGATGGAATTGGTTGAGCAAGGTGAAGTGGTAGCCATAAACCCTAGTGAATCTACCATCCAAAGTAATGTATTCCATGATGATTCCGAGCACCTTCCTCCAAAGCGATTTAATCGTATCCGCTTCAAAGTAGCTATTGGAGACTTTTATCAGCTTGTTATTTTCTTTTTCTTTCCTGGGGAATATGATAACCACTTCATAAGAGAACCTTCTATCGTGAAAGAATTGCATTCCCTCAGTAGACATGCTAGTCACCTCTTTAATGAGGTTCTCGTCCACCTTGACCTGCCTACTAAACAGATTTATTTCCCCATTCTTCCAATTTTTCTCAAAGTACTTGGTAGCCTTCAAATCAGGCCCATGAAGCTTCTCAATGAACGGGAGCATCCCACCATGTTCAATTTTTTCCCAGACCTTCAAATTCCTCTTATGCATTTCGTAGGTTTTCGACTCCACCCTTTTCTTGTCTCCTCCCATTGTCACAAGCACCTCACTACTAGAGCAAAAAGTATGAAATGAAATGCCATAGCCAAACTAGAGAACCCACAAAATGTGTCACCTCTTACTACCAATTAAGAAATTAAAAGTGGCCCCATCAAATCTAATGATGTTGAATTACTTGGCCCTACTCACTTTCATCATCAAAATAAATTGTTGCTTTCCCATGCATGATATCATAATTAATTAAAGCCTTGACATCAGCACCAAGATCATTGAGGTTCTGCCACGTGACTAGCTCTAATTGTTTAACCCCTTCATTAGCAAAGAAATCAGCCACGATGTTGGCTTCCCTAAATGCATGAGTTATTTTAACTTTGTCAAAATTAGCTAAGAGGGACTTAGCCTCTTCTATCCAAATCTTGATAGACAATGATGGAGGGGACTTCCCTAGGAGGCAATCAATAATGTTTTTAGAGTCTCCTTCGAGCCATGAATATTTAATATTCCTGCTAACAGCCAAGTTTTTGAAAGAGAAAAAAATAGGTTTTATAAGGATCCGAAACCATGAGGTTTACAAAATAAAGAAAAATTCAGTAAAGACATCACAGTCGGAAAGGCTGTAAAAAAAAATAGTAAGCGACCACAACCATTAAAAAGGCCAGTGAAGGCCACATAACCAAAAAACTAGCCAAAAAGCCAGCAACAGCTAAATTTGTATCTTTAAAAGATCTACAGTCTCAGCTTCTAGCTCATTCATATCCTGAACCCCCCTCTTTAAGATCTAAACCATCTGTCTAGTGGGATGCGCTTTCTTTTTGAGATTGGCTCGGGTCCTTATAGAAAGGATCTAACAGCCAAGTTAATCACATGAAAGGCTCCAATAGCTTCAGCCACATGATTAGTTTGAGATCCAATGGGTGGGAATAGCCACCGCCGCTAAAAAATTACCATTAGAATCCCTAATCACACCTCCATTTCCAACCAACCTCAAGTTTCCCTTAGCTGCACCATCGAAATTAGCTTTAGACCATCCATACGGAGGAAAACTCCAACACACCCCTGTCTAGTCTTTTTTTGTAGGTTTAGAAGCCCCAGACACATCATTTTTAATCTTCCACTCCTTGGCTATTTTTAAATCATAAGGAGTGCAAACCACTGCCTCTTTTTTATTCTCTTGTTGAGGAATGATATTATAGTTTTCAACAATTAACCTTTAGGTTTTTTCAAATACATTGTTCTCCAACATTTCCTTGTCTCTAAAGAGTCTATTATTTCGTTCTTTCCACACACCCCATGCTATATAGGGGAAAGTGAAAGCCCATAATCTTCGAATAGAAGGATTCAAAGAGGGAACTTTCCATTGACAGAAGAAGTTTTCAATAGTATAAGGAAACACCCATGATATATTCCAAAGAGTCATAAACTTACCCCATATGGCGGCAGTAAACGGACAGTGGAGAAACAAGTGATTTGTAGACTCCGCCTCATTCTTACATAGATATCATCTCATTAAAGTGTTGATTACCATTAAATTATTATTAATTATACATTCAAAGATTTTACCTCACTAGAAATGAGTAATTCAAACTAAACTATAACATTTGTCATAATTATCAAGTGTTTTCTTTTTCAAGATAGATCACTAATATATGTGTTAAAAACATCATACCACACAAATAAAACACAATGGTACATCATCCATACATAATAGTCACTTAGATAAACTTGCAATATATAACTATGTAGATAATTAAATCTCAACTAATATTCAACTACTCATTATTGATTATTAACTACCCATTGAAAATTTTAATAAAACTATGATTAATATTATTCTTTATAAAGATATTTACTAATCAATATGTAAAAATATTGATTTATTATATTATAGTAATAAATTGTAACATTATTGCAGCAGCAATAAAAGTAAGCATTGGATGACTTCAAAATAGAAATATATTAAAATGACAAAATGTACACAAAGAATCCACTAGCTTAAAATCAGTTCGAAATTCATTCCAATAACACAAATAGAACATTAAAATATAGAATTGTCAACGACAAAATTGTTACAATTCATGATATTCCAAAATAGTAATGCAAAGTAACCATTTTTAAAATGGTTACACTTGTTTGATATGAATGAAATATATCATATGTGCAAAGTTTAATACCATCAGATACTAACACAGCAAGAGGGCTCATGTTAAACAAGCCTCGGGAGACTACTTAAAGGGGAAGATTTGTGAATCTCTTACAATGATGTTGGATAGTGTCGACCCCAAAATATGGTGCCAGCTTAATGGGAGTGCCGAAACTCCACACGTAACTTAAGGGGTCCTTCACCTTTCTATACACTTTATCTGATATTTCCTCCATCACTGTTGCTGTTGCCTCCACTGCTCTTTCCTCATCCGTCTCCATGTGCAATATTGTGGGTTTAGCAGCGACTTCACCCTGCAACAACATCATATGTGGTCTGCGTAAGATTTGTAATCATCCATTTCACAAATTAACCAATAAGAAGACACAAATCTATATCGTTTTTACGGTTGTGCCCCGGTGCATCTCCGAGGCTGGATAGCCGCTGCCGCTGGATAGCCAGTGCCGCCGCTTTTCCCGCTTTTGTGCTCTAATGACCTGATCCATTAAAAAATAAGCTTGTTTAATATAAAATGTCAAACAAAATATAGAATTTGAATCACATTTATTACAAGCTCACCTTTTGGCCTTCCACATCTTCGTAGATGGAGATGTGATCTCCAGCTTCCAGGCCATGTAAGTTAACAAACTTCTCTGAAATAAACCATTCAATTTTACAGTGTGGATTGAAATCAACTATCCCAAATCTTCAATTGTCAGTGTTTGTAAAGATGAACAAGAATAGCGGACTAGAGATGCAGAAATAAAACTTTTGTACGTACTTGTATTTTCTAGTACATACATTCTGCTCTTGTTGTTGTTCCAAAATCTGCATCAATAGAACAATGTTAGTGAGTAATGTGCATGATCCATTTACGTTGGTTCAGAGGCACAAGAAGTATTGTTTTGGAAGCATTCAATACTTGAATTGTAGATGCCAAATATCGGGCGTTTCAAAATCTTCCATTTTAATTATTATGCAGTCGTCATTTGAAAGCAGGTTTGCAAGGTTGTCTTCTGCTGCTTTCTGAAAATCAAAAATATTAATAGTTTAATTTGAAACCATGTTGAAAGGATGGAGAGTAAGCTCAAGAATACAAAGGATGGATTTGAGATTATAATAAAAGTGGGCAGCACAAAAAAGAAACTGAACTGAGATGTGTATTGATTAAGAATTGGGTACCTTGGGAAGCACCATCCTTCCAAGCTTGCCCACGTCACTCTCTTGCAGTTCTTTCTGTAAGAGGACTCTTAAACTCCTGTTTAAGTTATCGACCTGCTTCAAGGAAATATGTTATCAAACAAGAAACCTTTCAAGATCGGAAAACTTTAAGAAGGAGAAGAGAAAAGCATACCTTGTTCAGGTTTGTGGAATGCTGAATCTTCTCTCTTCTCCTCTTCTTCTTGCTTTGATTGATGAGATCAGAGATGAAGTCTTTGGAGCTGAGCTCCTTGTAGCCTACATGCAAAGTCCCTTCAACAGGATTTATCCCCGCTTCAGGTGGATGCTCACTTTTTACCTTTGGGAGATCATGGGGTAATTCCTCCATGTCCTGGTACGCAGGCTTATCATTTAACAAGCCTTCCCAGCCATTTGGGAGGTCATGGAGTAATTCCTCCATGTCGCCGTTTGGGAGGTCATGGAGTAATTCCTCCATGTCCGGGTACGGCTTATCATTTAACAAGGCTTCCCAGCTGTCCACCTCAGGAATAATATCGGCAGAATTAACGCTTTCAGAATCAAAATCGGCAAAATAAACGCTGCCGGAATCAATATTAGCATCAGATGCGCCTGCAAAAAATGGTGCCTCCACAATATTTGACATTGTGATAAATGCCTTGGCTTTATACAAGACACTTTGGCTATCCAAGTTTCTAAAAAGCCTTACACCAAATCCTCCCCTGATGGTGCAAAAGTTTCTGCTTGGCCCTGGCCTGCGCTTTAACTTCTCCGTATCCCTTAAATAAAATCACCGTTTGAATGTACAATCGAACCCACCACCTAAACGTACAATCAACGGTAGATACGATCTAACTTTACATCGACTGCAAAATTAAGATGGAGATCAAGATGAAGATATATTTTCCGACAAACAGTCCTAAAATTTATTGTAAATATCTAAATAGCCACCGCGTCAGTAAACCGACAGTGATCTTCTCTTCCTACACTCCATATAGTACGGCAGTGGAAGTTGCATGCCGTACAAATCCGACCCATCCCTTAAAATTATCTACGCAGAGTTAACTGGAGAAACCAGCGTAGGAATATAAGCCAGAGTTCCCTCACACCAGTTTGATGTACTTGAACTAGAAGAAATCTTCTTGTTGGGCTTCAGAAAGGATACCATACGATAATAGTTTGCAAATTTTTGGATTGTTTTTTTTATCACGTTCTATAATTCATCGTGAGAATAAAATAACAAGAGAAAACTGTAGTTTGGGGAAGTTTGCAAAGTTCATCGTGAGAATAAAATAACAAGAGAAAACTGTAGTTTCGAATTCATCGTGAGAATAAAATAACAAGAGAAAACTGTAGTTTGGGGAAGTTTGCAAAGTTCATCGTGAGAATAAAATAACAAGAGAAAACTGTAGTTTCGAAAGGAAGGGGAAGTTTGCAAAGTTTATGATTGCATTGCATGTTTAGTTGAAAAAAAAATGAAGGGGAAGTTTCTAAAATATAGAAGAGTTAATTGTGAGAGATGATAGAATTTATAATAATATGAAGAAGAGTTAATTGATGATGGAAGGAAGAGTTACTAAAGAGAAAATTGGTGTTAAGTGATGAGTGAAAATAGAAATTGGATCTCATTTAATTAGATATTATTTAATTAAATGGATATGGTGTTCACTAGAAAATTATTATTATTTAATAAATAATAATAAATGATTATTAATTAATTAGGTGATAGATGATGAATGAAAATTATTAAATGATAAAATGATAATATGTGGTAAATGCTTCTAAATTAATGATGATTAATAAAAATTAATTGATTGATGATTGTTCAATTATTACGTCATGTATAAGCAATGTGATGGGTGATAAAGGATTATTCAAGATGACAAAGGATATTTTTATTGCATTTTATCTAGGTTGATGTCAATCTCTAAGATTTTAAGTTAAAATCACATGTTTCAAGTGTGTTGTTTGATGATTTGGAAGCATATGTCTATGTTTGATGTTTGCTTGTGATTATTTATTTATGGTGTGGTGTGTTATAGATGGTATGGGATAAGGACCATGAAAAATGAAAATGAATGAAAGATACACACAAGCAAGTAAGCAATAATTCAAAAGGATACAAAGACGCGATCTTGCTCGTAGTCAAGTAGAAAATTAATTGATTGATGAATGTTCAATTATTACGTTGTTGATATGGGAAAGACACATCTCAGAAATAATATGAGGATTGGGAAAGGCATACCCTAATGATGATAATATGACTAAAGGATCAAGGTTTGCAACAAGATTGGGAACAAAACCAATGTATGTTTTGGATAACACATTAGATTGCAAAACAAGATTGTATAGATTAGAATTGTTACATTTGGAAGGAACAATCTTAGGGCTGGATGGGACTATGGAGGGATGTCAGATAAGTGGATTAATATGCTTGAACCAATGACAAGGGAAAACAAAGTCTAGTGATAGGTATGAAAGGATTAGGGATTTATTTGGTAGAGGATGGGAGACATGAGGATTATTGGATGGAGGATTTAGGATATGATCTCCAAAGACTATGTCATAGAGGAATACATTTTTTTCTCCAAGATATGGATTTGAATAGTGTTATGTAGACAATGCCATGGTATTTGATAGTATATGACTAAAGGATGGACATGTCAAAAGTTTTCCAAAGCATGATTTAATTTTGTGCCCCATTCCTTATCAAGATCAAGGTAAGTAGGGAAAATGGATGTAAACAACATGGATTAGATGTATGGATGAGATGTCATGAAAAAGGTATGAAATATGAGACAACTTTCCCCTAAGTGTATTGGTCCATATAGATATTTGGTCTTACTCATGATGCATGTTTTCCAAGTTTTCATCATGGTACTTATCTAAAGTTCCATAAGAATGGTTTCAATTATTGGAAAAAAAATTCTCTTTAATATAATTTTTTATTTATTTATTTATTTATTTATTTATATTTTCTAGATGGAATTGATGTTTTAGATGATCACTGATTGTTTTGAATCCTCTAGTAGTTTTGATTTAGATGTTGGTGTCATGATATGCCAATAGTGACCTCTATGGAGGAGTTGCCTTGTAAAGATCATGGCGCTTGCATATAACCCATTGATATCATTGTGATCCTTGTTGATAGTAGGGTTGGCCTTATCAAAATGCATACATCATGATAGAGTGCCATAACCCAATTGTTGCATATTTATCATAATATGGTAAATTGAATTATTGAAAAAATTCAATTAAATATTAAATGCAGATCTTGGAATATTCAAAAATTGAATGAAAGAAGTTGACTGATGTTGACCTTGTGAAATTTTGAAAATTATTTTATATGTTACCAAGAATTGAATGTTACTGATCAATTTGCAAGTGCAAGTGTGTGTAGTTGCAGGGTGATAGGTTGAAGGATGAGAACATGATTGAAGTAGGAATGTTTAGTTGGATCAAACGGTAAGCCAATTGGAATTTGGGTGCACACACCACAAATGGCATGATGACTTGCATTTGAATTAAATTGCATATATAAGAGAATGAAATTTCCTAACTTGAATTATCTCTATTATTGAAAATATTGGCTTGTAGATTAAATTTTTTCTACTCAAACTCTGTGCTTTGTAGAAAACAAATGAAAGTATTAAAAAAATGATTAAAAAGGATAAAAGATTTCATTATGTGAAAAATAAGTGAAAAGAAATTCTTTTACTTTGTTTATATGGATGCTCAAGATGAAATTAAAATTCCTTACTCAATTTTAAAAAAATATGAATGACATATGGAACTTATAAATTCTCCAAACAAACCATTTATATATGTGTGTGTGTGTGTAAAGAAATTTGAATACATACATATGTATATATATATATAATTGAAATAAAGAATGAGTATATAAATACCAATAGGTATATGTATATATATGAACATATATATATATATATATTTCAATTATATATATATATATACATATACATATATATGAATACATATTCATATTCTTATCAAAATTTAAATTGATAACTGATAGGATTCTAATATCAAACTATTGAAAATTAAATAAGATTATGGAGGATGTGGTCTGCCATGAAACTAATAGCAATATTCAAACAAGTAGTGATCGATGATAAGGCAATAATAACTTTTCCAGAGGCATTGAAAAAGAAGATGTTTCCATTTTGAATACACAGGTAGTGAGCAAAATTGCATAGCGAAGAAGTTGTTTGTTGGGAAGGAAAAAATAGAGAGAGAGCTCATGGGTGAGGGAAAAATCAAGAGAAAAAATCACACAAAGCTTGATTTCTGAGGTAATCTGATCACTTAAGAAAGAAAACACAATTTTCTTCTATCATTTTTCCTCATTGTTGAATGGCATTCTTCCATTTTTATATGTCAATTTCATCATTCAAAAAGTAAGTTCCATTCTTGATTAATATCCATGGCCTTGAGCTGAGTGGCATGGCGTTGACCATTGTTGGGTCACTCGACCTGCAATTGTATTATAAGAGCTTTATGTAGAAGCCTTGTGGCTAGCTCTCTGAGCTAAGTCGAGTCTTAGAGTATTAAGTTAAGACTGTTCTTAAGGCTGTACTCTCATGCAAGCCCTTCGATGGCTAATCAAAATCTCTATTCCTTTTCAGGTATGTGCAGGATCATCATGGAAAAAATAGGCCCTTAAGTGGCAAAAAATTTAGAAAAATCAGAGTTAGGCATCTTGACATAAAAATTTGAATAAGCTATCTATATTATTTCAAAAATATGTAAGAATAGAATTTGTAGCAAATTGAATGTAGTTTTTAAACTACTAGATTTATTTTTTTTAAATAATCTATTTGGTGAAAATTTGAAATTTCAATGCAGTAGTACTTAAATTTCAGGGAAAAAATAAGAAGTAGGTGTCATCTGACCACCCTAACCATAATAAAATGATAATATTTTTTTATAATATTTTAGATATAAGTAGAGGACTCATGTCTCGATGTGATGCAATTTTTTTGTAATTTTTTTCCAAGTAAATAATTAATTATGAATTTTTTATTACAACTTTTAAAAATTATAAAAACTTGTATGTCTAACCACCTTAACTTAGTCAAAACTTCATGAAATTCAATTGTTTTTTAAATTCTATAGTATGTGAAGCATAGAATGTGACGCATGTTTCAGATTCAAAAAATGTGATACCTTTTGAAAGCTATAGATGTTTTTCAATCAACCTATCAATCAAGACTTTAGTCATAATTCAAATAGAAAAGGAATAATAATTATTTATTATTTATTCAAAGTAAAGCATAATTTATATTGGTGGAAATCTGAGAATCTCCTTTAAAAACCCTTTTCTTTTCATCAATTTTGGGTAAAAAAAGTCGTTAGCCACATACCTTACACATACCCATCATATCGCCACTTTTTGGCCCATCATTATCCTGCACATACCCTTTCACTATATTTTATGATGAATAAACATTATTCTAGATCAATCAACAATCCCCAACCTTGTGTTTTATTTTAAAATGTTTTGTATCCACCTTATCGACTGGTCGAAGCTCAAAGAGCTTCAAAGGCTCAGCCATTATCTCTATCTGCATTCAAATGCTTAGCCTATGATGGCTGTCAGAATTTCTTTTGATTTATTTTGTGAAGGATCGACTACGATCCTGTGGAGGGTAAGGGACCCCTTTGTATTTTTTATTTCCTTTGTATTTTATCTAATTCTTGTTATCAAATGGGATGATAAAAGAGAGGGGCTTTGTCAAATGTTTCTTAAGCCTTGCAAATGTATGTAGGTTGTTATTTAGTGAGAAACTGACCTCTTTCAATAAGAACGATGGCATGAATAAATGTTTGGGCTACAGACAAAGTCTGCATGTAGAATAAGCCCACATGGGAAATTTAAAATATATCATTGATGCTTAGAAAAGAGAAACATGACCATTTGGATTGGTTGACCCAGAGCAACTGTAGTCTATTGTTTCAGCCTAAAAGGCATGAGTATTGATTGAACTTGAAGTTTCTATGCTTTCTTTGACTAAAATAACATTTACTCATATTTATTTGACAAAACATTTCAAACATAGTTCTTTATAATATTAAGTTGCTCATCAATTTTTTTAGTGATGCAAGTGAATAATAGACAATCTATACTTATGTATGAAACAATGCAATTTGATTTGATTATTTTCAGTACATTGTGTAAGAACCTATTATGTTTTAAACAGTGAACAAATACTTGTAAAGTGATCATTTCGCATGTAAATAGCTTTAGATCTACAAATAGAGTAAACTACACTATTTGACTTTAAATGTAACTATTTAGTTTGAAATAGTATTGTGTTGACGTAAACAATGGATATTCTTTTGCAAACAACTCAGTTTTGTTAAAAATTTACCTTTATAGCTGAAAACAACTTGCTTATAACTTTTTAGTAGAAAACATAACTTGTTCAGTTCAAATAATGAATATACATACATGTGAATAGCTTGCTTTATAATTGTTTAGTAGGAAGCGGTACTTGTTATCTTCAAACAATGAATGTACAAATGTAAACAACTTGCTTCACAACTATTTAGCAGGAAATTATACTTATTTTTCTTAAACAATGAATTTTCTTATGTAAACAACAATGTTAGAGTATCACAGTTTTG